>JASVEL010004150.1:0-74869 GCA_032618575.1 Nicotiana noctiflora | reverse complement strand
GGAATAGAGAGTACTGTATAGAAATACTCAAGTCTGAATACAAAATACAAAATAACAACTGGAAAGGAGAGGAGAAGCTAGGTTCTGCGAACGTAGGCAGCTACCTCAGCAACTCGATATGACACCGCAAACGCTGGAAATGCCTGTCTACTGCTCCTGAGTACGTGAGTTTGCACACAAAAGGTGCAGGGAGTAGGGGTGAGTACTAAGTACTCAGTGAGTAATAAATATATAAAAGCAGCTGAAAGTAGGAAATCCACAGAATACCACAGTATGAAGCTAACTACAGTTCGAATCTCCTACGAACTAGCATCAACAGTACAATACAGCTACCACAGAATAATTTAAACAAATAAAGATGCAATGCAATGCACATAACCGCTACGGCGTGTAGCCCGATCCATTTAACGTCGACGGCGCTCACCGGGGGTGTGTACAGACTCCGGAGGGGCTCCTACAGCCCAAGCGCAATACTGCTGCGGCGTGCAGCCCGATCCTTATATCAACCACTGCGGTGTGCAGCCCGATCCATCCTCAGTCCACATAAATCAGGTAAGTCACAATAACAGTTCATTTTCTAAATTCCAGTTTCCAGTTTATAATTTATGAAAATACTTTAACTTTATTAAGTTTGCAAAAGCCGGTGACTTAGCATTTCAATAAGGTGATTTCAATTTCCAGGAATGAGATCAGTGATTTAAGCAAATATAGCTATCACATAAATATTGTCCTCTAAGGACGCTACAAGTCGGCACAAGGCCCCAAACAAGGCTTACCACCCACAAACACATCAAATACAGTGTATTTCCAACACTAATAGCATATTATTCACATCGGGGATGGACCAAGTCTCAATCCCCAGTCACAATCAATCCCGCACCTGCCACGGTGTGCGAGCCACGCCCTACTAGCGTCACAATGTGCTAAGCCGGGGTTTCGAACCCTCAGGCTACCATATACACAAACTACTCACCTCTAGCCGGTCGTAGATTCGTCCGCGATGCCTTTTCCTTTGAAATTCGCTCCCTCGTGCATAGAATCTAGTCAAGCCACAATAATTATATCAAATACGGGTCAAAGAATCATAACCCATTTCAATTTACATGAAATTCGCATAAATACACTAAGTTGGTAAAACCCGACCCCGAGCCCACTGCTCGGAAAATTCTGAAATTAGTACCAACGCAACCCTCATCTCGCCACGAGTCCGTGCATATAAAATTTATCAAAATCGGAGTTCAAATGGCCCTTCAAAACTCAAAATCCCGTTTTCAATACCTAGGCCACAATTCTTCAAAATTTCTACCCAAATTCATGAAGATTGATGTTAATCCTACCATAAAATTATGTTTTTGAGTCAAGAATCTTACCTCCGATGAATACCCGATGATTTCTCAGTGTTTTCCTCGAGTTTTCTTCTCTCTAGGGCTCAAAATTTTATTTTGGGGGTGTAAACCCGCGAGCTCTCTGTTCTGTGATTTTTATTCACTGCCAGAACATTTTGTTCTACGCGTTCGCGTGAGCCCTCATGCGTTCGCGATGCTCGGCTTCCAGTTACTCTTCGCGAACGCGATGCCAACCACGCATTCATGATGCTCAACCTCCCAGCCGCCCAGATTTTCCTTCTACGCGTTCGCGATCCACCTCCCGCGAACGCGATGCACACTCTCACGAACCTACGCGAACGCGACACCGGGAACGCGATCGCGAAGCACAAGGCTCCTGGCCTACGCGAACGCGACACACCTGATCGTGAACGCGATGCATGATCCGCCTGGCCTTCACGAACGCGGCACATGCCACGCGAACGCGAAGGCTTAAATGCTTGGACAGAACCTGCAGTGTTTCTGCAGATTTTTGCCAAGTCCAAAATGCCCGGTTGATGGTCCGAAATCATCCCGAGGCCCCCGGGACCCCAATGAAAACCACCAACATACTCCAAAACATGATACGGACTTGTTCCAATCACAAAAACACCATCCTAAACATCAAAATCACCATTTACACACGAATTCAAGCCTAAGTTTCTTCAAAACTTCCGAAACTAACATTCAATCCAAAACCCGATCAAACGATGTCCGAATGATCTGAAAATTTGCAGACATATCCAAAATCACATAACGAAGCTACAGAAATTGTCGGAATTCCATTCCGACCCCCGGATCAAAATCTCACCTACCATCCGGTTTTCGCCAAAATTCAACCTTCGCCAATTCAAGCCTAAAACTACACCGGACCTCCGAATTCAATTCCGATTGCTCTCCTAAGTCATAAATGATCCCCCGAAACTAGTAGAATCATCGGAATCCGGTTCCGAGCACTCTAAATCAATAGTCAACTCTAGGTTGACTTCCCATATTCAAGCTTTCTTCAAACATACTATTTGCTTCATTTTCAACCCAAATCACTCCTAACTCACCCGATATACTCTAATACTGATATAAAAGCATAAGGCATGTAAATGCAAGGTAACGGGGTGGTAATTCCCGTAACGACGGGCCGGGTCGTTACATTCTCCCCAACTTAAACAAACGCTCGTCCGCGAGCGGGTTAAGAAACATACCTGGAGTATCAAACAAGTGTGGATATCTGCTTCGCATCTCCTGCTCGGTCTCCCAAGTTGCTTCCTCCACGGGACGACCTCTCCACTGCACTTTCACTGAAGCTATGTCCTTGGACCTCAGCTTACGAACCTGTCGACCCAAGATGGCTACTGGCTCCACATCATAAGTCAAGTCCTCATCTAGCTGTATCGTGCTGAAGTCTAACACGTGAGACGGGTCTCCGACATACTTCCGGAGCATGGATACATGGAACACCGGGTGAACTCCCGACAAACTGGGTGGCAAAGCAAGCATATAGGCCACCTCCCCAACTTTCCTAAGCACCTCAAAAGGTCCAATGAACCTTGGGCTCAACTTTCGTTTCTTTCCAAACCTCATAACGCCCTTCATAGGCGAAACATTCAGCAACACCTTCTCACCCACTGAATAGGACACGTCTCGGACCTTCCGGTCTGCATAACTCTTCTGACGCGACTGAGCTGTGCGAAGTCTCTCCTGAATCACCTTCACCTTATCTAAGGCATCTTGGACTAACTCTGTCCCCAACAACCTAGCCTCGCCGGGCTCGAACCAACCGATTGGAGACCTACACCGTCTCCCATATAAAGCTTCATACGGTGCCATCTGAATGCTGGACTGATAGCTATTATTATAAGCAAACTCCGCCAAAGGCAAATAATCAGCCCATGAACCACCAAAATCAATGACACAAGCACGCAACATGTCCTCCAATATCTGAATAGTACGCTCGGACTGCCCATCCGTCTGTGGATGAAATGTTGTGCTCAGCTCTACCTGTGAACCCAACTCTCGCTGAAATGTCCTCCAGAACTGAGAAGTGAACTGGGTACCTCTGTCTGATATAATAGAAATGGGAACTCCATGCAATCTCACTATCTCACGGATGAATATCTCTGCCAACCGCTCTGAGGAATAAGTAGTACACACTGGGATGAAGTGAGCTGACTTGGTCAACCTATTCGCCACCACCCAAACTGAATCAAACTTTCTCGCCGTCCGAGGGAGTCCACTGACAAAGTCCATAGTAATCCTTTCCCACTTCAGGAATATCAATACGCTGGAATACACCACCAGGTCTCTGATGCTCACACTTGACCTGCTGACAGTTTAGACACCGAGCCACATGGCTCACAATATCTTTTTTCATCTTTCTCCACCAGTAATGCTGCTTCAAATACTGATACATCTTCGCGGCTCCTGGCTGAATAGAATACCGCGAGCTGTGGGCTTCCTCCAATATCAACTCACGAAGGCCGTCAACATTGGGCACGCATATCCGGCCCTGCATCCGCAATACACCATCACTATCAATAGTGACATCTCTGGCATCATCATGCTGAACTCTATCCTTAAGGACAAGTAAGTGTGGATCATCATACCGGCGCTCTCGGATACGATCATATAAAGAAGAACGAGCCATTACACAAGCCATCACCCGACTGGGCTCAGAAATATCCAGCCTCACCATCTGATTAGCTAACGCCTGAACATCAACTGCTAGGGGTCTCTCCCCAACTGGAATATATGCCAAACTGCCCATACTAATTGCCTTCCGGCTCAATGCATCAGCCACTACATTGGCTTTCCCAGGAAGGTACAAGATAGTAATATCATAGTCTTTAAGCTATTCAAGCCATCTCCGCTGCCTCAAATTTAGATCTTTCTGCTTAAACAAATGCTGAAGGTTGCGGTGGTCTGTATACACATCACAAGATACACCATATAGGTAGTGCCTCCAAATCTTCAAGGCATGAACAATAGCAGCTAAATCCATATCATGAACAGGGTAGTTCTTCTCGTGGGGCTTTAGCTGACGAGAAGCATATGCAATGACTCTACCCTCTTGCATCAACACACAACCGAGCCCAACTCTAGAAGCATCACAATATACCGTATATGACCCTGAGGTCGATGGCAACACAAGTACTAGAGCTGTGGTCAAAGCCTCCTTGAGCTTCTGGAAGCTCTCCTCACATTCATCAGACCACACAAACGGAGCATTCTTCTGTGTCAACTTAGTCAATGGTGAAGCAATAGATGAGAAACCCTGAACAAACCGACGATAATAGCCTGCCAAGCCGAGAAAACTCCGAATTTCGGTAGCTAATGAAGGTTTGGGCCAATTCTGCACTGCCTCGACCTTCTGTGGATCAACCCGAATACCATCACTGGACACTACATGTCCCAGAAAAGTCACAGTATCAAGCCAGAACTCACACTTAGTGAATTTTGCATAAAGCTTCTCTTCTCTCAACCTCTGCAATACCACCCTCAAGTGCTGTGCATGCTCCTTCTGGCTGCGAGAGTACACCAGAATATCATCAATAAACACAATACAAAAGAATCAAGGTACGGCCGAAATAGGCTATTCATCAAGTGCATGAATGCAGCTAGGGCATTTGTTCAACCCGAAAGACATCACCAGGAACTCGTAGTGCCCATATCGCGTCCTGAACGCTGTCTTCATAATATCCGAGTCCCTGATCTTCAACCGATGATAGCCCGATCGAAGATCAATCTTAGAAAATACACTAGCTCCCTGGAGCTGATCAAATAGGTCCTCAATACGAGGCAATGGGTACTTATTCTTCACTGTTACCTTGTTCAGTTGCCTGTAATCAATGCACATTCTCATTGTGCCATCTTTCTTCTTCACGAACAACACCGGTGCACCCCAAGGTGACACACTCGGACGAATGAAACCCTTATCTAAGAGTTCCTGAAGCTGTTCTTTCAATTCTTTTAACTCCGCTGGTGCCATGCGATAGGGAGGAATAGAAATGGGCTGAGTGCCCGGCACCAAGTCAATACCAAAGTCAATATCTCTGTCAGGCGGCATGCCCGGCAGGTCTGCTGGAAATATATCCGGAAACTCCCTCACGATGGGGACCGAATCAAGACTGGGTGTCTCAGCCTCAACATTTCTAATGAAGGCCAAATACGATAAACAACCTTTGCCAATCATTCGTTGGGCCTTTATATAAGAAATCACCCTGTCGGACACATAATCAGTCAAGCCAAGCCACTCGATCCTCGGATTACCTGAAATAGCTAGTGTGACTGTTTTGGCATGACAGTCCAGAATCGCATGGTAAGGAGATAGCTAATCCATGCCTAGAATCACATCGAAATCTACCATGCCCAGTAGTAATAAATCAACTCGGGTCTCCAGACCCCCAATAGTAATAAGACAGGATCGATATACCTGATCCACAACAACAGTATCCCCCATCGGGGTAGACACATGTACGGGCAAAGCAAGAATACCACGGGTCATACCCAAATGATGTGCAAAATAAGTAGAGACATAAGAATAGGTGGATCCGGGATCAAATAAGACAGAAGCATCCCTGTGGCGGACTGAGATAATACCTGAAATGACCGCATCTCGAAGCACTAGCATCCTTCCTATCCGGAAGAGCTTAAAAACGAGCCTGGCCTCCACCAGTACGATCCTCGCCCCTGGGGCGACCTCTGGATACCTGGCCACCAGTCCTAGCCGACTGTGCTGGCGCTGAAGAAACAGGAGTAGAAGACGAGGGCTGATCCCTCTACCGAGACCGCTTACGAAGCCACTGAGGACACTCTCTCCTGATATGACCCAAATCACCGCACTCAAAACAACGGCCTGAAGATGGAAGAAGGGGCTGCTGAGGACCCCTCGCTACCGATGAACCCTGTGCTGAGGAAGCAGGAGCAGAGCTCTGAGCTGGAAGAGCACTCAGTGCAGGCTGACTCTGCTGACGGCTCTGCTGACCCTGATAACCCTGATGGCCCTGACGACCACGATCTGATGAAATCCCAATGGACTCTGCACATCCAGACTGATGAGACCTGAAAGAACGACCTCTGCTATGCTGAGGTTGGCCCCTAGACGGAGCACCACTGTAGCTGCCAGTACCACCAGGCCTCTTAGCCTCTCTCTCCTCCCGCTCTCTGCGGCGATCTGTCTCAATGTGACGGGCAGCATCAACCACCTCCTCAAAGGTAACTGCCGAAGCTCTCTTCCTGGTCATCAATATGCGGATGGGATAAATAAGGCCATAAATAAATCTCCGAATCCCCTCTTTGTCCGTAGGAACCATCCACATGGCATGATGGGCCAGCTGTGTGAATCTCATCTCATATTGAGTAATCGTCATATCTCCCTACTTCAGCCACTCAAACTGACATCGCAGCTCCTCTCTCTGAGACTGAGGCACATACTTCTCCAAAAATACCGTGGAGAACTGCTGCCAAGTGAGGGGCACTGCCCCAGTGGGCCTACGCCTCTCGAAATCCTCCCACCACCGAAATGCTGCACATGTGAACTAAAAAGTGGTGAATGAAACACCACTGGACTCTAGAATACCCGCGGTGCGAAGCATGCACTGACATCTGTCAAGAAAATCCTGGGCGTCCTCGCCCTCAGCACCACTGAATGTCGGAGGTTGTCGCCTCTCAAATCTCTCCAAACGACGCTGCTCATCGTCGGGCATAATTTGAACTGGAGCTGCCCCAGGTGCCTGAATACCCTGTACTACCGGCTCGGGTGTGCGAGCCACGGGGGTCCGATTCCCTTCCCCTGCCTGTGAAGAAGATGCTGCACTAGAGGCTGCAACTACCTGAGCCAAGCCAGTGCATACTGATAGAATCTGAGCCAAAGTCTCCTGAAGACCTGGTATCACAATAGGCACTGCCGGTGCCTGAACCAGAGTTGCCGGAGCGTCTGCCGCTGGAATGTGGTCTTTAGCCTGGGCCACTGGTGCACGAATCTGACCCTGAGCCTGGTCAGCTGGTGGGTCAGCAGGTGCTGATACTGCTGCCCTACCTCGACCACGACCACGGCCTCTAGGTGCCAATGGTGGTCGTCCGCCACGTCCGCTAGCACGTGTTCTCGCCATCTGCGAGAGAATAGAATATGGAAAAATTTAATTTCATGATAATACAAACCGCACGATATGAATCCAAGAAAATGAGGTTTTTCCTAAAGTTTTTGTAGCCCTCCGAGGATAGATACGGACGTCTACATACCGATCCGCGAAAGCCTACTAAACCGGCTCATGACTCGCGAGTCCTAGTAACCTAGGCTCTCATACCAACTTGTCACGACCCAAATCCGGTCGTGATGGCGCCCAACAATTAAACTAGGCCAGCCAGGCCAACTATTACTTATCACACCGACTATAAGTCCCAAGTGGACATTTCCAAGAAGAATATATGAGTCAAAGAACTCCAATAATAATAATAATGAACAAAATACTGACCCTCCCAAAGATTTGGAGTCACAAGTCTAGAGCCTCTAACAAAAACCCAACAGGAATAGAGAACTGTATAGAAATACTCAAGTCTGTATACAAAATACAAATAACTGGAAAGGAGAGGAGAAGCTAGGTTCTGCGAACGTAGGCAGCTACCTCAGCAACTCGGTATAACACTGCAAACGTTGAAATGCCTGTCTACTGCTCCTGAATACCTGAGTCTGCACACAAAAGGTGCAGGGAGTAGAGGTGAGTACTAAGTACTCAGTGAGTAATAAATATATAAAAGCAGCTGAAAGTAGGAAATCCACAAAATACCACAATATAAAGCTACACTACAGTCCGAATCTCCTACGAACTAGCATCAACAGTACAATACAGCTACCACAGAGTAATTTAACAAATAAAGATGCAATGCAATGCACATAACCGCTACGGCGTGTAGCCCGATCCATTTAACGTCGACGGCGCTCACTGGGGTATGTACAGACTCCGAAGGGGCTCCTACAGCCCAAGCGCAATACTGCTGCGGCGTGCAGCCCGATCCTCATATCAACTGCTGCGGCGTGCAGCCCGATCCATCCTCAGTCCACATAAATCAGATAAGTCACAAAAACAGTTCATTTTTCTAAACCCCAGTTTCCAGTTCATAATTTATGAAAATACTTTAACTTTATTAAGTTTGCAAAAGCCGGTGACTTAGCATCAATAAGGTGATTTCAATTTCCAGGACTGAGATCAGTGATTTAAGCAAATATAGCTATCACATAAATATTGTCCTCTAAGGACGCTACAGGTCGGCACAAGGCCCCAAACAAGGCTTACCGCCCACAAACACATCAAATATAGTGTATTTCCAACACTAATAGCATATTATTCAATTCCGGGATGGACCAAGTCTCAATCCCCAGTCACAATCAATCCCGCACCTGCCACGGTGTGCGAGCCACGCCCTACTAGCGTCACAATGTTCTAAGCCGGGGTTTCGAACCCTCAGGCTACCATATACACAAACTACTCACCTCTAGCCGGTCGTAGATTCGTCCGCGATGCCTTTTCCTTTGTAATTCTCTCCCTCGTGCGTAGAATCTAGTCAAGCCACAATAATTATATCAAATACGGGTCAAAGAATCATAACCCATTTCAATTTACATGAAATTCGCATAAATACACTAAGTTGGTAAAACCCGACCCCGGGCCCACTGCTCGGAAAATTACGAAATTAGTACCAACGCGATCCCCGTCTCGCCACGAGTCCGTGCATATAAAATCTATCGAAATCGGAGTTCAAATGGCCTTCCAAAACTCAAAAATTCCGTTTTCAATACCTAGGCCACATTCAAAATTCTACCCAAATTCATGAAGATTGATGTTAATCCTACCATAAAAATATGTTTTTGAGTCAAGAATCTTACCTTCGATGAATACCCGATGATTTCTCAGTGTTTTCCTTGTGTTTTCTTCTCTCTAGGGCTCAAAATTGTATTTTGGGGGTGTAAACCCGTGAGCTCTCTGTTCTGTGATTTTTATTCACTGCCAGAACATTTTGTTCCGCGCGTTCGCATGAGCCCTCACGCGTTCGTGATGCTCGACTTCCAGTTACTCTTCGCGAACGCGACGCCAATCACGCGTTCGCGATGCTCAACCTCCCAGCCGCCTACATTTTCCTTCTATGCGTTCGCGATCCACCTCCCGCGAACGCGATGCACCCCTGGCCTACGTGAACGCGACACTCCTGATCGCGAACGTGATGCTCTGATCTGCCTGTCCTTCACGAACGCGGCCCATGCCACGCAAATGCGAAGGCTTAAAATGCCTGGGCAGTAACCTTCAATTTTCTGCAGATTTTGCCAAGTTCAAAATGCCCGGTTGATGGTCCGAATCCATTCCGAGGCCCCCGGGACCCCAACGAAAACCACCAACATACTCCAAAACATGATACGGACTTGTTCCAATCACAAAAACACCATCCTAAACATCAAAATCGCCATTTCCACATGAATTCAAGCCTAAGTTTCTTCAAAACTTCTGAAACTAACATTCAATCCAAAACCCGATCAAACGATGTCTGAATGACCTGGAAATTTGCAGACATATCCAAAATCACATAACGAAGCTACAGAAATTGTCGAAATTCCATTCCGACTCCCGGATCAAAATCTCACCTACCATCCGGTTTTCGCCAAAATTCAACCTTCGCCAATTCAAACCTAAAACTACACCGGACCTCCGAATTCAATTCCGATTGCTCTCCTAAGTCAGAAATGATCCCCCGAAACTAGTCGAATCAGCGGAATCCGGTTCCGAGCACTCTAACTCAATAGTCAACTCTAGGGTGACTTCCCATATTCAAGCTTTCTTCAAACATACTATTTGCTTCATTTTCAACCCAAATCACTCCTAACTCACCCGATATACTCTAATATTGATATAAAAGCATAAGGCATGTAAATGCAAGGTAACGGGATGGTAATTCCTGTAACGACGGGCCGAGTCGTTACACTTTCGGGTTAAAAAATGCCCCATCAGAATTTCAGAATATAATGAATAATATATTCAACCCCTATAGTAATATGTCAATAGTTTATATTGACGATGTTTTAATATTTTCTGAAGATATAGATTCTCATTTCAAACACCTAAATACTTTCTTAAAGATAGTAAAACACAATGGTTTAGTGGTAAGCGCTAAGAAAGTAAAGCTGTTTCAAACAACTATTAGATTCTTAGGCTATGATCTCTATCAAGGTACTTATAAACCCATCTGTAGAGCCATAGATTTCTCTTCTAAATTTCCAGATGAAATCATTGACAAAACTCAATTACAAAGGTTCTTAGGAAGCCTTAATTATGCAGCATATTTCATTCCCAATATTAGGAAGATCTGTGAACCCCTTTACAAAAGACTTAGGAAGAATTCTATTCCTTGGAGTCTAGAACAAACTAATACGGTTAAGAAAATCAAATCTATTGTTCAAAAACTCCCATGCTTAGGTCGTCCAAATCCTGAAGCTTTTATGATTGTCGAAACCGATGCTTCTGATGAAGAATACGGTGGAATTCTCAAACAACAAAATTCTTTAAATTCTCCTGAACAATTAGTTCGTTTTGCTTCTGGTATATGGAATTCAACTCAGAAAAATTATAGTACGGTTAAATTTTTTTTTTTATCTATAGTACTATGTATTACAAAATTTCAAGACGATTTAATAAACAAAGAATTTTTACTAAGAGTCGATTGTAAATCGGCAAAAGACATTTTACAAAAAGATGTAAAAAATCTTATTTCAAAACAGATTTTTGCCAGATGGCAAGCACTATTATCTAGGAAAGTCATAGTAATAAAAGTGACGAAGAACTAATTGACGAACTAGATAGAAAAATCAAAGGAGTAGATTATAATAAAACTGTTCCTAAAGTCATCTATCAAAAAGGTCCGTTTGATAACAGACCTAAAAGCCCAAGTACTGAAACAATAAGCTATGGTGACCAATTAACGGTCAATAAAGAAAATAATAATTTTAAAATAGACTGGAAAGGTCTAAGCAATCAATGGAAACATCCAGACTGTGCTATTAAAATAAGTTGGTATTTTAATACATACACCAAACCCCAAAGACTATCTTTTAAAGATAAATGGATTAATGATATGAAAAGAATCGGTTGTAATATCGAATTCTTTAAATGGTTTGAATTAACAGGTCAGATTCCAAATCAACAGAATCACTACAAATGATTATTAATAAATGGTACACAAAGCAGGGTAAGATTATTGAATCAACTACCCCACCTTTAGAAGAAATTTTAATACCAGTTCATGAACAAGTAATAACAACTTCCCCTTTTAAAAAAGCAAGCGTTCACCTTGATAAAGAACCAACTAATAAAGATTTAAATAAAATTATTGCACAAAATAACTATACAAACAATCTTTTACACACAATATCCAATCAGTTAAAAGATACTAACAGAAAGGAAATCCCTACTAGGTCAACAATACCCAGTAAAATTGAAACACATCCTTTAATCAAAATCCCAGAATTTTCTAAAGAAAAATTTCCCAAGTTAAATGAATAATTCGATTTTTCAGATAAAATTGTGGAAAAAATAGAAGAGCAATTAAAAACTAAATTAACAATCTCAAAACCTAGCATTATTACTAACAAAGCTAGTTCTAGTAAAACAATTGAATTACATAATCTACAAAATAAATTAACCACATTGAATGAAGAATATGAAGTACTTAAGAAAAAAGATGATCTTCCTAATGAAAAGGATAAAATAGAAGCAATTGAAAAGACTTTTAAAGAAATCATAGAAATTATTAATAAAATAAAACCTTTAGTAACTTTAAAGGCTATTTTCGAAATAAAACCAAACGATTCAGAAGTTAACAGAATCACTAATGATCCAAGGCATTCTAATAAGAAAAACTATTATCAAAGAGCATCATTCCCAGATGTTCAATATGAAGAAGATATTTATTTAACAAGCTCCAGTCACGATGGAACTGGAATTACATAATGGAATATTGATGGCCTAGCAGAAGGTCAAATTTATAAAAAACTTCACGAAATAGGCATAGTAGTAACTGCCTATAAAATGAAAAATGCGTTAGATAAGCACGCAGCTACTTTAGTAGTTTCTGGATTTACAGGAACATTGAAAAATTGGTGAGATAATTATCTCTCCGAAGAAAATAGGAACCAAATCCTAAATGCCACTTATGTCATAATAGTAGTAAAAACTGAAAATAATATCCAAGCCACTGAACAGCAACATAGAGAGAATGCTACAGCAACCTTAATTTACTGCATCGCTAAACACTTTATTGGAGAACCAAAACTTTTCCAAGATAGAAGTTTAGAATTATTAAATAATCTAAATTGTCCAAAATTAACATATTTTAGATGGTATAAAGATATATTTATCGAAAAGGTAATGGTCAGAGAAGATTGTGGTAATTCTTTCTGGAAAGAAAGATTTATTAGCGGTTTACCCCGAATATTTGCCGATAAAGTAAGAACAAAAATCAAAGATCGATTCAACGGTCAAATCCCTTATGACAATCTTACATATGGCGACCTAGTAAGTTTTATTAATGTTACAGGTTTAGACTTATGTACTGTGACGACCCGGCCGTCATGGGAATTACCACCCCGTTATGTTGAAATTGTATGTTTTATGCTTTTGTATCAGTGTTAAAGTCTATCGGGTGAGTTAGGACTGAATTGGATTGAAAATGAGGCATATAGCCTTTTTGAAGGAGACTTGAATAAGGAAAAGTCAACCCGGAGTTAACTATTTGGTTAGAGTGCTCGGAATCACGTTCTGATGATTCTCTTAGTTCCGGGAGGTGATTTGTGACTTAAGGGAGCGATCGGAATTGAATTTGGAGGCCCGGTGTAGAAATAGGCTTGAATTGGCTAAGGTTGAATTTTGGCGAAATCCGATCGGTAGGTGAGATTTTGATCCGGGGGTCGGAATGGAATTCCGACAGTTGCAGTAGCTTCGTTAGGTGATTTTGGATGTTCCTGCAAAATTTCAGGTCATTCGGACGTCGTTTAGTCGGGTTTTTGATTGATTGTGTAATTCGGAATGTTTTAAAGAATTTAGGCTTGAATCCGTGCGTAATTTGTGATTTTAATGTTTAAGATGGTGTTTTTATGATTGGAACAAGTTCGTATCGTGTTTTGGAGCATGTTGGTGGTTTGCGTTGGGGTCCCGGGGGCCTCGGGGTGTTTTCGGATGGTTAAACGGAAGAAAAATCATGGAAATTGCAGGTTGGGATCCTGTTTCTGTTGTTTCCGCTCCTGCGGAATTATGGGCGCAGGAGCGAGTCCGCAGAAGCGGACAAGGGGCGCAGGGGCGCTTGGCTCCGCAGAAGCGGACTCCTTTCCGCTGAAGCGGCATCGCTGGTGCGAGCCAGTGATCGCAGAAGCGGAGGAGAAGAAAAAGGGAATGGTCCGCAGAAGCGGACATTTGACCGCCTGGGCGAGTCCGCAGGAGCGGACCCCGGAGCGCAGAAGCGGATGTTTCCGCAGAAGCGGACGTTCCATCGCTGAAGCGGGCGCGCTTAAGCGGCCCTCTGCTCGCAGAAGCGGAAATGGCCGGCCAGGCCTGGAACCGCTGAAGCGACCCTTTGGTCACGGATACGGGCTCGTAGGAGCGGAAAATATTCCGCAGAAGCGAAAATCGCTGTAAGTAAGTGTATCAGAAGTTAGAAAAATTTCAGAACATTTCACACATTTTGGGTCTCGGCTTTAGAGGCGATGTGGGCGATTTTGAAGAGAAATTCAAGGAAAATCATCAGGTAATCATCTATGGACTTAAACTATGATTAGTATTGGTAATATTATGCAATTATATCATGAAAATGGAGGAATTTGGGGTAATTTATGGAGGATTTAGCCCTAGGCTTGGACTTTAGAAAATCAAGGTTTTGAATGGGCAAATGGAGTCCGAATTTGGTAAAATTGATATGCTTAGACTCGTATTGAGATGAGGGTTCCGAATATGTGACTTTCGTGATTTTTCGATAAGCGTACCGAAAGTCGGGTTTTGACAACTTTGGGAATTTTTATGTAAGTTGAGTTGTATTGATTGGGTGTAGTCCCATTGGCCTAATTTGTTGTATTTCTACTGTATTTGAGCAGATTCTACGCGTGCGGAGCTTGATTCTCGTGGCAAGGGCATTGCGGAATAGTCGTCGCGCTATATTGAGGTGAGTAATAGATGTGGGTGATGACCGGCGGGTTCGAAACCCCGGTATACCACTTTGTGACGCTGTATAGCGGCGAGACACGCACACTCTTGAGAGTGCGGGGTCGATCATGAACTGGAGACTATATATTAGTCCGACCTGTTGATACTGTATTATTGGCTATTCTCGAGCCGTCGAACCTCCTTCTCGGATGGATGCATATATATATATTGTGATAATGGCCACTCTTGAGCCGAGGAACCCCCTTCTTGGGCGGTTGAGTATACTTGTGGGCCGTGAGCCAGTTATTGGATCCTGCGAGGATCATTATCATTGTCTTATCATATAGACATGCTAGTTTACTACTAGTCCACAGCTATTTCTGTTATTATGCTAATTCCAATCTCTGGAACTTGATATTACTGTTTTCCAACTGAAAAATGATAAAAAAGAGTTTTCAAAAACTACTTTTGAGCCTGCGAGGCTGTATCTGCATATTAGCTGACTAGTAGTGGATCGGGCTGCGCGCCGCAGCGAGATATATGTTGGATCGGACTGCACGCCGCAGGAATATCTCTATGAGATGTGCTTGGGTCCGGAGTCTGAACCCCCACAGTGAGCACGGGTACCCAAAATTGGAGTCGGGCTACGCGCCGTAGCATTCATATCATGCATTGCATTGCATTTAGCTACATCTGCTAGCTGTTATGCTATTTATTGGTATTTGTTGGAACAGGTACAGTGAAGATTGATTCTGTGACAGGGTATTTGATTACAGCTTTACATAGTGCTTTATTGCGGATTTCTTATCCGCGTTGTCTTACCCTTGTTTATTACCACTGAGTCTGGCAGTACTCATTTTACTCCCTGCACCTTGTGTGCAGATCCAGGTACCTCTCAGCAGTGATCCAACAGCTGTGCGAGGCGACATCTGTGGGATATACGAGGTAGCTGCAGAGTCCGCAGGACCCGATATTCCTTCTTACTGTCTTGATTTTGTATTGACTTTTCTTTCCGCACTTGGTATCTTGTAAACCTTTATACACTCATGTTCGGTAGAGGCTCATGACTCTTGACCCTTGGTCTATGGGATTTGATGTATTATGGGACTTGGTTCCCCGTTTTCGCTACATGTATCGCTGTTATTTCGTGAATTAATATGCTTAAATTGGATAAAGTGAGCTTGTGGCTCCGTGGTAATTGTTGATTGGTCGGGCTGGCCTAGCAGTGTCTTGGGCGCCATCACGACCGGATTTGGGGTCGTGACATAGAAGCCTCTGCACTGACATCCGCCACGAAGGCCCGATTAACAAGCAATACTTGTCAACTGTCCGCTGGTCTTTGGAATACAACTACTCTGCTAGCACTATTCTTGAACTCTGTCGTGCGATCTTGTTGTTCTGAGAACTGAACTTCTATATTCTATTCTCTCGCAGATGGCGAGAACGCGAGCATCGGGACGAGGTGGACGACCTCCATTGCCACCTGTTAGAGGCCGTGGGCGCGGTCGTGCTAGAGGTAGAGGTAGGGCGGCCGAGGCAGTGCCGGCTGACCCGCCCGTTGTACCGGTTCAGGAGCGCAGCCCCCGGTGGTTGATGCCCCAGCAGCCCCGGTTCGGGGCCGGACTATATCTATTGCTATTCCCGGTCTTCGGGAGACTCTTGCTCGAATATTATCGGTGTGTTCCGGTTTGGCTCGGGTAGTTTCAGCTACCGCTACCGTAGCGACATCTCAGTCAGGGGGTGGTCAGCAGACCTCTGCAGCTCGCACACCTGACCCGGTTGTTCGGGGACTTCAGACGCCAGCAGAGGCGGTCCCCGCTCCGGTGGTTGCCCCGGTTATTCCTCCGACCGCACCGCTCCGGCTCCGAGCATATGGTTCAGGTTATGCCCGATGACGAGCGGCGTCGTCTTGAGAGATTTGGTAGACTTCAGCCACCCCATTTCAGTGGGGCGTTGAGGGCGAGGATGCCCAGGGTTTCTTGGATAAGTGTCGGAAGATGCTGCGTACGGCTGGTATTCTTGAGTCCAGGCGGAGTTTCATTTACTACATTTCAGTTCACCGGTCCCGCATTTGATTGGTGGGAGGAGTTTGAGAGGCGTAGGCCCGCAAGAGCAACACCTCTCACATGGCAGCAGTTCTCTACTCTCTTTCTAGAGAAATATGTACCTCGGTCTCGTCGCGAGGAGCTACGTCGCCGGTTCGAGTGGTTGATTCAGGGCGACATGTCCGTGACCCAGTATGAGCTTAGATTCACTCAGTTGGCTAGGCATGCCACATGGATGATCCCCACTGATAGGGAGAGGATCGGGAGGTTCATTGATGGCCTCAACTACTCTATCCGTATTCTTATGACCAGCGAGCGAGTTCTGTCATCATCGTTTGAGCAGGTAGCTGATATGGCACGCTCCATTGAGGCGGATCGTCGCCGAGAGAGAGAGGAGCGGGAGGCCAAGAGGCCTCGTGGTTCGGGCAGTTTCAGTGGTGCTCCATCTAGAGGGCATTCCCAGCAGAGCCGAGGTCGCTCATCTAGACCTTCTCATTCAGGCCGCCCGGAGCAGAGCAGAGGTTCTTATGGTCGTGGTCGACAGGGGTTTCAGCAGGGTCAGTCATCACTTAGTGCCCTCCCAGCCCAGAGTGCAACACCTACTTCTCCGGCACCAGGTGCATGTTATGAGTGTGGTGAGTTTGGCCACATGAGGAGACAGTGCCCTCGACTACGTAGGGGCAGGACTCAGCAGAGGGATCAGCCCTCCTCTTCAGCACCATCTCAGTCTAGTAGAGGTGGAGGTCGGTCTTCTCGCGGTCGCCCCAGGGGCGAGGAGAGATCTGGTGGAGGCCAGGCACGGTTCTATGCACTTCCTGACAGGCGTGATGCAGTTGCCTCCGATGCTGTGATTACAGGTATCATTTCTGTCTGTCACAGAGATGCCTCTGTTCTATTTGATCCGGGGTCCACATATTCTTACGTGTCCTCTTATTTTGCACATCATTTGGGTGCAACTCGTGGTAGTCTTGATTTACCTGTTCATGTATCCACCCCCGTGGGTGATACGATTGTTGTGGATCATGTCTATAGATCCTGTGTTATATCTATTGGGGGTCTGGAGACCAGGCAGACTTGTTATTGTTGGGGATGGTGGACTTTGATGTTATATTGGGTATGGACTGGTTGTCTCCGTACCATGCTATATTGGACTGTCATGCTAAGACAGTTACGTTGGCCATTCCTGGTATTTCTCGGATTGAGTGGCGGGGTTCGACCGATTTCGTCCCTAGCCGTGTTATTTCGTTCTTAAAGGCTCAGAAAATGGTTGAAAAAGGGTGTTTATCGTACTTAGCTTTCGTGAGAGATGTGGGAGCCGAGTCTCCTAGCATTGATTCTGTACCTGTTGTGAGGGATTTCCCAGATGTATTCCCCTCAGACCTGCCGGGCATGCCGCCGGACAGGGATATTGATTTTGGCATTGACTTGGTGTCGGGCACTCAGCCCATATCCATTCCTCCTTATCGAATGGCACCAGCTGAGTTAAAAGAACTGAAAGAGAAGCTTCAAGAGCTTCTGGATAAGGGTTTCATCCGCCCTAGTGTGTCTCCGTGGGGTGCGCTGGTATTATTTGTTAAAAAGAAAGATGGTTCCATGCGAATGTGTATTGATTATAGGCAATTGAACAAAGTGACAGTGAAGAACAAGTACCTTCTACCGCGCATAGATGATTTATTTGATCAGTTATAGGGTGCGAGGGTGTTTTCTAAGATTGATCTTCGTTCAGGCTATCATCAGCTGAAGATCAGGGACTCGGATATTATGAAAACTGCATTCAGGACCCGATATGGTCATTATGAGTTTCTTGTGATGTCGTTTGGGCTGACCAACGCCCCAGCAGCATTTATGCATCTGATGAACAGTGTGTTTAGGCCTTATTTGGATTTATTTGTGATTGTGTTCATTGATGACATTCTAGTCTACTCCCGTAGTCAGGAGGAGCATGCTCAGCATTTGAGTATTGTGTTGCAGAGATTGAGAGAGGAGAAGCTATATGCTAAATTCTCCAAGTGCGAGTTTTGGCTCGAGTCCGTAGCATTTCTGGGACATGTGGTGTCTCGTGATGGTATTCAGGTTGATCAGAAAAAGATAGAGGCGGTGCAGAGTTGGCCTAGACCGACCTCAGCTACAGAGATCGGGAGTTTTCTTGGTTTGGCGGGATATTATCGCCGGTTTGTTCAGGGATTTTCATCCATTGCTTCTTCATTGACTAAATTGACCCGGAAGGGTGCACCATTCGTGTGGTCGGATGAGTGCGAGGAGAGCTTTCAGAAGCTCAAGACAGCTTTGACCACAGCTCCAGTGTTAGTATTGCCATCAGCTTCGGGTTCATATACCGTTTATTGTGATGCCTCGAGAGTGGGGATAGGTTATGTGTTGATGCAGGAAGGAAAGGTAATTGCTTATGCTTCTCGGCAGTTGAAGCCGCATGAGAAGAACTATCCTGTTCATGACTTGGAGCTAGCCGCCATTGTTCATGCATTGAAGATTTGGAGGCACTATTTGTACGGTGTGTCTTGTGAGGTGTATACCGACCATCGTAGTCTCCGGCACTTGTTCAAACAGAAAGACCTTAATTTGAGACAGCGGAGATGGCTTGAGTTGCTGAAGGATTATGACATTACTATATTATATCATCCGGGGAAGGCCAATGTGGTGGCCGATGCTTTGAGCCGGAAGGCGGTCAGTATGGGGAGCTTGGCATATATTCCAGCTGAGGAGAGGCCATTTGCTTATGATGTTCAGGTGCTAGCCAATCGGCTAGTGAGGTTAGATATTTCGGAGCCCATCAGGGTATTGGCTTGTGTTGTATCTCGGTCATCTCTATATGATCGTATTCGTGAGCGCCGGTATGATGATCTACATTTGGCTGTCCTGAGGGACAGAGTTTAGCATGATGATGCTAGAGATGTCACCATTGATAGTGACGGCGTATTGAAGATGCAAGGCCGGATATGTGTGCCCAATGTTGATGGCCTTCGTGAGTTGATTCTGGAAGAGGCCCATAGCTCGCGGTATTCTATCCATCCAGGAGCCGCGAAGATGTATCAAGATTTGAAACAACACTATTGGTGGAGAAAGATGAAAATGGACATTGTCGGACATGTAGCACGGTGCCTCAACTGTCAGCAGGTTAAGTACGAGCATCAGAGGCCCGGTGGTGTGTTTCAGCGCATTGTTATTCCTGAGTGGAAATGGGAGAGAGTCACAATGGACTTTGTTACTGGACTCCCTCGGACAGCGAGGAGTTTGATTCTGTATGGGTGATTGTGGATAGACTGACCAAGTCAGCTCACTTCATTCCAGTTAGTACTACCTACTCATCGGAGCGGTTGGCATCGATCTTTATTCGAGAGATTGTTCGGTAGCATGGAGTCCCAGTGTCTATCATATCCGACAGGGGTACTCAGTTCACTTCTCAGTTTTGGAGAGCATTTCAGCGA
This sequence comes from Nicotiana noctiflora, assembly GCA_032618575.1. Lineage (NCBI taxonomy): Eukaryota > Viridiplantae > Streptophyta > Magnoliopsida > Solanales > Solanaceae > Nicotiana > Nicotiana noctiflora. The sequence goes on along the minus strand of JASVEL010004150.1, from coordinate 54,851 downwards.
GAGATGGGTACACGGGTTGAGTTGAGTACAGCATTTCACCCCCAGACAGACGGACAGTCTGAGCGCACTATTCAGATCTTGGAGGATATGTTGCGAGCTTGTGTGATTGATTTTGGTGGTTCGTGGGATGAGTTCCTACCACTTGCCGAGTTTGCCTACAACAACAGCTATCAGTCGAGTATTCAGATGGCCCCGTACGAGGCATTGTATGGCAGACGGTGTAGATCTCCCGTGGGATGGTTTGAGCCTGGTGAGGTTAGATTGATAGGGACTGAGTTAGTCCAGGATGCTCTGGATAGAGCAAAGTTGATCCAGGAGAGGCTTCGTACAGCACAGTCTCGTGAGAAGAGTTATGCGGACCGTAGAGTTCGAGAGTTGTCTTTCATGGTTGGTGACAGAGTATTGTTGAAGATTTCACCTATGAAGGGTGTCATGAGGTTTGGGAAGAAAGGAAAGTTGAGTCCCAGGTACATTGGTCCTTTTGAGATACTTAGGAGAGTTGGAGAGGTGGCATATGAGTTGGCCTTGCCGCCCGGCTTATCCAGCGTTCATCCAGTATTCCATGTGTCTATGCTCCGGAAGTACATTGGAGATCCGTCTCATGTATTAGACTTCAGTACCATTCAGCTTGATGGTGATCTATCCTATGATGTGGAGCCTATTGCTATTTTGGGTCGTCAGGTGAGAAAATTGAGGTCCAAAGAGATTGCATCGGTTAAGGTTCAATGGAGAGGTCGACCCGTGGAGGAGGCCACTTGGGAGGTCGAGCGGGAGATGCGGAGCAGATATCCTCACTTGTTTGAGACTTCAGGTATGTTTCTTGACCCGCTCGAGGACGAGCGTTTGCTTAAGAGGGGAGAATGTGACGACCCGGCCCGTCGTCACGGGAATTACCACCCCGTTATGTTGAAATTGTATGTTTTATGCTTTTGTATCAGTGTTAAAGTCTATCGGGTGAGTTAGGACTGAATTGGATTGAAAATGAGGCATATAGCCTTTTTGAAGGAGACTTGAATAAGGAAAAGTCAACCCGGAGTTGACTATTTGGTTAGAGTGCTCGGAATCACGTTCTGATGATTCGGTTAGTTCCGGGAGGTGATTTGTGACTTAAGGGAGCGATCAGAATTGAATTTGGAGGCCCGATGTAGAATTAGGCTTGAATTGCCTAAGGTTGAATTTTGGCGAAATCCGATCGGTAGGTGAGATTTTGATCCGGGGTCGGAATGGAATTCCGACAGTTGCAGTAGCTTCGTTAGGTGATTTTGGATGTGCCTGCAAAATTTCAGGTCATTCGGACGTCGTTTAGTCGGGGTTTTGATTGATTGTGTAATTCGGAATGTTTTAAAGAATTTAGGCTTGAATCCGTGCGTAATTGGTGATTTTAATGTTTAAGGTGGTGTTTTTATGATTGGAACAAGTTCGTATTGTGTTTTGGAGCATGTTGGTGGTTTTCGTTGGGGTCCCGGGGGCCTCGGGGTGTTTTTGGATGGTTAAACGGAAGAAAAATCATGGAAATTGCAGGTTGGGATCCTGTTTCTGTTGTTTCCGCTCCTGCGGAATTCTGGGCGCAGGGGCGCTTGGCTCCGCAGAAGCGGACTCCTTTCCGCTGAAGCGGCATCGCTGGTGCGAGCCAGTGATCGCAGAAGCGGACGAGAAGAAAATGGGAATGGTCCGCAGAAGCGGACATTTGACCGCCTGGGCGAGTCCGCAGGAAGCGGATGTTTCCGCAGAAGCGGACGTTCCATCGCTGAAGCGGGCGCGCTTAAGCGGCCCTCTGCTCGCAGAAGCGGAAATGGCCGGCCAGGCCTGGAACCGCTGAAGCGACCCTTTGGTCGCGGATACGGGCTCGTAGGAGCGGAAAATATTCCGCAGAAGCGAAAATCGCTGTAAGTAAGTGTATCGGAAGTTAGAAAAATTTCAGAACATTTCACACATTTTGGGTCTCGGCTTTAGAGGCGATTTGGGCGATTTTGAAGAGAAATTTAAGGGAAATCATCAGGTAATCATCTATAGACTTAAACTATGATTAGTATTGGTAATATTATGCAATTATATCATGAAAATGGAGGAATTTGGGGTAATTTATGGAGGATTTAGCCCTAGGCTTGGACTTTAGAAAATCAAGGTTTTGAATGGGCAAATGGAGTCCGAATTTGGTAAAATTGATATGCTTAGACTCGTATTGAGATGAGGGTTCCGAATATGTGACTTTCGTGATTTTTTTATAAGCGTACCGAAAGTCGGGTTTTGACAACTTTGGGAATTTTTATGTAAGTTGAGTTGTATTGATTGGGTGTAGTCCCATTGGCCTAATTTGTTGTATTTCTACTGTATTTGAGCAGGATTCTACGCGTGCGGAGCTTGATTCTCGTGGCAAGGGCATTACGGAATAGTCGTCGCGCTATATTGAGGTGAGTAATAGATGTGGGTGATGACCAGCGGGTTGGAAACCCCGGTATACCACTTTGTGACGCTGTATAGCGGCGAGACACGCACACTCTCGAGAGTGCGGGGTCGATCATGAACTGGAGACTATATATTAGTCCGACCTGTTGATACTGTATTATTGGCTATTCTCGAGCCGTCGAACCTCCTTCTCGGATGGATGCATATATATATATATATTGTGATAATGGCCACTCTTGAGCCGAGGAACCCCCTTCTTGGGCGGTTGAGTATACATGTGGGCCGTGAGCCAGTTATTGGATCCCGCGAGGATTGTTATCATTGTCTTATCATATAGACATGCTAGTTTACTACTAGTCCGCAGCTATTTTCGTTATTATGCTAATTCCAATCTCTGGAACTTGATATTACTGTTTTCCAACTGAAAAATGATAAAAAGAGTTTTCAAAAACTACTTTTGAGCATGCGAGGCTGTATCTGCATATTAGCTGACTAGTAGTGGATCGGGCTGCGCGCCGCAGCGAGATATATGTTGGATCGGACCGCACGCCGCAGGAATATCTCTATGAGATGTGCTTGGGCTGTAGGAGCCCCTCCGGAGTCTGAACCCCCACAGTGAGCACGGGTACCCAAAATTGGAGTCGTGCTACGCGCCGTAGCGGTCATATCATGCATTGCATTGCATTTAGCTACATCTGCTAGCTGTTATGCTATTTATTGGTATTTGTTGGAACAGGTACAGTGAAGATTGATTCTATGACAGGGTAGCTGATTATAGCTTTACATAGTGCTTTATTGCGGATTTCTTATCTGCGCTGTCTTACCCTTGTTTATTACCACCGAGTCTGGCAGTACTCATTTTACTCCCTGCACCTTGTGTGCAGATCCAGGTACCTCTCAGCAGTGATCTAGTAGCTGTGCGAGGCGACATCTGTAGGATATACGAGGTAGCTGCAGAGTCCGCAGGACCCGATATTCCTTCTTACCGTCTTGATTTTGTATTGACTTTTCTTTCCGCACTTGGTATCTTGTAAACCTTTATACACTCATGTTCAGTAGAGGCTCATGGCTCTTGACCCTTGGTCTATGGGAGTTAATGTATTGTGGGACTTGGTTCCCCGTTTTTGTTATATGTATCGCTGTTACTTCGTGAATTAATATGCCTAAATGGGCTAAAGTGAGCTTCTAGCTCCGTGGTTGATATTGATTGGTCAGGCTGGCTTAGCAATGTGCTGGGCGCCATTACGACCGGATTTGGGGTCGTGACATGTACAGATTTAAAACTCAAAAGTCTTATTAAGAAAGACAGATTACAATCTAAAAAGGAACTTGGAAGCTTTTGCCAAGACTTTGGTTATAAAACCATTTCTACACCTTCTAAGAGAATATCTAAAAAACACAAGTCTTTAGATAAACCCTATAGAAGACGCCATAAACAAAAGGTAAGAGAAGAACCTTACAAAAAGAAAAGATTTAAAAGAAAATCTAAAAAAGAATACGGTGATAAATGTTGGTCTTGTGGTAAAACAGGACATAGAGCCAGTGACTGTAGAGTCACTAAAAAAAAAAGAATAAAATTAATCTTTTAGAATTAGATGATAACACTAAAGAAAAACTTTATAATATTCTAGAAGAAAACGAAAACAGTTCCAAAGAGAATAGTTCTTCATCTGAAGAAAGCTATTCTGATAGTGATAACGAATTCATTAACGTAGCATATAGCTCAGATAATAGCAGTTCAGAAGATAATAACTGTAACTGCACAGGAGCAATATGTGTTTGTGAACAAAATTCACTTAGAGTTATTTCTAATAACTCGAAAGAAGTTCTTTTCGACATTATAAATCATATTGACGATGAAGATGTCAAAAGAATATATTTAATAGAATTAAAAAGCATTATTATCCAACAAAAGGACCGCCCCAAGGTCGAACCATTTAATATGAAAGAAGTAATGAGTAGATTCTCTTCCAATGAAGATAATAAACCTACTATTCAACATCTTCAAACTGAATTAAAATCAGTAAAAGATGAAATAAAAAATATTAAAATTAGACTCAATAAAATTGAAATGGAAAATTTCACTAAAGAATTATTAACTCAAATTGCCAAAGGCAAAGAAAAAGAAACAGAACCTAACCAAGGTTATGTTCTAACAATGAAGACGATGGCAAATCAAGCGCCAATCTAGTACAAAGTACCGGATCACAATTCGCTAGGGTAAAGATCCAAAGTTATCATATTCCAATAACGCTAAAAGTTAAAGATGCTACTTTTAACAAATTAGCATTATTAGACTCAGGAGCAGATAAAAACTGTATCTGTGAAGGTATCATACCTACTAAATACCTTGAACAAACTACAACAAAATTATACTCCGCTACAGGAGAAAGGTTAAAGATAGATTATAAACTATCTAAAGCTAATATCTGTAATAACGGTATATGTTTTATAAATGATTTCGTAATAACCAGAGACATAAATGAAGAAATAATTCTTGGTCTACCCTTTATCGCTCAGATAAAACCTTGTTATGATAATTTAGGCTTTATGCACTAATATTTTAGGAAAAGAAATAAAATTTCCTTATCTAAATCCAATTTCTCAAGAAGAAAGTAATTTTATAAAACAACAAACAGTTTTTAAAATTAATGTATTATCGAATCAAGTTCGATATTTACAAAACGACATAAAAGTTCATAAAATTGAACAAACTTTAAAAACCCCGAAGATAGAAGCCAAAATTAAACAATTCCAAAAAGTAATTGAATTAGAAGTTTGTTCAGATTTACCCAATGCTTTTTGGGAAAGAAAAAGGCATATTATTGAATTACCTTATATTAAAGAATTTAATGAACAGGCTATACCAACTAAGGCAAGACCTATTCAAATGAATTACGAGTTAACGGAAACTTGTAAAAAAAGAAATCAATGACCTTCTTCAAAAGAAGATCATCAGTCCCTCGAGGTCTCCTTGGAGTTGTGCTGCTTTCTACGTTATTAATAACGCTGAAAAAGAAAGAGGAGCTCCTAGATTAGTCATTAACTATAAACCATTAAACAAAGTATTACAATGGATTAGGTACCTGATACCTAATAAAAGAGATCTATTAAAACGAACTTATAAAGCTAATATCTATAGTAAGCTAATATCAAGGTACTTATAAACCCATCTGTAGAGCCATAGAGTTCTCTTCTAAATTTCCAGATGAAATCAATGACAAAACTCATTTACAAAGGTTCTTAGGAAGCCTTAATTATGTAGCAGATTTCATTCCCAATATTAGGAAGATCTGTGAACCCCTTTACAAAAGACTTAGGAAGAATTCTATTCCTTGGAGTCTAGAACAAACTAATACGGTTAGGAAAATCAAATCTATTGTTCAAAAACTCCCATGCTTAGGTATTCCAAATCCTGAAGCTTTTATGATTGTCGAAACCGATGCTTCTGATGAAGGATACGGTGGAATTCTCAAACAACAAAATTCTTTAAATTCTTTCGAACAATTAGTTCGTTTTACTTCTGGTATATGGAATTCAGCTCAGAAAAATTATAGTACGGTTAAAAAAGAAATTTTATCTATAGTACTATGTATTACAAAATTTCAAGACAATTTAATAAACAAAGAATTTTTACTAAGAGTCGATTGTAAATCGGCAAAAGAGATTTTACAAAAAGATGTAAAAAATCTTATTTCGAAACAGATTTTTGCCAGATGGCAAGCACTATTATCTAGCTTCAATTTTAAAATAGAATTTATCGAAGGAAAAAATAATTCTTTACTTGATTTTCTAACTAGAGAATTTCTACAGGGTAAAAATGAAACCAAATCAGAAAGGTCCCTTCAGGGCCTCTCCCAAGAGAGAAAATAAGTACTCTGCCTTAGCAGATTACTTTCCAGCGTTAACCCCAGTGAGGCCACCTCTAAATATTATGGTTACCCCTCCGAGAGTACCCACTACAAAAAGCCCTTCTACAATGGTAGTATTAGGATCTGTCAAAAGTGGTCCTTTTCAGACGGCATCTACAAGACCGTCATCAAGCTACACTAGTAAGACACTAACCAGTGCAGACTATGCTATGAAGACCCCAGAGTCTTTTGTTCAAGCTGTGAATCCAAACACTCCATCAAAAAAGGAGGAAAAGAAACCAATTTCTACGGATAAAGAAACTTTTAAATTAATCCCAAAAGAACCAATCAAGGTTTTGGCCCTAGAAAAGGGCTATGAAAATTTCGATTTAGCTGATTTAATTCGGCCTTGTTACACAGACAGAAACTACGTTGAAACCAGTGATCCTCTAAAAACTAGGAGCTATTTTGAGTTCATCTTAACAGACACAGGATCTATATCTTTCGAGCACACGCTCTATGATGAAAGAGATCCCACTGGAATACGAATTTCCAAATTCACAATTAATAATGTCTTAAGTCCATCTGAATGGAAAATGGATCATTTGCATATTCCTATCGGTCTATTAGCTCAATATAGGCCTCAAACCTATAATTTCAAAGACTATGTAGACGCTTGGTTCAATTTCTTGTAGCTACGTCCTATAACACACACATGGTTCGTTAAGTATAGCGAACAAGCCAAAAAAACTCCCATTCCTAGATGGTTCTATGACTGGTGGAAAACCTTTGGCGGAACCGAGCAAACTATGCCCCAGAGCTTTCACAAATACTATAAGAAATACCAAACAGAGAACGAAATCTCTACTTTACCTATGACATTACTCCCAATACGATATATAAACGGAAGGTCCTATTACTACAATCATCTTAGTCAAATGGACTTATGTGGTTGTCGTAGGCTGATGCGTCCTACTACAATCATATTAATTTACACCCAATCTGTTATGACTACAATCGTATTAGTCAAATGGACTTATGTGGTTGTCGTAGGCCGATGCGTCCTAGTATGTTGTTGTTGTAGTGTCACGACCCAAATCCGGTCGTGATGGCGCCCAACAATCAAGCTAGGCCAGCCAGACCAATAATTTAATTATCACAAATACCAGTCCCAAATGGACAACCAAAGAAGAATATATGAGTTTAAAACTCCAATAATAATAATAATGAACAAAAGTACTGACACTCCCAAAGATCCGGAGTCACAAGTCTAGAGCCTCTAACAAAACCCAACAGGAATAGAGAGTACTATATAGAAGTACTCAAGTCCGAATACAAAATACAAAATAACAACTGGAAATGAGAGGAGAAGCTAGGTTCTGCGAACGTAGGCAGCTACCTCAGCAACCCGATATGACACCGCAACCGCTGGAATTGCCTGTCTACTGCTCCTGAGTACCTGAGTCTACACACAAAAGGTGCAGGGAGTAGGGGTGAGTACTAAGTACTCAGTGAGTAACAAATATATATATGTAGCTGAGAGTAAGAAATCCACAAAATACCACAGTATGAAGCTACACTACAGTCCGAATCTCCTACGAACTAGCAGCAACAATACAATACAACTACCACAGATTAATTCAACAAATAAAGATGCAATGCAATGCACATAACCGCTACGGCGTGTAGCCCGATCCAATTTAACGTCGACGGCGCTCACTGGGGGTGTGTACAGACTACGGAGGGGCTCCTACAGCCCAAGCGCAATACTGCTGCGGCGTGCAGCCCGATCCTCATATCAACCATTGCGGCGTGCAGCCCGATCCCATGCTCAATCCACAATAAGCAATTAAGTCACAAAACACTTCATTTTTATTAATTCCAGTTTCCAGTTCATAATTTATGAAAAATACTTTAACTTTATTAAATTTGCAAAAGCCGGTGACTTAGCAATTCAATAGTGTGATTTCAATTTCCAGGACTGAATCGTGATTTAAGCAATTATAGCTATCACATAAATATTATCCTCTAAGGACGCTACAGATCGGCACAAGGCCTCAAACAAGGCTTACAGCCCACAAATATAGCAAATACAGTGTATTTCCAACACTAACAACATATTATTCACATCCGGGATGGACCAGGTCTCAATCCCTAGTCACAATCAATCCCGCACCTGCCACGGTGTGCGAGCCATGCCCTATTAGCGTCACAATGTGCTAAGCCGGGGTTTCGAACCCTCAGGCTACCATATACACAAACTACTCACCTCTAGCCGGCCGTAGACTCGTCCGCGATGCCTTTTCCTTTGAATTTAGCTCCCTCGTGCGTAGAATCTAGTCAAACCAAAATAATTATATCAAATACGGGTCAAAGAATCATAACTCATTTTAATTTACATGAAATTCGCATAAATACACTAAGTTGGTAAAACCCGACCCCGGGCTTACTGCTTGGAAAATTCTAAAATTAGTACCAACACGACCCTCATCTCGCCACGAGTCCGTGCATATAAAATTTATCGAAATCGGAGTTCAAATGGCCTTCCAAATCCAAAAATCCCGTTTTCAATATTTAGGCCACATTTCTTCAAGATTTCAACCCAATTTCATGAAGATTGATGTTAATTCTACCATAAAATGATGTTTTTGAGTCAAGAATCTTACCTCCGACGAATACCCGATGACTTCTTAGTGATTTCCTCGAGTTTTCTTCTCTCTAGGGCTCAAAATTATGTTTTGGGGGTGTAAACCCGTAACCCCTCTGCTTCTGGATCTTATTCACTGCCAGAGCTTTTTGCTCTTCGCGTTCGCGTGAGCTCCCACGCGTTCGCGATGAACAACCCTCACTTACCCTTCGCGAACGCGACGCCTTCCACGCGTTCGCGATGCCCAACTTCCAGCTACCCTTCGCGAACGTGACGCCATTCACGCATTCGCGATGCTCAAACTCCCAGCACCCAAAATCCTTCTACGCATTCGCGATATTCCTCTCGCGAACGTGAAGACTTACCCTCACACACCTACGCGAACGCGACTGCTGGAACGCGAACGCGATGCACACGATCTCTGGCCTATGCAAACGCGGCTCCCCATCCCCGCGAACGCGATGCACTGATAAGCTTGGCCTTCGCGAATGCGGCCCTTGCCACGCGAACGCGAAGGCTTAAAGGCCTGGGCAGAATCTGCAGTTTTTCTGCAGATTTTTGCCAAGTCCAAATGCCCGGTTGATGGTCCGAAATCATCCCGAGGCCCCCGGGACCCCAACGAAAACCACCAACGTACTCCAAAACATGATACGGACTTGTTCCAATCATAAAAACACCATGCTAAACATCAAAATCACCATTTACACACGAATTCAAGCCTAAGTTTCTTCAAAACTTTCAAAACTAACATTCAATCCAAAACCCGATCAAACGATGCCCGAATGACCTGAAAATTTGCAGAGACATCCAAAATCATATAACGAAGCTACAGAAATTGTCGGAATTCCATTCCGACCCCGGATCAAAATATCACCTACCATCCGGTTTTCGCCAAAATTCAACCTTCGCCAATTCAAGCCTAAAACTACACCGGACCTCCGAATTCAATTCCGATTGTTCTCCTAAGTCATAAATGATCCCCAGGAACTAGTCGAATCATCAGAAACCGGTTTCGAGCACTCTAACTCAATAGTCAACTCTTGGTTGACTTTTCATATTCAAGCTTCCTTCAAGCATGCTATTTACTTCATTTTCAATCCAAATCCCTCCTAACTCACCCGATATACTCTAATACTGTTATAAAAACATAAGATATGTAAATGCAAGGTAACGGGGTGGTAATTCCCGTAACGACGGGCCGGGTCGTTACATTCTCCCCAACTTAAACAAACGCTCGTCCGCGAGCGGGTTAAGAAACATACCTGGAGCATCAAACAAGTGTGGATATCTGCTTCGCATCTCTTGCTCGGTCTCCCAAGTTGCTTCCTTCACGGGACGACCTCTCCACTACACTTTCACTGAAGCTATATCCTTGGATCTCAGCTTACGAACCTGCCGACCCAAAATGGCTATTGGTTCCACATCATAAGTCAAATCCTTATCTCGCTGTATCGTGCTGAAGTCTAACACATGAGACGGGTCTCCGACATACTTCCGGAGCATAGATACATGGAACACCGGGTGAACTCCCGACAAACTGGGTGGCAAAGCAAGCATATAGGCCACCTCCCCAACTTTCCTAAGCACCTCAAAAGGTCCAATAAACCTTGGGCTCAACTTCCCTTTCTTTCCAAACCTCATAACACCCTTCATAGGTGAAACCTTCAGCACAACACCTTCTCACCTACTGAATAAGACACATCTCGGACCTTCCGATCCGCATAACTCTTCTGACGCGACTGAGTTGTGCAAAGTCTCTCCTGAATCACCTTTACCTTGTCTAAGGCATCTTGGACTACCTCTGTCCCCAACAACCTAGCCTCACCGGGCTCGAACCAACCAATTGGAGACCTACACCGCCTCACATATAAAGCTTCATATGGTGCCATCTGAATGCTGGACTGATAGCTATTATTATAAGCAAACTCCGCAAGAGGAAAATAATCAGCCCATGAACCACCGAAATCAATGACACAAGCACGTAACATATCCTCTAATATCTGAATAGTACGCTCAGACTGCCCATCCGTCTATGGATGAAATGCTGTGCTCAGCTCTACCTATGAACCCAACTCTCGCTGAAATGTCCTCCAGAACTGAGATGTGAACTGGGTACCTCTGTCTGATATAATAGAAATAGGAACTCCATGCAATCTCACTATCTCACGAATGAATATCTCTGCCAACCGCTCTGAGGTATAGGTAGTACACACTGGGATGAAGTGAGCTGACTTGGTCAACCTATCCACCACCACCCAAACTGAATCAAACTTCCTCGCTGTCCGAGGGAGTCCACTAACAAAGTCCATAGTAATCCTTTCCCACTTCCACTCAGGAATCTCAATACGTTGGAATACACCACCAGGTCTCTGATGCTCATACTTGACCTGCTGACAGTTTAGACACCGAGCCACGTGGCTCACAATATCTTTCTTCATCTTTCTCCACCAGTAATGCTGCTTCAAATCCTGGTACATCTTCGCGGCTCCTGGATGAATAGAATATCGCGAGCTGTGGGCCTCCTCCAATATCAACTCACGAAGGCCATCAACATTGGGCATGCATATCCGGCCCTGCATCCGCAATACACCATCACTATCAATAGTGACATCTCTAGCATCATCATGCTGAACTCTGTCCTTAAGGACAAGTAAGTGTGGATCATCATACTGGCGCTCTCGAATACGATCATATAAAGAAGAACGAGCTACTACACAAGCCATCACCCGATTGGGCTCAGAAATATCCAGCCTCACCATCTGATTAGCTAACGCCTGAACATCAACTGCTAGGGGTCTCTCCCCAACTGGAATATACGCCAAACTGCCCATACTAATAGCCTTCCGGCTCAATGCATCAGCCACTACATTGGCTTTCCCGGGATGGTACAAGATTGTAATATCATAGTCTTTAAGCAACTCAAGCCATCTCCGCTGCCTCAAATTTAGATCTTTCTGCTTAAACAAATGCTGAAGGCTGCGGTGGTCTATATATACATCACAAGATACACCATATAGGTAATGCCTCCAAATCTTCAAGGCATGAACAATAGCGGCTAACTCCAAATCATGAACAGGGTAGTTCTTCTCGTAGGGCTTTAGCTGACGAGAAGCATATGAAATAACTCTACCCTTCTACATCAACACACAACCGAGTCCAACTCTAGAAGCATCACAATACACCGTATATGACCCTGAGGCTGATGGCAACACAAGTACTGGAGCGGTGGTCAAAGTGTAACGACCCGGCCCGTCGTTACGAAAATTTCCACCCTGTTACCTTGCATTAACATATCTTATGCTTCTATATCAGTGTTAGAACCTATCGGGTAAGTTAGGAGTGAATTGAATTAAAAATGAAGCAAATAGCATGTTTGAAGGAAGTTTGAATATGGAAAGTCAACCTAGAGTTGACTATCGAGTTAGAGTGCTCGGAATCGGATTCTGGATGATTCGACTAGTTTCGAGGGATCATTTATGACTTAGGAGAGTAATCGGAATTGAATTTGGAGATCCGGTGTAGAAATAGGCTTGAATTGGCTAAGGTTGAATTTTGGCGAAATCCGATCTATAGGTGAGATTTTGATCCGGGAGTCGGAATGGAATTCCGACAGAGTTGCAGTAGCTCCGTTAGGTGATTTTGGATGTGCCTGCAAAATTTCAGGTCATTCGGATGTCGTTTGGTCGGGTTTTTGATGGAATGTGTAATTTGGAAGTTTTGAAGAAACTTAGGCTTGAATCCGTGTGTAATTGGTGATTTTGATGTTTAGGATGGTGTTTTTATGATTGGAAGAAATTCGTATCGTGTTTTGGAGTATGTTGGTGGTTTTCGTTGGGGTCCCGGGGGCCTCGGGGTGAATCCGGACCATTATCCGGCATTTTTGGAACTTAAAAATCTGCAGAAAAATTGCAGATCACTGGGCAAAATCCAAGCCTTCGCGTTCGCGTGGTATGGGCCGCGTTCGCGAAGGCCAGGCGAGTCAAGCATCGCGATCGCGAGACAGGGTATCGCGTTCGCGTAGGCCAGGATTCTTGAGCTTCGCGACCGCGTTCAGGATGTCGCGTTCGCGTAGGTTTGTCAGGGTGTGCATCGCGTTCGCGTGAGGGTTATCGCGAATGCGTAGAAGGAAAATCAGACGGCTGGGAGCTAGTGCATCGTGAATGCATTGGGGAGGTCGCGTTCGCGAAGGTCAATCCGGAGCTGGGCATCGCGAACGCGTGGCAAGGAACGCGAACGCGTAGAAGAAAAGTCCCGGGCAGTGAATTAAAACCAGAAACATTTCACATACGGGTTTCATTTCATAAACCCCCATTTTTGAGCCCTAGAGAGAAGGAATCACGGGAAAACGCTGGGAAATCATCGGGTATTCATCGGAGGTAAGTTTCTTGACTCAAAAACATCATTTTATGGTAGGATTAACATCAATCTTCATGAATTTGGGTAGAAATTGTGAAGGATTGTGGCCTAGATATTGAAAACGAAAATTTGGGTTTTGAAAGGCCAATCGAACTCCGATTTGGGTAAATTTTATATGTACGGACTCGTGGCGAGACGAGGGTTCTGGAAATATGAGTTTCGAAATTTTTTGAGATGTGGGCCCGGGGCTAGGGTTTTGCCAATTTCGTGATTTTTGATATTTTTCGAGTTCTTTCGATTGGGTTATGTTCCATTAGCCTATTTTGATATATTTGTGCTGATTTGTGCTAGTTTTGACATGTGTGGATGCCGGTTCGAGGAGCTAAGGCGTCACGGGCATGAGCTTTCATCGGTTCGAGGTGGGTAATACTTGTAAATGATGTCCTGAGGGTTAGTAAACCCCGGACTTGCACATCTTAGTGTTGTGTTGAGGTGACTTGCACGCCGGATAACGGGCGTGGGGTAGAGCACCATTGGGGATTGTGACTTGGTCCGTCCCGCGTAATAAATAATAACACCTAATTGTTGAAGTGAATTGGACTAATTATCTTGTTTGGACTTCGTGCCAATTATTTGAGTCCTTCAGGGATTGGTATCACTGTTTTGATAATACTATGCATATTTTATTCTAATTTAAGGTTTTAAATGGTATTTTTGCTATTTAGCATTCTTATAAGCTTATGAAAAACTTGAACAAGGTCTTAATAATATTTTAGCTGTGAGCTAATGTGATACTGTTGCCCGTAGGGTTTTTCTTGATTATTTGTTAGACTGATTGGGGCTGAGGGCCATATGTTAGGGCATGACATTCATATGAGCATATGCATACACATGCATGGATCGGATTGCACGCCGCAGTGGTATATGGATCGGGCTGCGCCCCGCAGCAGGTGTGATATTATTATTGTGCTTGGGCTGTAGGAGCCCCTCCGGAGTCTGAACCCCCACAGTGAGCACGGGTACCCAAATTGGATCGGGCTACACGCCGTAGCGGTCATATGCATTGCATGGCATACATACATTGGTTTACGTGTACTACTTGTCATTACATTCAGCACTCATACATTACTGGCACACATGCATTAGTTGCCTTATTGACCAGATCTCCTTGTGTAAATTGATAAGGAGTGTTGAGCCCGAGGGGCCGATTTGAGTGCGGACTTGCACTGCTTGAGATTGTATCCAGGTATTGGTATATTATTATGAAATAAAGTAGCTAAAATTGAGATTTCTAAATAATCTACTCATATATGCTTGAAAGGAATAAAAAGATAGTTCTGTATTGTGTAGCATGAGATAGTGCCTATCGTGGTTTTCTTCCCTTCAGCATTATTTACTTTTATTACCGCTGAGTTGGAAGTACTCACACCCGACTCCTCGCACCTTGTGTGCAGATCCAGGTACATTACAGCAGAGCTGATTCCATTGCGGCTCGGGAGTGCTTTTGGACAGTCGAGGTAGCTGCCAGCGTTCGCAGGACCTGATTCTCCAGTTTGTCTGTATTTTGTTCCGATCATCCCACACTTGTGCACAGTTATATTCACTATTTACACTTTGTATACTCTGTAGAGGCTCATGACTCTTGACCCTTCGGTCTATGGGAGTTGGCACATGTTGGGACTTGGTTCCCTGTTTTAAATATATCTATCACTGTTGTGCTTAAATTGGATAAAGTGAGCTTGTGGCTCGGTGGTTATTGTTGATTGGTCGGGCTGGCCTAGTAGTGTGCTGGGCGCCATCACGACTGGATTTGGGGTCGTGACAAGTTGGTATCAGAGCCTAGGTTTACTAGGCCTCATGAGTCTTGAGCCGGTTAGTAGAGTCTTGTGGATCGGTACGGGGACGCCCGTACTTATCCTCGGGAGGCTGCGAACCTTTAGGAAACACTTCACATTTCTTGGAATTCTTATCGTGCGCACTTGATTCAGCTTGATATATACCTTTTTGAAACTCCTTCCGCACGTCTGTGTACTCTTCGAGCGCTCGGTAATATAATTGACTTATGGCTTGCGATTCCCTGGTCGAGGGGCGAGATGTAATCTCTATGAATTTATGTTGGGCCAGTCGGGAGGACTTGAGGCCAGATCCTTGTCTATGGCTTGAACACCAAGGTATTAATTTTGCGAGTCGGTATTATGAAGTTCATACGATCGGTATTGATCCTTATTGTGCAAATGGCAGTTTGATAATGGGAGAGCTGTAAGGTATTCAGTTCTTATTGTGATTTGATATGTAGCCCTAGCTATAGGCGTGAGAAATAATTATCATATCTCGTAATTGGAAGGTAAAGTGCCTTATGTGTAGTGGAACTAGTTTAAACTCAGTAAGACTAAAGTGATTTTGATATGTGTTATGATTCGAGCAGGTACAACACAGGTTCAAGTATAAATTGTGATAATATGATTCGTATAGTATTGAGATTTAATGTTGTTGAAATACATTGTGATATCTTGTTGAGTTGTGGATGTATTGTCAGAATGGTTTGGTGATTCTCTGGCAGGTGGATAGGCCAATTTACAAAGGAAACTCTGCCGAAAATTTTGAAAAATTTGGGACTTAGAAAGATTTCTGTCACCTAAAGAGAGTGGGCTTATTGGTGGTGCATGTATATCTGCAAGAATTGCAGAAGAGCTAAGGTCTCTGATGATTCGAGTCTCTGTCAAGGCTTGTAAATGACTTGAGTTTAATCTCATATTAACATTTCGGCATCACTTGAGTAATAATGATATGAGTGGTTGAAAGTTCTTTGACGAATGGCTTCGAGCTAAGTTGGGGAGGTTGCTATTGATTAACCGATTGCACTATTGTGTGCTATGTTGATTCTGTCTCTAAGTATGTTGGGAAATTCTGGTAAAGGTTATGGTGCTTTGTAGATCTGATGAAGTACTAGGGTGTTGTGAACTTATGTTGGTAAAGAATGTTCGGTGTATAGAAAAGAAAGATAGCTAATTTTATCTGTATGTAATCATGATCTGCAGTGTCAGAGTTCTAATAAGGCACGAGTGGTTCTGTTCAATAAGACAGTTGAATTACAGCTGAATAAGGATGACTGACGCTCGAGAATTGTTTACGGTGTTCAAGATTTTACTTGTAACAGTCAGGTGTCTTAAGATTGTGCATGTGGCTAAAGATGGTGGTTTCATTAGAAGAGATCGGTACTTGTGTTATATTATGTGAATGATGGGATTCTATGTAATCCTTATTGGAAGGTAATGATAACGAATTCAAGTCGCAAGAGGTTCTTCAAAATAAAGTATTGTAGGATGTGATCCTTCTGGGAAATATTGAGAGAGTATTCAGTGGCCTATGGGTCTTAGACCGTGTGGTCTTATGTACGAGTCTCGTGTGGAATGAGTTGATGTGTTATGGTGCTACAGTAATGGCTAATATTAAATCAAAGATGAATCAGAAAGGAAACTGGGTAAATGGAACGACTTGTTAATAAACCAGAATGGTATAAAAAGGAATACGATTGATTCCTGGTGTGTGGTTGAAGTAATAAGTCTTGCAGACATTGCAGCAAAGCTTTTGAGTGCTGGCCGTCGTGTAACCCGATATGGGTATAATATGGGTATAAGGACTCAGTCCTGGCAGTTTTAACTTATGCAATGTGATTGGGAGAAAGAGTTGTGATGTGTTTTAATGTGGTTTGAAAAACGAGTGTATTTTTCCTGTTGGTATGCAAAGCTTGGAATGTGTAATGAGTTTTCTCTATATGGGATCATAAAAGTCTTTGACTAGTTGAGTGCGTCGATGTTTGCGGCGTAGGAAAGGGATAAGAATTTCCATGTTATCTTAGTATGGTATTGTATATGCGATGTGTTATGGAAAAGTTGATAATGGTATATTCTAGGTTTTGAGATCAGTTCATAATATATGGGAAGTCAATAAAATTATTGAGCGGCGCGGACAACTGCAGGTGAATTAAGAATCGATCTTTCCGATGATTTAAGAAAATGGTACTGCTATTCTATTAACTTGGCAGGGAATATGATCCAAAAAGGACAAGGTAATGTAAAATGATGATATCCAGTTGTATGGTGGTATTCTCTTGTTGGATCGACTATAATAACTGAGTCGTTGATGGCATAGTGAAATTTCTGAATGGTCGTCGTGGTATGAATGGACGCTCGATGTGCGTTATGTATTCGTACGATGGAGTGTGGAACCAGGTATAGCGATTCATGTGTTATATATGAGTTGGAGACTAGAAGTCCTCGTAATCCGCCTATGCAGTGGTTGTATATCGCGTGTATCGACACCGTTTTGTGATTATTGGAAATCGGAAGCCCTAGTGGCTCTCTCTTAGCTTGATATGATGAATTTGGGTTATGATACCTTATTTCAGACTGGTTGACATAAGACAGGTCGTCTAGACAAATGTGATATGGACGATGTCGGAAAATGACACAAATTGCATAGCAGAGAGCATCAGAGTATGCTCCAACAGAGTAGTTGTACACAGGACCAGCGGACGGCTGGTAGGCATTGCTTTGTCAGTTGGACCTTAGTGGCGGATGTCAGTGTAGAGGTATCTACCATTGATTAGTTCTGGTATTGAGGAACTTTGTCGGATGCGTTTCTTGTGGCCAAACTTGAGGCTATATATGTTTATTATGATGAGCAACTTGACTCGACGCGTATTTATTTGACGAGGGTTACTTGGATCGGGTGGCATGCCGCCACAGGTATGGTATCTAGATCGGGTGGCACGCCGCCACGGGTATGTCATTGGAGCGGGTTGCACGCCGCAATAGAATATTGTGAAAATATAGTTAGTTATATGCTACTAATATACAATACTTCCCCATTTCTGAGGAAAAGACCATTTTGAGTATCGCTTGGCGAATGGCACATCGGTTGTGTCCTTTCAGGATTTAATATCATAGGTTAATGGTTTCACCGTGGGTGAGGTTGATTGCTTGGGTTCAGACCTAGATCTGTGCGTGGCTGACCTTTTTGAGCTTGGTAACTTGAGGTGCTTCATGAGTAATAATGTTGGGATAGAATCACGAATCGTGGCAAGGCCACGTGATGTTATGACCTCTCGAGGAGGATTCAAGTACTCTATTTCTATAATGCGAGACGCGATCTCAGTTCTATGTTATGATGGCACAGAGGAACTGAATTGTAGCTCTATTTGCTAGAGACAATTGTCATGATTTGAGCTGTCATGATTCGAGTGTGTGCAAACATTTCTATTGGAGCCTATGTTGTGCTCGTTGTGGCTTAGGCCGGTGTTGAGGTGTCATATCACCGGTGCGGTGTGTTATAATCAAAATGACCGTTGGAGTCATTAATGAATACGAGCATATTGGATCTTAGCTTGTTAGAAAGGTAAAAATCGAGGCTTGACTCCGAAACCTATTGTGGTATCGGTTAAAAGTGAAATGGATTCATGAATGGTTGACCCGAGAGATGGGTTCGATATATCGCGTGTTCGGTTGCCGTGGGCATGATATGAAGGTGTTGGAACAAGACTCTATCTAATGAAAAAGGGTTTTTCAGTTGGTATTTGGTTATCATGGGAAATTGTGTGATTAGAGACTATTGTCTCGAGTGATTGGGTTGTTTGATACATCATATGATCTCACCTGGAGTAGTGAATATGGGTTATTGCAGTGGATTCGAGTGTATCCTGAGTATAGGCATGGGATTTGCATTTGGCTTATGATTTCAGAAAATGCAATGTGATTTATGGTTCAGATGGTCTGTGAAATTTTGACTATATGGTGTTTTCGGACTTATATGAGATAGGATGACGTATGATCGCTCGAGTATATGCTTGGTAAGGTCATTCAGCTATTGAGTTGCTTCTAGTACAACTCTGAGTCCGCTCGAGGACGAGCGTTTGTTTTAGTTGGGGAGAATGTAATGACCCGGCCCGTCGTTACGAAAATTTCCACCCTGTTACCTTGCATTAACATATCTTATGCTTCTATATCAGTGTTAGAACCTATCGGGTGAGTTAGGAGTGAATTGAATTAAAAATGAAGCAAATAGCATGTTTGAAGGAAGTTTGAATATGGAAAGTCAACCTAGAGTTGACTATCGAGTTAGAGTGCTCGGAATCGGATTCTGATGATTCGACTAGTTTCGAGGGATCATTTATGACTTAGGAGAGCAATCGGAATTGAATTTGGAGATCCGGTGTAGAAATAGGCTTGAATTGGCTAAGGTTGAATTTTGGCGAAATCCGATCTATAGGTGAGATTTTGATCCGGGAGTCGGAATGGAATTCCGACAGTTGCAGTAGCTCCGTTAGGTGATTTTGGATGTGCCTGCAAAATTTCAGGTCATTCGGATGTCGTTTGGTCGGGTTTTTGATGGAATGTGTAATTTGGAAGTTTTGAAGAAACTTAGGCTTGAATCCGTGTGTAATTGGTGATTTTGATGTTTAGGATGGTGTTTTTATGATTGGAACAAATTCATATCGTGTTTTGGAGTATGTTGGTGGTTTTCGTTGGGGTCCCGGGGGCCTCGGGGTGAATCCGGACCATTATCCGGCATTTTTGGAACTTAAAAATCTGCAGAAAAATTGCAGATCACTGGGCAAAATCCAAGCCTTCGCGTTCGCGTGGTATGGGCCGCGTTCGCCAAGGCCAGGCGAGTCAAGCATCGCGATCGCGAGACAGGGTATCGCGTTCGCGTAGGCCAGGATTCTTGAGCTTCGCGATCGCGTTCAGGATGTCGCGTTCGCGTAGGTTTGTCAGGGTGTGCATCGCGTTCGCGTGAGGGTTATCGCGAATGCGTAGAAGGAAAATCAGACGGCTGGGAGCTAGTGCATCGCGAACGCGTTGGGGAGGTCGCGTTCGCGAAGGTCAATCCGGAGCTGGGCATCGCGAACGCGTGGCAAGGAACGCGAACGCGTAGAAGAAAAGTCCCAGGCAGTGAATTAAAACCAGAAACATTTCACATACGGGTTTCATTTCATAAACCCCCATTTTTTAGCCCTAGAGAGAAGGAATCACGGGAAAACGCTGGGAAATCATCGGGTATTCATCGGAGGTAAGTTTCTTGACTCAAAAACATCATTTTATGGTAGGATTAACATCAATCTTCATGAATTTGGGTAAAAATTGTGAAGGATTGTGGCCTAGATATTGAAAACGAAAATTTGGGTTTTGAAAGGCCAATCGAACTCCGATTTTGGTAAATTTTATATGTACGGACTCGTGGCGAGACGAGGGTTCTGGAAATATGAGTTTCGAAATTTTTCGAGATGCGGGCCCGGGGCTCGGGTTTTGCCAATTTCGTGATTTTTGATATTTTTCGAGTTCTTTCGATTGGGTTATGTTCCATTAGCCTATTTTGATATATTTGTGCTGATTTGTGCTAGTTTTGACATGCGTGGATGCCGGTTCGAGGATCTAAGGCATCACGGGCATGAGCTTTCATCGGTTCGAGGTGGGTAATACTTGTAAATGATGTCCTGAGGGTTAGTAAACCCCGGACTTGCACATCTTAGTGCTGTGTTGAGGTGACTTGCACGCCGGATAACGGGCGTGGGGTAGAGCATCATTGGGGATTGTGACTTGGTCCGTCCCGCGTAATAAATAATAACACCTAATTGTTGAAGTGAATTGGACTAATTATCTTGTTTGGACTTCGTGCCAATTATTTGAGTCCTTCAGGGATTGGTATCACTGTTTTGATAACACTATGCATATTTTATTCTAATTTAAGGTTTTAAATGGTATTTTTGCTATTTATCATTCTTATAAGCTTATGAAAAACTTGAACAAGGTCTTAATAATATTTTAGCTGTGAGCTAATGTGATATTGTTGCCCGTAGGGTTTTTCTTGATTATTTGTTAGACTGATTGGGGCTGAGGGCCATATGTTAGGGCATGACATTCATATGAGCATATGCATACACATGCATGGATCGGACTGCACGCCGCAGTGGTATATGGATCGGGCTGCGCGCCGCAGCAGGTGTGATATTAATATTGTGCTTGGGCTGTAGGAGCCCCTCCGGAGTCTGAACCCCCACAGTGAGCACGGGTACCCAAATTGGATCGGGCTACACGCCGTAGCGGTCATATGCGTTGCATGGCATACATACATTGGTTTACGTGTACTACGTGGCATAACATTCAGTACTCATACATTACTGGCACACATGCATTAGTTGCCTTATTGACCAGATCTCCTGGTGTAAATTGATCAGGAGTGCTGAGCCCGAAGGGCTGATTTGAGTGCGGACTTGCATCGCTTGAGATTGTATCCAGGTATTGGTATATTATTATGAAATAAAGTAGCTAAAATTGAGATTTCTAAATAATCTACTCATATATGCTTGAAAGGAATAAAAAGATAGTTCTGTATTGTGTAGCATGAGATAGTGCCTATCGTGATTTTCTTCCCTTCAGCATTATTTACTTTTATTACCGCTGAGTTGGAAGTACTTACACCCGACTCCCTGCACCTTGTGTGCAGATCCAGGTACAATACAGCATGGCTGATTCTATTGCGGCTCGGGAGTGCTTTTGGACAGTCGAGGTAGCTGCCAGCGTTCGCAGGACCTGATTCTCCAGTTTGTCCGTATTTTGTTCTGATCATCCCACACTTGTGCACAGTTATATTCACTATTTACACTTTGTATACTCTGTAGAGGCTCATGACTCTTGACCCTTCGGTCTATGGGAGTTGGCACGTGTTGGGACTTGGTTCCCTGTTTTTAATATATCTATCACTGTTGTGCTTAAATTGGATAAAGTGAGCTTGTGGCTCCGTGGTTATTGTTGATTGGTCGGGCTGGCCTAGCAGTGTGCTGGCGCCATCACGACCGGATTTGGGGTCGTGACACTTTTGTTGTGCAGATCCAGGTACATCATCACATTCATCAGACCACACAAATGGAGCATTCTTCTGTGTCAACTTAGTCAACGGTGAAGCAATAGATGAGAAACCCCGAACAAACCGGCGATAATAGCCTGCCAAGCCGAGAAAACTCCGAATCTCTGTAGCTGAGGAAGGTCTGGGCCAATTCTGCACTGCCTCGACCTTCTGTGGATCAACCCGAATACCATCACTGGACACTACATGTCCCAGAAAACCGACAGTATCAAGCCAGAACTCACACTTAGTGAATTTTGCATAAAGTTTCTCTTCTCTCAACCTCTGCAATACCACTCTCAAGTGCTATACATGCTCCTCCTGGCTGCGTGAATATACCAGAATGTCATCAATAAACACAATCACAAAAGAATCAAGGTACGGCCGAAATACACTATTCATCAAGTGCATGAATGCAGTTGGGGCATTAGTTAGCCCGAAAGACATCACCAGGAACTCGTAGTGCCCATACCACGTCCTGAACGTTGTCTTCATAATATCTGAGTCCCTGATCTTCAACTGATGATAGCTCGATCGAAGGTCAATCTTAGAAAATACACTAGCTCCCTGGAGCTGATCAAATAGGTCCTCAATACGAGGCAATGGGTACTTATTCTTCACTGTTACCTTGTTCAGCTGCCTGTAATCAATGCACATTCTCATTGTGCCATCTTTCTTCTTCACGAACAATACCGGTGCACCCCAAGGTGACACACTCGGACGAATGAAACCCTTATCTAAGAGTTCCTGAAGCTGGTTCTTTCAATTCTTTTAACTCTGCTGGTGCCATGCGATAGGGAGGAATAGAAATGGGCTGAGTGCCCGGCACCAAGTCAACACCAAAATCAATATCTCTGTCAGGCGGCATGCCCGGCAGGTCTGCTGGAAATACATCCGGAAACTCCCTCACAATGGGGACCGAATCAAGACTGGGTGTCTCAGCCTCAACATTTCTAATGAAGGCTAAATAAGATAAACAACCCTTGCCAATCATTCATTGGTCCTTTATATAAGAAATCACCCTGTCAGACACATAATCAGTCAAGCCACGCCACTCGATCCTCGGATTACCTGGAATAGCTAGTGTGACTGTCTTGGCATGACAGTCCGGAATCGCATGGTAAGGAGATAGCCAATCCATGCCTAGAATTACATCAAAATCTACCATGCCCAGTAGTAATAGATCAACTCGGGTCTCCAGACCCCCAATAGTAATAAGACAGGATCGATATACCTGATCCACAACAACAGTATCCCCCACTGGGGTAGACACATGTACGGGCAAAGCAAGAATACCACGGGTCATACCCAAACGATGTGCAAAATAAGTAGAGACATAAGAATAGGTGGATCCGGGATCAAATAAGACAGAAGCATCCCTGTGGCAGACTGAGATAATACCTAAAATGACCGCATCTGAAGCACTAGCATCCTTCCTATCCGGAAGAGCATAGAAACGAGCCTGGCCTCCACCAGTACGATCTTCACCCCTAGGGCGACCTCTGGGTACCTGGCCACCCGTCCTAGCCGACTGTGCTGGCGCTGAAGAAACAGAAGTAGAAAACAAAGGCTGATCCCTCTGCTGAGACCGCTTACGAAGCCACTGAGGACACTCTCTCCTAATATGGCCCAAATCACCGCACTCAAAACAACGGCCTGAAGATGGAAGAAGGGGCTGCCGAGGACCCCTCGCTACCAATGAACCCTGTGCTGAGGAAGCAGGAGCAGAGCTCTGAGCTGGAAGAGCACTCAGTGCAGGCTGACTCTGCTGACGACTCTGCTGACCCTGATAACCCTGATGGCCCTGCCGACCACGATCTGATGAAACCCCACTGGACTCTCACTACTGAAAATTTGGTCTATGGTAACGGTTGATAAACCGTCCCCATAGACTGCAAAATCGTTACCGTAGGGGTTTTGGAACGGTTTCCTAACCGTCACATCAGCCGGCGTACCTATAGGTCTACTAGAACGGTTCTTGTAACAGTTTGTGTCACCGTAACAATAGGTACATCTATCGCAACGGTTTTCTCCTTCTCTATTGGAACGGTTAACCTTTTCAATTGGAACGGTTTATAACCGTTACTATATTGTTTATACAACAGTTCTTAACCGTTGCCATATTATTAAAGCAAAACTTATGTAAGCTATTGCTACGGTTAAATTGGATATATCAACGGTTTCTTTAACCTATGGTAACGATTATATTTGTATTTTGGAACGGTTTTCAGATTATTTTGAAACAGTTTATGGGACCTATTGCAACGGTTTTCATTGTCTACTAGAACGCTATTTGTATCCTATTGCAACGGTTCTTATAGGCTATTGTATCAGTTCAATTAAAACTAAAATATTGCACTTGTTATAAATAAATATTTATGCATATAGTAAATTATAATAATACTAAAATTTAAGTACATCATAAAATGAAACTATTAATAATATAAAATTATCCATCAAACAAATAATAATATCCATAAAGCAAGTGTTTTATCCCATGAGTACATAAGTTTGGTACATTTCAAGAGGTTAAATAAGTTTCAAAAAATATTGGTAACAACTTAAAAGATTCCTAGAACATTCATCTATAACAATTCAAAATTATCACAAGTAAGGTCTAGTTCTTCATCGTTTTCATCATCCGTATTTTGATCTACTCCACCTACAAAAAAGGATAAATAATGTTATTATCCTTCAAGAGAATCCGGTCTAAGAATACTCATAGCACAAATTGCCATGAAATAAAAAAGAACAGAGAAGTAGCTATTATTGCTGCTCAGCCACAAAATCCAACCAAGAAACTAGTTATTGCAACATCAGATGGGATTGTCACTTTAGAAATGTTATCTGCTTTAACATTTTACCTCTACAAACAGTGTTAAACAACCTGATGAAAATCAAAATCATGTTGGTAACAACTCTCAAAGAAACAATCAAGAATCAAGACTGATGAAGGTCATAAGAAGAGGCATGACACTCAAGGTCTAGTTACTACCTCCCAGTATGCTTTTCTTATAGCAATTGTGCTAAGCATGCTGGGGAATGGCTCTGGGCTCAAACCAAATCACATCACACCTACATACCCACATAGAACAACACCACTGTTCTACTCTATACACAACAATAGACCACCAGATTTTCAACAGATGCAACTCACACCCCTTAGATATGTTCCCATCCTCCACACCACACAATTCACCTCAATTACAACTAGTTTAACAACCTGAGCAGAAATGCTCCTTTTTCACTAACTCTGTTTTATGTTTTGCAGGTGTTCCCTCTCTTTCCTCAATCAATCATCTAGTATCATACCAATTGACAGTCAAACATTTGGAGGAAGTTGAGAAAAACGAAATAGAGAATCACATGATGATTTTAGTATAAACCAAATTGCAGAAGTAACTACCAAAGCTAGCCTAGATCTAAGCTACAAATAATTTAGTACAACATATACTAGAATCACTTTTCTAAATGTCCAATGCATAATGCATAATTTTGTAGGAGAAGCGGTCAAGTGGCTAAAGAATCCCTTTTCTAAATGTCCAATGCATAATGCTAATTTGCTAATACATAAACCTAATACTTTCAAGAGAATAAAAAAGGATTAGTTTCCTTTTTCTTTGTGAAGTAGAATTTAAAGAAGTTACTCAATGAAAATACAAAGAAGCTATTTGTTACATGCAATACCAGTACGTAAGTTGAAAGTACAAACATTGATACCTTTTTCTTCTTAACATGTTTCAGGATCTTGATTATGCACTTTTCATTGCTGTTAACATTTATACCTTCAAAAACTTCACTATATTTTCCTCTTCCAACTTTCCTAAAAACCTCATAGTCATCCTGATCCTGGGATAATAAAACATGAGGAAAATTGATGAGAATAATACAACATCATAGGTTGCATTAAAGTTGAACTAGTCAAAGTGAGGATTGTGAACTGAAACAAAATCTAATGAAATTAATTGAGTTATATCTTTTACCTATCGAAAGCAAAGAATTGGATGTGTTGCACTACATTAAGAGAGTGCACATTCGTCTAATATGGTTAGTAATGACACAAGTAGCCAAGACTTCCATTGATTATAAGCTTTAGTTTATCAAGACTAACATATATAAGACTAACATCTGTACTTGCACATTCAACCATGGATCTAGTCTAGCACATGATAACAACAACAACAACAGATGACAGCGTTGCCAGATTTACCTCTTTCAGCAAGAAGATCAAGAGGGATGCCAAAAGATTAGCCTTGAATTTGAAACAAATGGATCAAGAGACAGCAGTATCAGTCTTGCTAGATGCAGATCAAGATACAATAGCTGTGATTAGAGCACTAAGAGAAGCTAATACAGTGTGCATTTCAACTTTCCAAATGCTCTTGTCCACCCCTAAGAGTATACAAACTTTTTTTTGTCCTTTTTACAACATGAGAAAACAGAAACACAAAGCTTCAGATATTATTATCACATGAGAGGTATAATATGATTTTCTTGATCGCTTTAGAAAATTACTCGGCAAATCAGCCATCACTCCCTATTCCCAAATTGTGACACCTTGTATACTAAGCTTGAATCCACATAAAAAATGCAATAATGGAGGCAAATGAAACATATGCAAATACCGTATTCAGTAACCTCTCCAGTGATAGTAGTCAGAAACTCACGTTCAATACCATCAAAATGAACTGAAAAAAACAATGACCACTGACTACTGACTAGTGTATTGAAAAAACACTGACCAGTGTATTGAACAGCTAATTTCAAAAACTAGTTAAAGTTTTAATTCAAATTTATAAGTTTTTATACTATGTTTCTAATGTCATATTCATAAACCCTGATGTATCCATCCAATTGATTTCTTCTCCATCATCCGCTTATCAGTACTGTAAGTTACTGATCCTCAGACCTGCTTATAATAATAATAAAAAGGAAGGAAAGGGGGAGGGGGGGCCGCCTTATCACATCCATCCGGCACGTTTCCTTAGCAATTACTATTGCAGGTATATTTATTGTTCATACGACCCTTATTAAGATTGAGTCTATAGGTAATGAAATGCACCTCTTAGCATTTAGCATGTTGACGCCTACACATAAGTGCCCTTAAGAAAAGGAAAGCACCTATGCTACACCTAGATTCAGGTTTATGCGACCCTTTAATAGCACCAACCAGGAGGATTACAAGCGCTAACTGAAGGCTTGCCATAGAAAGGAGAAGTATGACTCACTAGAGAACGATCAATCCCAGAAGATGCTAATGAAATGACACCAGCCAGGCTCTCAAGTGCAATTCCTATAGGAGAATATTTTAACCAAAAAAATAGCAACAAAAGAAATTAGCGATAAAGCATTCAAGCAAGAAGATGGGGGACCTTAGGGAGCCATATTTACAGATAGACAACTTTTTCCAGTATAATGCTAGAATATTGTCTTCTATAGAAAATAATCACCTGCAGCAAATGTGCTAGACTCGGGATTATTGGAGCTATAGCGCCATCTTCCATCACTTTGGCTAAGAGCCTGCCAAGAGCTCTCAAGTGTCAATTTGCATTTTTACACCAAATATTACAGCAACAAATATTGAAGAATGATATTTAAATCATAACAACAACTGTTTGAAATCTTTATGGCACGGAAAACTGAATCAGCACCTCCAAGGTGTACATCAACTTCAGAAGCTTGACCCTACAGAGAAGAAAGTCACAAGTAAAAAACAAAGAAAATCATATCTTAACGATATCCAATTCCCTTATGAAGCACATAAGCAACTCCATACAGAATATATACTGAGAAGCTTCAGCTTTTCTTTTTATCTGCTTTTGTTATCATTTCTTTAAAGGGGTTGACAAGAGGGGAAAGGAGTATCAATATCAATTACTGTAAGGTATAATATAAAGAAACCATGAGACATTTCTCAATGTTGCATTACCTCGATAAGGACTAAACTTCCAACTGAATAGTAGTAGTCGAGAAGCGAGCCAGCACTATTCACGCTATCCTTAAGTCAAGAGGCTATACCCTTCACATAAAACCAGCAGTAGACAAGAAAGATGAAGGAAGAGATATAAGTGAATGTAATGCACCAAAAGTCATTATCATAAATCAAATTAGCAGTAAGCTTAAACATACAGCAAAAGCCTCATTGTTTAGAAACATAATGGTGATATTTTCCGATCTATTTTCCTCTCATAGCATATCTTTGTATTCGCCATATAACAACATAAATTGAACTCTGATACATATAACAATATAAATTCAAGAAGGCATCGATGATTGCTGTGTAAGCGACTCGATCAATATGCAAGTTGTTGGATGATTTCATTTCTTTGACAATCTTTTGAACCGAAAGAAGATCCTGAGCATGACCGAAACCCTTCTTAGTCATGAGTGAACATGTTAGCAAAGCTTAAATGCTAAGAGTTTCAGAATAACAAGAGACAGGGCTGTTCAAACAAAGCAGAAACAGTGCAAGGAATTAGTAACTTAAACATTTTGTCCAAAACTGAAAGTGAACTAGTGCAAAACTCAACCAAACTTCTCGAAACGCAACACAAACCAAGGCTGGACAGGGCAGAAATTGCTGCAGCTTAACCTTGGCTAAGCAAAAACAGTCAACCTAGTTATTTGTTTCAATAGGTTTTGCACTTCAAGATCACAAGTTAATCCAACTGAAGCAAGGAATTGGACTTCAATAGCAATAGACACTATCAAATCCAACAGCAAGGAATACTAAGATCAATTTTAGCTTAACATTCAGAAACAAAGTAGTAAGCAACGCGAGCCGAATTGATTCAAATCAATTAGCTCAGATGATCGAGTCAAAGTTCAGCTACAACTCAAACTTTCTTCAAAATTTTCAACACATAAAACTAACTTTCGACTTAGAAGAATCAAACCTGATGCCTTCTGGAATTCGATATGTATTGACACATAGGGACGATGCATAGGCTACGCAGCTTCAAACTCAGTCCCAGAAACTGAAGTTGTTCTTCGAGCCTCAACACCAGAAAATCCGATTATTGAACAAACCTTCACCAAATCGAGCTTAAGCTTTGGATTCTACATCCGAACAACATAAAAATCAAACCGCCAAAGATTAATTTCTAGAATCAATCACGAATTCAGAAGAATCCAGCTCGTCGTCCTCTTCGAAATTGAAATCGAAAATTTTAATCAAAACCCTAGAGATGCAGATTCATCACTTTCATTCTTGGAGGTATTTGAGGATACCAAAAATATTGTCGCACCAACTAAATCAACAAAACTTATGTGTAAAACCCTATTAACCCAATTTCAGAGAGTGAGAGAGAGGAATACGATAGAGAGGAAGATTCAACAGATTTCTTAGAGTGAACAAGAGAAGAAGGTCTTTGGAGAGAGTGGCTTTGCAATCAAAGAAGCTATCTCTGAGGGTTCAGTGCAATCGATCGAAGAAATCTCTGAGGGTTCAGTGAAATGGATGGAAGAAGCTCTGAGCTAGGATTCTTAATTTGGGGCTATCAGAAGCTATATTGGATGTATAGATATTTTAATGGAAAAAGGGCAAAAATAGTCTATTCACATAATATTTTCATTATTAAAACTATTCAAAAATAAAAAAAATAATGCTTCTTTTGGCGGGGAACAAAATTCAGGGGAGAAAATAATGAGGGAAAAAATAACCGTTCCAATAGAATTTTTTACAATAAAAGCGTTCCAGTAGATAATTTTATTGGGACAGTTTATATAGCCGTTGCGCCAGATGAAACTATGGCAACGGTTCATTTATAATTGCAACGGTTATATAGATTAAGTGTGCTTATATCACCAAAATGCTATTGTAACGGTTATAACCGTTACCATAGATGCTCTATGGCAACGGTTTAACAACCGTTGCCGAAAAAACCGTTCCCATAGGCCCAATTTCTGGTAGTGTCTGCACGTCCAGACTGATGAGATCTGAAAGAGCGACCTCTGCTATGCTGAAATTGGCCCCTAGACGGAGCACCACTGTAACTGCCAGTACCACGAGGCTTCTTAGCCTCTCTCTCCTCCCGCTCTCTGCGGCGATCTGTCTCAATATGACGGGCAGCATCAACCACCTCCTCAAAGGTAACTGCCGAAACTCTCTCCCTGGTCATCAATATGCGGATGGGATAAATTAGGCCATCGATAAATCTCCGAATCCTCTCTTTGCCTGTAGGAACCATCCACATGGCATGACGGGCCAACTGTGTGAATCTCATCTCGTACTGATTAACCGTCATATCTCCCTGCTTCAGCCACTCAAACTGACGTCGCAGCTCCTCTCTCTGAGACTGAGGCACGTACTTCTCCAAAAATACCGTGGAGAACTGCTGCCAAGTGAGGGGCACTGCCCCAGCGGGCCTACGCCTCTCGAAATCCTCCCACCACCGAAATGCTGCACCTGTGAACTGAAAAGTGGTGAATGAAACACCACCGGACTCTAGAATACCCGCGGTACAAAGCATGCGCTGACATCTGTCAAGAAAACCCTAGGCGTCCTCGCACTCAGCACCACTGAATGTCAAAGGCTGTAACCTCTCAAATCTCTCCAAACGACGCTGCTCATCGTCGGGCATAACTGGAACCATATAAGCAGGAGCTGGTACAACAGGCACAACTGGCTGAACTGGCTCGGGTGTGTAAGCCACGGGGGTCTGATTCCCTCCCCCTGCCTGTGAAGAAGATGCTGCAGAAGTAGCTGCAACTACCTGAGCCAAGCCTGTGCATACTGATAAGATCTGGGCCAAGGTCTCCTGAAGACCCGGTATCACAATGGGCACTGCCGGTGCCTGAACCTGAGCTGCCGGAGCGCCTGCAGCTGGGACCTGATCCTGAACCTGGGCCACCGGTGCTGGAATCTGACCCTGAGTCTGGTCAGCTGGTAGGTCAGCAGGTGCTGGTACTGTTGCCCTACCTCTACCACGACCACGGCCTCCGGGTGCCAATGGTGGTCGTCCGCCACGTCCGCTAGCACGTGTTCTAGCCATCTGCGAGACAATAGAGTAGGGAAAAGTTTAGTTTCACGAAAACATAAACCGCACGATATGAATCCAAGAAAAGTGAGGTTTTTCCTAAAGTTCTGTAGTCCTCCGAGGATAGATACGGATGTCTACGTACCGATCCGCGAAAGCCTACTAAACTGGCTCATGACTCGCGAGTCCTAATAACCTAGGCTCTGGTACCAACTTGTCACGACCCAAATCCGGTCGTGATGGCGCCCAACAATCAAGCTAGGCCAGCCAGACCAATAATTTAATTATCACAAATACCAGTTTCAAATGGACAACCAAAGAAGAATATATGAGTTTAAAACTCCAATAATAATAATAATGAACAAAAGTACTGACACTCCCAAAGATCCGGAGGTCACAAGTCTAGAGCCTCTAACAAAACCCAACAGGAATAGAGAGTACTATATAGAAGTACTCAAGTCCGAATACAAAATACAAAATAACAACTGGAAATGAGAGGAGAAGCTAGGTTCTGCGAACGTAGGCAGCTACCTCAGCAACTCGATGTGACACTGCAAACGCTGGAGATGCCCGTCTACTGCTCCTGAATACCTGAGTCTGCACACAAAAGGTGCAGGGAGTAAGGGTGAGTACTAAGTACTCAGTGAGTAACAAATATATATATGTAGCTGACAGTAAGAAATCCACAAAATACCACAATATGAAGCTACACTACAGTCCGAATCTCCTACGAACTAGCAGCAACAATACAATACAGCTACCACAGATTAATTCAACAAATAAAGATGCAATGCAATGCACATAACCGCTACGACGTGTAGCCCGATCCAATTTAACGTTGACGGCGCTCACTGGGGGTGTGTACAGACTCCGGAGGGGCTCCTACAGCCCAAGCGCAATACTGCTGCGGCATGCAGCCCGAACCTCATATCAACCAATGCGGCGTGCAGCCCGATCCCATGCTCAGTCCACAATAAGCAAATAAGTCACAAAACAGTTCATTTTTATTAATTCCAGTTTCCAGTTCATAATTTATGAAAAATACTTTAACTTTATTAAATTTGCAAAAGCCGGTGACTTAGCAATTCAATAGTGTGATTTCAATTTCGAGGACTGAATCAGTGATTTAAGCAATTATAGCTATCACATAAATATTATCCTCTAAGGATGCTACAGATCGGCACAAGGCCCCAAACAAGGCTTACAGCCCACAAATATAGCAAATACAGTGTATTTCCAACACTAACAACATATTATTCACATCCGGGATGGACCAAGTCTCAATCCCTAGTCACAATCAATCCCGCACCTACCACGGTGTGTGAGCCACGCCCTACTAGCGTCACAATGTGCTAAGCCGGGGTTTCGAACCCTCAGGCTACCATATACACAAACTACTCACCTCTAGCCGACCGTAGACTCGCCCGCGATGCCTTTTCCTTTGAATTTAGCTCCTCGTGCGTAGAATCTAGTCAAACCACAATAATTATATCAAATACGGGTCAAAGAATCATAACCCATTTCAATTTACATGAAATTCGCATAAATACACTAAGTTGGTAAAACTCGACCCCGGGCCCACTGCTCGGAAAATTCCGAAATTAGTACCAACACGATCCTCATCTCGCCACGAGTCCGTGCATATAAAATTTATCGAAATCGGAGTTCAAATGGCCTTCCAAATCCAAAAATCCCGTTTTCAATATTTAGGCCACATTTCTTCAAGATTTCAACCCAATTTCATGAAGATTGATGTTAATTCTACCATAAAATGATGTTTTTGAGTCAAGAATCTTACCTCCGACGAATACCCGATGACTTCTCGGTGATTTCCTCGAGTTTTCTTCTCTCTAGGGCTCAAAATTATGTTTTGGTGTGTAAACCCGTAACCCCTCTGCTTCTGGACTTTATTCACTGCCAGAGCTTCTTGCTCTTCGCGTTCGCGTGAGCTCCCACGCGTTCGCGATGAACAGCCCTCACTTACCCTTCGCGAACGCGACGCCTTCCATGCGTTCGCGATGCCCAACTTCCAGCTACCCTTCGCGAACGCGACGCCATTCACGCGTTCGCGATGCTCAAACTCCCAGCGCCCAAAATCCTTCTACGCGTTCGCGATACTCCTCCCGCGAACGCGAAGACTTACCCTCACACACCTACGCGAACGCAACTGCTGGAACGCGAACGCGATGCACACGATCCCTGGCCTATGCGAACGCGGCTCCCCATCCCCGCGAATGCGATGCACTGATAAGCTTGGCCTTCGCGAACGCGGCCCTTGCCACGCGAACGCGAAGGCTTAAAGGCCTGGGCAGAACCTGCAGTTTTTCTGCAGATTTTTGCCAAGTCCAAATGCCCGGTTGATGGTCCGAAATCATCCCGAGGCCCCCGGGACCCCAACGAAAACTACCAACGTACTCCAAAACATGATACGGACTTGTTCCAATCATAAAAACACCATGCTAAACATCAAAATCACCATTTACACACGAATTCAAGCCTAAGTTTCTTCAAAACTTTCAAAACTAACATTCAATCCAAAACCCAATCAAACGATGCCCGAATGACCTGAAAATTTGCAGACACATCCAAAATCACATAACGAAGCTACAAAAATTGTCGGAATTCCATTCCGATCCCCGGATCAAAATATCACCTACCATCCGGTTTTCGCCAAAATTCAACCTTCGCCAATTCAAGACTAAAACTATACCGGACCTCCGAGTTCAATTCCGATTGTTCTCCTAAGTCATAAATGATCCCCCGGAACTAGTCGAATCATCAAAAACCGGTTCCGAGCACTCTAACTCAATAGTCAACTCTTGGTTGACTTTCCATATTCAAGCTTCCTTCAAGCATGCTATTTGCTTCATTTTCAATCCAAATCCCTCCTAACTCACCCGATGTACTCTAATACTGTTATAAAAACATAAGATATGTAAATGCAAGGTAACGGGATGGTAATTCCCGTAACGACAGGTCGGGTCGTTACACGTAGGCCGATGCGTAATACTACAATCGTACTACCTTATTCTCCCAATCTGTTATGACTACAATCGTATTAGTCAAATGGACTTATGTGATTGTCGTAGGCCGATGCGTCCAAGTATATGAATGAAATCATATTCATTCACGATCAATTACTAAATAACAACCACGATATTTAAACGGAAGGTCCTATTACTACAATCGCATTAGTCAAATGGACGTCCTAGTATATGAATGAAATCATATTCATTGACGGTCAATTACTAATAACAGTCACGATATATAAATGAAAGGTCCTATTACTACAATCGTATTAGTCAAATGGACTTATGTGGCTGTCGTAGGCCGATGCATCCTACTACAATCGTATTACATTACTCCCAGTCTGTTATGACTACAATCGTTTTAGTCAAATGAACTTATGTGGTTGTCGTAGGCCTATGTGTCCTAGTATATGAATGAAATCATATTCATTCACGGTCAATTACTAAACAACAACCACGATATATAAACGGAAATTCCTATGACTACAATCGTATTAGTCCAATGGACTTATGTGATTGTCGTAGGCCGATGCGTCCTACTACAATCGTATTACATTACTCCAAATATGTTATGACTACAATCGTATTAGTCAAATGGACTTATGTGGTTGTCGTAGGCCGATACGTCCTAGTATTTGAATGAAATCATATTCATTCATGGCCAATTACTAAATAATAACCACGATATATAAACGGAAGGTCCTATTACTACAATTGTATTAGTCAAATGGACTTATGTGATTGTCGTAGGCCGATGTGTCCTAGTATGAACGTATGACATTACTGCCAATACGATATATAAATGGAAGGTCCTATTACTACAATCGTATTAGTCCAATGGACTTATGTGGTTGTCGAAGGCAGATGCGTCCTACTACAAACGTATTACATTACTCCCAATCTGTTATGACTACAATTGTAGTAGTCAAATGGACTTACGTGATTGTAGTAGGCTGATGCGTCCTAGTATATGAATGAAATTGTGACGACCCAAAGCGTCATCACTTATTTAATTAATCATTTCGAGCTTCTGAGGCCTTGAAAACCTCATTCCATATTGCCTCGATTTACGTGCACGATCCGAGTATGTAGCCGGAAAGATTTTTATGATAGAAAATATGAATTCTATGAGAAATTTGGATAAAAATGATATTAATATTTATATGGTTGACTTCGGTCAATATTTTTGGTAAACGGATCCGGATCCGAGATTGGATGGTCCCGAAAGGTCCGTAGGAAAATATGGGACTTGGACATGCGTCCGGAGTCGAATTCCGAGGCCTAGAGCCCAAGTTATGAATTTTTCTATGAAATTGTTTTTGATGTAATTGTTAAAGGAAATGAATTAATTGACCTTGGTATCGGGCTCGTATTTTGGTTCCGACGCCCAGTACAAGTCTTAAATATTATATATGTGATTTCTGTAAAGTTTGGTGACATTCGGATGTCGTTTGAGATGTTTTGGACCTTGAGTTCCAAGTTTGAAAGTTTTGAAAACCAAAAGTATAAAAATCATGAATTTGAGGCTTGATTTGACGAAAACGATGTGATATTGGCGATGTGATCGCACGAACAAGTTCATAATGTGTTTTTGATGTTATGTACATGTTTGGTTTGGAGCCCGGGGGGCTCGGGTAAAGATTTGATAGGCCGTTGGATTAAATTCTAAATTTTTGCACTGCTGGTTTTTCACCCAGTTGTTGGCTTCGCAATTGCGAAGCATTTCTCGCAATTGCGAAGGGGGCAGAACAAGGCAGGGCTCGTAAATGCGAACCTTGATTGCAAATGCGAAGCCCCTCCTCATGACCAGCCTTGTTCGCAAATGCGAACATCCCCTTGTCCTGCCTATGTTCGCAAATGCGAACCATAGTTCGCAAATGCGAACATGCCCATATCCAGCCTTGTTCGCAAATGTGAAAAATAGTTCGCAAATGCGAACATTCACCTATACTGCCTGTGTTCGCAAATGCGAACCATTGTTCGCAAATGCGAACATTCCCCATTCCTGCCAGTGTTCGCAAATGCGAACAAAAGTTTGCAAATGCGAACTTCCCAGCCTTAGCTTATTTTTCAAACTCCAGAAATTGGTCGGGGTTCGTAATTACGAACCCATGTTCGCAAATGCGAACACAGAGACCTGTAAAACACGATTTTCAGTTCATTTCTTCACTTTTCACAACCCAAAAACACCCATTTGCGATTCTTCACGGATTCCTTCTTCTTCAAAAGAATTGTAAGTCACTTTTTACTTAATTCTTTCCATTCCTAACATCATTAAACATGTTTTTCAATAGAAATCAAAGGTTTTCATGGTAGAATTTCTTGTTTTTGATAGAATATAGGGTTATTCATAAATTAGGAAATTGGACCTCGAATTGAGGTCCGATTTTGAAACAAATCATATACTTGAACTCGTGGGGGGATGGGTAACCAGATTTTGGTCCGAACCCCGAGTTCCGACCATGTGGGCCCGGGGTCGAAATTCACTATTCCGGGCAGAATGTTGTAAAAGTTGTAATTGGCCTTATGAATTTGTTTGTTGAGTAGTATTGATGATATTAAATCAATTGTGTATAGATACGATTGGATTGGAGCCAAATTTGAAAGAAAAAGACATTGCCATGGATTGAATTGTTCATAAACATTCGAGGTAAGTGTTTATTCTATCCTAGCTTGAGGGAATATGATTATGTGCTATGTGTTATGTGATCGAGTGCGGTGTATGGGTTGTGGTGACGAGCATCCATACACTGGCGTCTAGTATGACCGTGAGTCATTGATAATGCTTATTGTGAGACATATTTGTAGATGAATTGTTGAACCTTTGCCAGGTGGTAGAATTGTTATTGTTCTCCCTTGTTGGGACTTGTTGTGAAGATGATTATTGATTGCCCTTGTTGGGACGGTTTATGAATTACTTGTTTCTTTCTTTGCCCTTAACTGTGATTGTTATTTGGGTGAGGAAGAGTGATAATGCACGAAGGGTGATGCCGTGCCATGTTTTATAATTTATGCATGAAGGTTAATGCCGTGCCATGTTTTATTATTTATGCACGAAGGTTAATGCCGTGTCATGTTTTATTGATTATGCACGAAGGATCATGTCGTGCCCTGTTATTGAACCATGTACGAAGGATCATGCCGTACTATGGATGTGAGGATGAGAGTAAAAGCACGAAGGGTGATGTCGTGTACTTTATTTGCTTATTTGGTGAGGATGAGAGTAAAAGCACGAAGGGTGATGCCGTGCAATTGTTTGCTATTCCTTGACTTGATATTACATGTGTTTCCATTATACTTTGTTTTCCTTGTGAACTTATTAACTGTTGTTAATTGTTGAATTCTTTGAGATATTCCTTATTGTGTTATTACTTGGTTATTTCTTGTTATTCCGTGGTATACATATATATTGAATTGCACATGTTTATGTGGGTGTCTGGTCCTAGGCTTGTCACTACTTCGCCGGGATAGGCCAGGCACTTACCAGCACATAGGGTCGGTTGTGCTGATACTACACTTCTGTGCATTTTTGCATAGGTCCAGGTTACGATCAGGAGCAGCAGCAGTAAATCGATTGCGTGGAAGTTGATCACATTTGAGACCGAGGTAGCTTGCAGATGTCCGCAGGCCCGACGTCTCTCTCTTTACTTATGTTACTAGCTGTAGTCTCTTTGTTCCGAGACAAACAGAATTATGTTATATTTCCTTCAAACTTTTATGTGTAGTATTCCATAGTAGTTCGTGAGTTGGTGACTCCACGTCTTGGGTAGAGGATTTCAGTATGATTTTTATCTTGTAATTAGTTATTTCTATTTCGATAAAGTATTCCGCATTTATTTAATTAAAGTTGTGGTTTGTTGATAAATAAATTATGAAATTGTGTTAAAAACGGGATAGTATGAATACAGTGGCTTGCCTATCTACCACGAGTAGGCGCCATCACGATCCCGATATTGGGGGAAAATCCGGGTCGTGACACTGGCATAGCCAGCGTCACGGTCTTGGCGTGACAATCAAGAATAGCATAATAGAGTTTGAGAGGTAGGTACGGAGACGTCTGTACTTGTCCTCCAGAGTCTATTGAGTTAGGAAAGAGTCTCTCATTTGTTCCTTCTTGTCGTGCGATTTGTTCCTCAAATACCGATCGAACTTCTATTCTGTCCTTTTGCAGATGGTGAGGACACGCGCTCTTCGTCCGCTGACCAGCAGCCCGAGCCCCAGGCAGCTCCCGTGAGGGGCAGGGGCCGAGGCCGTATCAGAGGCCGTGGTAGGGGTAGAGATCAGCCCCAGGCAGCTACCCCAGAGGTGGAGCCTCATATTGAGATTGACGAGGAGGTTCGGTTCCAGCAGCTCCAGTGGGCCCAGCTCAGGTCCTAGGAGAGGCTTTATTTACCCCGAATCTTCGGGATGCTTTGGTCAGAATAGCGGGATTTATGGACAGCATTGCCGGAGCGGGCTTATTATCAGTTGCACCAGTCACTTCTCAGGCTGGAGGAGGGGCCCAGACTCCTATTGCTCGTACTCCGGAGCCAGTAGCTCCTCAGCCTCGGCACCAGTGGTTCAGCCAGTTGTGGCCACTCAGTCAGGTACCACGGCTCATGCCGGAGACGGAGCGGCCATGACTTCCGATTCTTTATGGAGACTTGATCGGTTCTCCAAGCTGTTTACCACTACCTTCAGCGGTGCCACATCAGAGGATCCTCAGGATTTCTTATTCAGTTGCCATGAGATTATCAAGACTATGGGGATCGTGGAGTCAAATGGAGTTGACTTCTGTACATTCAGGCTTTCAGGATCCGCCAAGACTTGGTGGAGAGATTATTTCTTGACTCGACCAGCAGGGTCCCCAGCTTTATCATGGGATCAGTTTGCAGAGCTATTTCTGGAGAAGTTTCTCCCTGCTACTCAGCGGGATGCACTTTGGAGGCAGTTTGAGCGCCTCCATCAGGGCACTATGACGGTCACTCAGTATGAGACGAGATTTTTTGATTTGGCTCGTCATGCAGTGGTGATACTCCCCATAGAGCGGGAGAGGGTCCGCAGGTTTATAGATGGGCTTAATCAGCCAATTAGACTCCAGATGGCTATGGGCGTGGGGAGTGACATATCATTTCAGGAGGCAGCTAATGCGACACGTAGAGTTGAGATGGCTCTTGCTCGGGGAGGTGGTTATTCTTCAGAAAAGAGGCCTCGTCATTCAGGCAGGTTTAGTGGTTCTTCTTCTGGTGGCAGAGAATCTTTTGACAGAGGCCAGTCTTCCAGGCCTTTCCATTCCGCCCTTCAGGCTTCACAGGGTGGACCAGGTGATCGTGGTTTTCGTGGGCATTATTCGGACCAGCCTCCTATTAATGCTCAGCCTCTTCAGAGTGTTCGTGGAGGCCATTCAGGTCGTCAGGGCCAGCAGCCCTATCAGTCTAAGAGTTGCTACGGTTGTGGTGACCCGGGTCATTTTATCAGGAATTGCCCTCTAGCAGCGGGCAACTCTCAGCAGCGAGGTCCTCGTCCTATGATTCAGGCCCCAGCTGACCCTCAGCCTGCCCAGCCAGCCAGAGGCGGGGGTAGAGATTATAGAGGTGGAGGTCGAGACCGTAGAGGTGGAGACCGTCCGGCCAGAGGTAGAGGTCAGCCAGTTGATGGTCGTCCTAGAGACGCAGCTCAGAGGGGAGGTGCAGATCCCCGATTCTATGCTTTACCAGCCAGGCCAGAGGCAGAGGCATCGGATGCCGTGATTACAGGTACTATTCTTGTGTGTGGCAGAGGTGCTTCAGTATTATTTGACCCTGGATCTACATATTCCTATGTGTCTTCCTACTTTGCACCGTATTTGGTCGTGCCCAGCTATGCTCTGGATATTCCAGTTTATGTGGCTACACCAGTGGGTGACTCCATTGTAGTCGACCGAGTGCATCGTTCGTGCGTAGTTATATTTGGGGGTCTTGAGACCCATGTTGATGTGTTGCTTTTGGATATGGTGGATTTTGATGTCATATTGGGGATGGACTGGTTGTCCCCATACCATGCTATTCTAGATTGTCATGCTAAGACTGTGACCTTAGCCTTAACAGAATCACCCCGATTAGAGTGGAAAGGTACCTCAAGCCACTCCGTTCGCACTGTTATTTCCTATGTTAAGGCTCGACGCATGGTCGAGAATGGGTGTCTAGCTTATCTGGCTTATGTTCGTGATTCCAGCGCAGAGGTTCCTTCCATTGAGTCAGTCCCTATTGCACGGGAGTTTTCTGAGGTTTTTCCTTCAGACCTGCCGGGCATGCCACCCGACAGGGATATTGATTTCCGTATTGATCTAGCATCGGGCACTCATCCCATCTCTATTCCACCCTATCGTATGGCCCCGCCGGAGTTAAAAGAGTTGAAAGATCAGTTGCAGGACCTTCTTGAGAAAGGCTTTATCAGGCCCAGTGTTTCCCCCTAGGGAGCACCTGTATTATTTGTAAAGAAGAAAGATGGCTCGATGCGGATGTGTATTGATTACCGGCAATTAAACAAAGTGACAATAAAGAATAAGTATCCACTACCGAGGATTGATGATTTGTTTGACAAGCTCCAGGGAGCGAGGGTATTCTCTAAGATAGACTTGAGGTCAGGCTACCATCAGCTGAAGATCAGGGCGGCTGACATTCCTAAGACAGCCTTTCGCTCTAGATATAGGCATTATGAGTTCTTGGTCATGTCCTTCGGGTTGACCAATGCCCCAGCAGCATTCATGGAGTTGATGAATCGGGTATTCAGGCCTTACTTAGATCCGTTCGTGATAGTCTTCATAGATGACATCCCGGTGTACTCCCGCGGCCAGGAAGAGCACGAGCAAGCACCTCGGAGTGGTTCTTCGGACTCCTGAAAGATAACCGACTATATGCCAAATTTTTTAAATGTGAGTTCTGGCTGAATTCGGTAGCATTTCTAGGTCACATTGTATCAGTGGAAGGTATTTAGGTAGACCCAAAGAAGATTGAGGCAGTCCAGAATTGGCCTCGACCAGCTTCAGTGACTGAGATCCGGAGTTTCTTGGGATTAGCAGGTTACTACCATCGTTTTGTAGAGGGGTTTTCTTCTATTGCAGCCCCGATGACCAGGTTGACCCAGAAGGGTGTCCAGTTCCAGTGGTCAGAGGAGTGTGAGGCGAGCTTTCAGAAGCTCAAGATCGCCTTAACCACCGCACCAGTGTTGATACTACCTACAGGTGCAGGGCCTTATACAGTTTATTGTGACGCATCTCGTACAGGGATTGGAGCGGTATTGATGCAGGATGGTAAGGTTATCGCTTATGCTTCGAGGCAGTTAAAAATACATAAGAAGAATTATCTAGTTCATGATCTTGAGTTAGCAGCAGTGGTTCATGCCTTAAAGATCTGGAGGCATTATCTATATGGTGTGACATGTGAGGTGTACACTGATCACAAAATCCTAGAGTACTTGTTCAAGCAAAAGGAGTTGAATCTACGACAGCGGAGATGGTTAGAGTTGCTAAAAGACTATGATGTTACTATCTTATATCACCTAGGTAAGGCCAATGTGGTGGCCGATGCATTGAGTAGAAAGTATGCCAGCATGGGTAGTCTTGCATACATTCCGGTCAGTCAGAGACCATTAGCTCTAGATGTCCAGGCCTTAGCCAACCGGTTCGTGAGATTAGACATTTCTGAGCCTAGCAGGGTGTTAGCCTGCACGGTCGCTCGTTCTTCTTTATTAGAGCGTATCCCTGAGAGGCAATTTGATGATCCTCATTTGCGTGAGTTGAGAGATACGATACAGCAAGGAGGTGCCACACAGGTAAATCTAGATGATGATGGGGTATTGAAATTGCAGGGTCGAGTTTGTGTGCCCAATGTCGAAGGGATTCGAGAGTTGATCTTAGTGTAGGCCCACAGTTCGCGGTATTCTATTCACCCGGGCGCCGCGAAGATGTACCGGGACTTACGGCAGCACTATTGGTGGCGCAGAATGAAGAAAGATATCGTTGCGTATGTCGCTCAGTGTCTAAATTGTCAGCAAGTGAAATATGAGCACCAGAGACCTGGTGGTGTATTCCAGAGGATTGAAATTCTCGAGTAGAAATGGGAGCGGATCACTATGGACTTCGTTACTGGACTTCCTTTGACTCGGAGGAAATTTGATGCTATTTGGGTCATTGTTGATAGGCTGACCAAGTCAGCACACTTTAT
This sequence comes from Nicotiana noctiflora, assembly GCA_032618575.1. NCBI lineage: Eukaryota > Viridiplantae > Streptophyta > Magnoliopsida > Solanales > Solanaceae > Nicotiana > Nicotiana noctiflora. The sequence goes on along the minus strand of JASVEL010004150.1, from coordinate 12,500 downwards.
TCCAGTATCTGCCTCCTACTCGTCGGAGAGGTTAGCGGAGGTTTACATTAGGGAGATTGTTCATCTCCATGGGGTGCTAGTATCCATTATCTCTGATCGGGGTACGTAGTTTACCTCGCGGTTCTGGAGAGCGGTCCAGCAGGAGTTAGGCACCCGGGTTCAGTTGAGTACAGCATTTCATCCTCAGACGGATGGCCAGTCCGAGAGGACTATTCAGATTCTAGAGGACATGCTTCGAGCCTATGTTATTGATTTCGGAGGCTCGTGGGATCAGTTTCTGCCATTAGCAGAGTTCGCCTACAATAACAGTTACCAATCTAGCATCCAGATGGCTCCGTATGAGGCGTTGTATGGTAGGCGATGTCGATCACCAGTTGGATGGTTTGAACCGGGAGAGGCTCGGTTGTTAGGTACAGACTTAGTTCAGGAGGCCTTGGATAAGGTCAAGACTATTCAGGAGAGATTGCGTTCAGCTCAGTCCAAGCAGAAGACTTATGCGGATCGTAAGGTTCGAGATGTAGATTTCATGGTTGGTGAACGAGTATTACTCCGAGTGTCGCCTATGAAGGGCGTGATGAGGTTCGGGAAGAAGGGCAAGCTCAGCCCTAGGTATATTGGTCCATTTGAGATTCTAGACAGAGTGGGAGGGGTGGCTTACAGATTAGCTTTGCCGCCTAGCTTATCAGCCGTGCATCCAGTTTTTCATGTATCTATGCTTCGGAGATACCACGGCGATCCCACACATGTGTTAGACTTCAGTACTGTCCAATTGGACAATGATCTATCTTACGAGGAGGAGCCGGTGGCCATTCTAGACCGGCAGGTTCGACGGTTGAGGTCGAAGAGTTATCCTTCTGTGCGTGTTCAGTGGAGAGGTCAGCCTCCTGAGGCATCGACCTGGGAGTCCGAGTCTGATATGCGGAGCCGTTACCCACACTTGTTTCCTGACTCGGTACTTCTTTCTTTTGTCCGTTCGAGGACGAACGGTTGTTTTAGAGGTGGAGATTGTGACGACCCAAAGGGTCATCACTTATTTTATTAATCATTTCGAGCTTTTGAGGCCTTGAAAACCTCATTCCATGTTGCCTCGATTTACATGCACGATCCGAGTATGTAGCCGGAAAGATTTTTGTGATAGAAAATATGAATTCTATGAGGAATTTGGATAAAAATGATATTAATATTTATATGGTTGACTTCGGTCAACATTTTTGGTAAACGAATCCGGACCCGAGATTGGATGGTCCCGAAAGGTCCGTAGGAAAATATGTGACTTGGACATGCGTCCGGAGTCGAATTCTGAGGCCTAGAGCCCAAGTTATGAATTTTTCTATGAAATTGTTTTTGATGTAATTATTAAAGGAAATGAATTAATTGACCTTGGTATCGGGCTAGTATTTTGGTTCCGACGCCCGGTACAAGTCTTAAATATTATATATGTGATTTCTGTAAAGTTTGGTGACATTCGGATGTCGTTTGAGATGTTTTGGACCTTGAGTTCCAAGTTTGAAAGTTTTGAAAACCAAAAGTATAAAAATCATGAATTTGAGGCTTGATTTGATGAAAACGATGTGATATTAGCGATGTGATCGCACGAACAAGTTCATAATGTGTTTTTGATGTTGTGTACATGTTTGGTTTGGAGCCCGGGGGCTCGGGTAAAGATTTGATAGGCCGTTGGATTAAATTCTGAATTTTTGCACTGCTGGTTTTTCACCCAGCTGTTGGCTTCGCAATTGTGAAGCATTTCTCGCAATTGCGAAGGAGGCAGATCAAGGCAGGGCTCGCAAATGCGAACCCTGATCGCAAATGCGAAGGCCCTCATGCCCAGCCTTGTTCGCAAATGCGAACATCCCCTTGTCCTGCCTATGTTCGCAAATGCGAACCAGAGTTCGCAAATGCGAACATGCCCATATCCAGCCTTATTCGCAAATGCGAACAATAGTTCGCAAATGCGAACATTCACCTATACTGCCTGTGTTTGCAAATGCGAACCATTGTTCGCAAATGCGAACATTCCCCAATCCTGCCAGTGTTCGCAAATGCGAACAAAAGTTCGCAAATGCGAACTTCCCAGCCTTAGCTTATTTTTCAAACTCCAGAAATTGGTCGGGGTTCGCAATTGCGAACCTATGTTCGCAAATGCGAACACAGAGACCTGTAAAACACGATTTTCAGTTCATTTCTTCACTTTTCACAACCCAAAAACACCCATTTGCGATTCTTCACGGATTCCTTCTTCTTCTTCAAAACGATTGTAAGTCACTTTTTACTTAATTCTTTCCATTCCTAACATCATTAAACATGTTTTTCAATAGAAATCAAAGGTTTTCATGGTAGAATTTCTTGTTTTTGATAGAATATAGGGTTTTTCATAAATTGGGAAATTGGACCTCGAATTGAGGTCCGATTTTGAAACAAATCATATACTTGAACTCGTCGGGGGATGGGTAACCGGATTTTGGTCCGAACCCCGAGTTCCGACCATGTGGGCTCGGGGTCGAAATTCACTATTCCGGGCAGAATGTTGTAAAAGTTGTAATTGGCCTTATGAATTAGTTTGTTGAGTAGTATTGATGATATTAAATCAATTGTGTATAGATACGATTGGATTGGAGCCAAATTTGAAAGAAAAAGACATTGCCACGGATTGAATTGTTCATAAACATTCGAGGTAAGTGTTTGTTCTATCCTAGCTTGAGGGAATAAGATTATGTGCTATGTGTTATGTAATCGAGTGCGGTGTATGGGCTGTGGTGACGAGCATCCATACACTAGCGTCTAGTATGACCGTGAGTCGTTGATAATGCTTATTGTGAGACATATTTGTAGATGAATTGTTGAACCTTTGCCAGGTGGTAGAATTGTTATTGTTCTCCCTTGTTGGGACTTGTTGTGAAGATGATTATTGATTGCCCTTGTTGGGACGGTTTATGAATTACTGTTTCTTTCTTTGCCCTTAACCGTGATTGTTATTTGGGTGAGGAAGAGTGATAATGCACGAAGGGTGATGCCGTGCCATGTTTTATTATTTATGCACGAAGGTTAATGCCGTGCCATGTTTTATTATTTATGCACGAAGGTTAATGCCGTGCCATGTTTTATTGATTATGCACGAAGGATCATGCCGTGCCCTGTTATTAAACCATGTACGAAGGATCATGCCGTACTATGGATGTGAGGATGAGAGTAAACGCACGAAGGGTGATGTCGTGTACATTATTTGCTTATTTGGTGAGGATGAGAGTAAAAGCACGAAGGGTGATGCCGTGCAATTGTTTGCTATTCCTTGACTTGATATTACATGTGTTTCCATTATACTTTGTTTTCCTTGTGAACTTATTAACTGTTGTTAATTGTTGAATTCTTTGAGATATTCCTTATTGTGTTAATACTTGGTTATTTCTTGTTATTTTGTGGTATACACATATATATATTGAATTGCACAGGTTTATGTGGGTGTCCGGTCCTAGGCTTGTCACTACTTCGTCGGGATAGGCCAGGCACTTACCAGCACATGGGGTCGGTTGTGCTGATACTACACTTCTGTGCGTTTTTGCACAGGTCCAGGTTATGATCAGGAGCAGCAGCAGTAAATCGATTGCATGGAAGTTGATCACATTTGAGACCGAGGTAGCTTGCAGATGTCCGCATGCCCGGCGTCTCTCTCTTTACTTATGTTACTAGCTGTAGTCTCTTTGTTCCGAGACAAACAGAATTATGTTATATTTCCTTCAAACCTTTATGTGTAGTATTCCATAGTAGTTCGTGAGTTGGTGACTCCACGTCTTGGGTAGAGGATTTTAGTATGATTTTCATCTTGTTATTAGTTATTTCTATTTCGATAAAGTATTCCGCATTTATTTAATTAAAGTTGTGGTTTGTTGATAAATAAATTATGAAATTGTGTTAAAAACAGGATAGTATGAATACAGTGGCTTGCCTAGCTACCACGAGTAGGCGCCATCACGATCCCGATGTTGGGGGAAAATCCGGGTCGTGAGAGAAATTATATTCATTCACGGTCAATTACTATTAACAACCATGATATATAAACGGAAGGTCCTATTACTGCTATCGTATTAGTCAAATTGACTTATGTGGTTGTCGTAGGACGATGCGTCCTACTACAATCGTATTACATTACTCCCAATCTGTCACGACCCCAATCCCGATCGTGATGGCGCCCAACACAATGATAGGCAAGCCCGACCATATTATCTCTTAACCAACCATTTATTAATTCCAGTTAATCAAATTTAACTTAAACGACAAGTGTTCATATCAAAATGATAAATGTAATAGTAGAAACATACAAAATACGGTCCCAACCAAATCGTGGTGTCACAAGTCTGAGCCTCTACAAATGAAATCTACTACACAATTAAGTCTAGGCAGAATGGAAACAACAAAATGATAAAGAGGAAGAGGTCAGGTACTGCGGACATCGGCAGCTACCTCGAAGTCTCCACGGAATGATGATAGTAAAGCAATTGCGATAGCTCAACTGCTCTCCTGAACCTGTATGTCTGCACAAAAAGTGCAGGGGAGTGGGGTGAGTATATTTCAACTCAGTGAGTAATAATAACAAACAACAACTGAAAATAAGAACTCATGTACTATCACTAAACAGTTCTAAGGCAAACCCCTACAGGTAAGTCATCACTACAGTGAGTACTCTGATCTCCAGTCCATATCTATCTCAACAAGGTCCCACACTGACCAAATCCTCACCCGTACCGCTACGGTGTACAACCAGCTCAATGTATGTAAATATATACATATGTCTTTAACGTATAAGTATTTAAGTATGTATAAGGATATGAATAAGTATAATGTTGCGGCGTGCAGCCCACTCCAATACATATACCGCTGCGACGCGCAGCCCGCTCCATTTAACGTCGATGGCGCTCACTGGGGGTGTATACAGACTTCAGAGGGGCTCCCTATGCCCAAGCGCTATGATGTTGCGGCATGCAGCCCGATCCACACATATATTACTGCGGCGTGCAGTCCGATCCAATATATATATATACATATATAATTATATTGTTGCGACGTGCAGCCCAATCCCATACTATACACCAGCGCTCACTGATCAGACTCCGAAGGGGCTCCTACAGCCCAAGCGCAATGATACTGCGGCGTGCAGTCCGATCCAATATATATAATGCTGCGGCGTGCAGCCCGATCCAATATATATATATATATATATATATACTGCTGCGACGTGCAGCCCGATCCAATATAGATATATGTATAATATCTCATAGTGGGTCCTCGACCCTATCTCAGTCGGTATAGACTTGGCCTCTCAGGCCCAATATAACATCTCATAGTGGGTCCTTGACCCTATCTCAGTCGGTATAGACTTGGCCTCTCAGGCCCACTCAGCTAGAACAGGGAATTCCACCCTAGATAGTCTCTCTCAAGGTACACACCTAGTACGGGCTCATGATATGCTATACAGCTATAACTGCGGCTGAGTGTATGTATCCAGCAAGATATAAGGGTCACCTAGCTCTACAGGTCCCCTAATGTTCTACAGATCGGCACATGGCCCCAAACATGACTATTAGCCTATTTACACAGTTATAGTCTCATTATCAGTCATAATCCACAATATACTATCATTCGGGAAGGACCGAGTCCGAACCCCCAATCACAATGCCACCACGCCCGTCACAAGACATGTGTTCCAACTCAACATAGCACTGTGAAGTGCTAGTACGGGGTTTCAAACCCTTAGTACATTGTTTACTACTACCACTCACCTCGAACCGGTAGAAGCCTCGGTCCGCCTTGCGCTTGCCTCGCAAATCAATCTCCTCGGTTGCCAAGTCTGCTCAAAATCAATGATAATACATCAATATATGCTAAATTCACGTAACCCATTCGAAATAACCCAAATTGCATCAAAACCCACAAAGTTGTCAAAATCCGACTTTTGGTGCGCTTCTCGAAAAATTACAAAAGTTACATATTCGGAACCCTCGTCTCAATACGAGTTTAGGCATATAAAATTTACCAAATTCGGACTCCAATTGCCTACTCAAATCAGTGTTTTTCTACAATTTTAGGCCTAGGGCTAAAACCCACCTTTAATCCTCCATTTTCATAAATAATCCATGATTTCATGATAAAAGCGCGTAATTAAACCACGAAACTTACCTCCGACAATATCCCGATGATCTCCCAGCTATTTTCCTTCACTTCCTCTCTCTAGGCTTCAAAAATGAAGGGTTTTGCAAATGAACCCGTAATGAAATGTTTCTGGTTTTAAATTCACTGCCTGGGCCATTTACTCTACACGTTCGCGTTCAATCCCACGCGTTCGCGATGCCCAGCTCCGGCTTAACCTTCGCGAACGCGACCTCTCCAACGCGTTCGCGATGAACAAGTTCCCAGCCGCCTGATTTTCCTTCTACGCGTTCGCGATACCCCTTACGCGAATGCGCCACACACCCTCACGCACCTACGCGAACGCGGCTCCCTGAACGCGATCGCGATGCTCAAGAATCCTGGACTACGCGAATGCGATACCCAGTCTCACGATCGTGATGCTTTGATCCGTCTGGCCTTCGCGAACGCGGCCCATCCCACGCGAACGTGAAGGCTTAAATTATGCCCAGTGATCTGCAATTTTTCTGCAGATTTTTAAGTTCCAAATATGCCGGATGATGGTCCGGATTCACCCCAAGGCCCCCGGGACCCCAACGAAAACCACTAACATACTCCAAAACACGATACGAACTTGTTCCAAGAATAAAAACACCATCCTAAACATCAAAATCACCAATTACACATGGATTCAAGCCTAAGTTTCTTCCAAACTTCCAAAACCGACATTCGATCAAAAACCCGACCAAACGACCTCCGAATGACCTGAAATTTTGCAGGCACATCCAAAATCACCTAACGGAGCTACTGCAACTGTCGGAATGCCATTCCAACTTCCGGATCAAAATCTCACATACCGTTCGAATTTCGCCAAAAATTCAACCTTAGCCAATTCAAGCCTAAAACTATATCGAGCCTCCAAATTCACTTCCTATCACTCTCCTAGCTCATAAATGACATCCCGGAGCTGACCGAATCATCAGAATCCGATTCCGAGCTCTCTAACTCACAAGTCAACATCCGGTTGATTTTTCCCAAATATTCCTTCTTCTAAGAGACTATTTGTCTCAATTCCAACTAAACTCAATCCGAATTGACTCAAACTCGCGAAACATACATATTAAAACATGAACGAGCATATAACGGGGAATACGGGGATGATAACTCACATGATGATAGGCCGGGTCATTACATTCTCCCCAACTTAAGCAAACGCTCGTCCTCGAGCGGACCCAGAGTTGTACTAGCTTCAACACAATAGCTGAATGACCTCACCAAGAATATACTCGTGGTGATACCACTTCGCCCTATCTTTCATAAGTCCGATAACATAGTATAGCTGAATTGCCACAGTCTATCTGAACCATAAACCAGATTGCACTTCCCGAAATCATGTACCAAATCTGAATCCCACATCTATACTTAGAGTACACACGATCCAACTGTAATAGCCAAACTCGCCACTCCGGGTGAGATCACATGATGTATCAAACAATCCAATCACTCGAGATGATAGTCTCCAATCACAACAACTGGCCACAATAACCAAATACTAGCAGAAAGAACCTTTCTCATTAGATAGAGTCTTATTCCAACACCTTCATATCCTGCCCACGGCAACTGAAGCACGCGATATACCGAACCCATCTCTCGGGTCAACCATTCGTGAATCCATTTCCCTTTTATAACTGATACCACAATAGGTTTCGGAGCCAAACGTCGATATTACCTTTCTAACAAGCTAAGATCAAATATGCTCGTACTCATTAATGACTCCAACGATCATTTCGATCATAACACACCACACTGGTGACATGACACCTCCGCATCGGCCTATGCCACAACAAGCACAACACAGGCTCCAATAAGAACGATCTGAACATACTGGAGTCACGACAACCGACTCACACAAAAGAGCTATAATTCAAATTCGTCAATACCATCACAAGACATAACTAAGATCTTGTCTCACATAATAGAATTAGAGTACCTGAATCCTCATCGAAAGGTCATAACATCATGTGGCCTTGCCACAGCTAAACACTATTACTCTTGAAGCATCTCAAGTCACCATGCTCAGAAGGGTCAGCCACGCACATATTTAGGTCTGAACTCAAGCAATCAATCACACACTCGGTGATATATTTAATATATGCTATCCAATCCTTAATGGACACAACCGATGTGCTATTCTCGAGCGATACCCAATACGGACTATTCCTCAGAAGCTAGGAAGTATTGTATACAAAGTAACATATAGGAAGCTATATCTTCCACATCACACTGTTGCGGCGCGCAACCCGTTACAATAACATACCCGTGGCGGCGTGCCACCCGATCCAGATACCATACCTGTGGCGGCGTGCCACCCGATCCTGATACCATACATGTGGCGGCGTGCCACCCGATCCAAATACTATGCCTGTGGCGGTGTGCCACCCGACCCACGAATACATCTTGCAAAGGGAATGCACATCGGGTCAAGTTGCTCCTTGCACCAAACATATATATATAGCCTCAAGCTCCGCCACATGAAATGCATCCGACAAAGTTCCTCAATACTGGAGCTGAATCAATGGTAGATACATCTACACTGACATCCGCCACGAAGGCCCAACTGACAAAGCAATACCTACCAGCCGTCCCCTGGTCCTAGGGTACATCTACCCTGCTGGAGCATGATCTAATGCACTCTGCCACGCAGTTGCGACATTTTCCTGACATAGTCCCTATCACATTAGTCTAGACAACCTGACTTATGGCAACGATTCTGCAATCATATATCATTATTCCATATCATCATATCAAGTAACAAGATAACCACTAGGGCTTCCAATTTCCAATAACCGCTAAACGGTGTTGATACACACGACATACCACCACTGCATAGGCGGATTACGAGAACTTCTAGTCTCTAACACATATATAACACATGAATTACTATGCCTGATTCCACTCTCCACCGTACGAATACGTAACACATATCAAGCATCCATTCATACCACGTACGCCATTCAGAAATTTCCATATGCCAACAACAACTCAATTATCACTGTCAATCCGACAGGAGAATACCACAATACCACTAGATATTATCGGTTTACACCACCTTGCCCTTTTGACCATATACTCTGCCAAAACACTAGAATAGCAGTACCATTTTCCGTAATCACCGGGAAGCTTGATTCTCAGATTAACTGCAGCTGCCCACGCTGCTCGGGGATTTTAATGACTTCCCATATATTATGAACTGATCTCAAAACCTTGCATATGCCATTATCAACTTTCCATAACACATCGCATATACCATACCACACTAAGACAACATGGAAATTCATATCTCTGTCCTCCGCCGCAAACATCGGCGCACTCAACTAGTCAAGGACTTTCATGATCCCATATAGAGAAAACTCATTACACATTCCACGTTTCGCATACCGACGGGAATATACTCATTTTCAAACCATGATAAAACACATCACAACTGTTTCTTCCCATTCACTGCATAAGCTTAACTGCCAGAATTGAGTCCTTTTACCCACATCGAGCTATGCAACTACCATCACATTAAGAGTTTTGTTGCACCATAACTGCAAGACTCATTACTTCGAACACACACCAGGAGTTACTCATGAGCTTTTCATACTGTTCCAGTTTATTATCATCTTTAATTTAATGTTCTCCTTCACTGGAGGATAACTATACCTCAACTCAGGTTACCATACGAGACTCATACACAAGATCATGCGGTCTAAGGCTCACAGAGCGCTGAATATTCCATCAGATGTTTTCCAGAAGTACCACAATCTACAACACTTTCCCTTGAAGAACTTCCTGCAATTTTGAATTCGTTATCGTTACTCTCCAATATAGATACATAGAATCTCATCATTTACATAACATAACACAAGTCTTTATCCCTTCTAATGAGACCACAGTCTCTAACCACACACACCACCTTAAGACACCTGGCCGTTACCAGCACAATCCTGAGCACCGCAAGACTATTCTTGGGTGTCGTTCATCATTATTCTGTTATAATTCAACTGTCTTGTTGAACAAAACCACTCGTGCCTTGTTAGAACTCTGACATCGCAGAACATGATTACATACAGGTACAATTAGCTATCTTTCTTTTCTATGCACCGAACATTCTTTACCAACAGCAGTTCACAACATCCTAGTATCTCTTCACATCTTCGAAGCACCATAACCTTTATTAGAATTTTTCCCAACATACTTGGAGACAGAACCAACACAGCACACCACAGTGCAATTAGTTAATCAAAAACAACCTCCCCAACTTGGCTCGGACCCATACGTCAAAGCACTTTTAGCCACTCATAACATTATTACTCAAATGATACCCCAATGTTACAGTGAGATTAAACCCAAGTCATTTACAAGCTTCGGCGGAGACTCGAATCATCAGAAATCTTAACTCTTTTGCAATTCTTGTATTTATTCACACCAAACAGCTAAGCCCATTCTTTAGGTGACAAAATCATTTCTATGTCCCAAATTTTTCCAAAAATTTCGACAGAGTTTCTTTTGTAATTTGGCCTATCCACCTGCCAGAGTATCACCAAAACCATCCTAACAATACATCGGCAACTCGACAAAACATCACAATGCATATCCACAACATAAATCTCATTACAACACGAATTATATCATCAAAGTTAGTACATGAACATGCGCTTCACCTGCTCAAATCAGAACATATGTCATATACCTTTCACTACAATACTCATAGCATGACCAATTCAGTTTTCTTGAGTTTGAACTCATACTACCACACGTAGTGCACTTTACATTTCCACTAAGAGGCAATGAACATACTCACCACGCCCATAGCTAGGGCTACGTAACAGATCACAATAAGGATTGAATACCTTGCAGCTCACCCATTATCAAACTGCCATTTCCACAAGTAAGATCAATACCGATCGTATGAATTTCATAATACCGGCTCGCGAAATTAGCACATTGGTGCTTAAGCCATAGACAAGGATCCGGCCTCAAGTCCTCCAGACTGGCCCAACATGAACTCACAGAGATTATATCTCATCCTCGATTGGGGAATCATAAGCCATCAAGGCAAATTTATCACTAAGCACTCGAGTGCGCGCATCAACGTGCATGAGGAATTTCAAGAACTACATCTCAAGGTGAATCAAACACGCACGATGAGAATTCCAAGAATTTGAAACTTTCCTAAAGGTTTGCAGCCTCTCGAGGATAAGTTCAGGCGTCCCCGTACCGATCCACGAGACTCTACTAAACCGGCTCATGACTCGCGAGACCTGTTAACCTAGGCTCTGATACCAACTTGTCACGACCCCAATCCCGGTCGTGATGCCACCCAACACAATGCTAGGCAAGCCCGACCATATTATCTCTTAACCAACCATTTATTAATTCCAGTTAATCAAATTTAACTTAAACAATAAGTGTTCATATCAAAATGATAAACGTAATAGTAGAAACATACAAAATATGGTCCCAACCAAATCGTGGTGTCACAAGTCCGAGCCTCTACAAATGAAATCTACTACACAATTAAGTCTATGATGAATAGAAACAACGAAATGGTAAAGAGGAAGAGGTCAGGTACTGCGGACGTCGGCAGCTACCTCGAAGTCTCCACGGAATGATGATAGTAAAGTAGTTGCGATAGCTCAACTGCTCTCCTGAACCTGTATGTCTGCATAAAAAGTGCAGGGGAGTGGGGTGAGTATATTTCAACTCAATGAGTAATAATAATAAACAACAACTGAAAATAAGAACTCATGTACTATCACTAAACAGTTCTAAGGCAAACCCCTACAGGTAAGTTATCACTACAGTGAGTACTCTGATCTCCAGTCCATATCTATCTCAATAAGGTCCCGCATTGACCAAATCCTCACCCGTACCGCTACGGTGTACAACCAGCTCAATGTATGTAAATATATATATATATATATATGTCTTTAACGTATAAGTATTTAAGTATGTATAAGGATATGAATAAGTATAATGCTGCGGCGTGCAGCCCGCTCCAATACATATACCGCTACTGCGCGCAGCCCGCTCCATTTAACGTCGACGGCGCTCACTGGGGGTGTATACATACTTCGGAGGGGCTCCCTAGGCCCGAGTGCTATGATGTTGCGGCGTGCAGCCCTATCCACACATATATTACTGCGGCGTGAAGTCCGATCCAATATATATATATAGATATACTACTGCGGCGTGCAGCCTGATCCAACAATACATATCAGCGCTCACTATGAATGTGTGCAGACTCCGAAGGGGCTCCTACAACCCAAACACAATAATACTGCAACGTGCAGTCGGGTCCACATGTATATTACTGCGGCGTGCAGTCCGATCCA
>JASVEL010004149.1:600000-890630 GCA_032618575.1 Nicotiana noctiflora | reverse complement strand
ATCTCATTCCAACTTCAACATGTCTCAACCATAATGATTTAAAGAAATATTTTTTTTGTGACAATTTAAGTATGTTAGTATCAGAACTTATTTGTAGGTTACTTTGTGGAAGATTTGGTCTGAAATATTCAAGACTTAGTTAATGTTGTTTTGGTTTGGTTTTAGACACAGTAGTAAATCGGTTTCTGCTAGTGTGTAGATTTGATGGCCTATTATTGATAATCAAAATGGTTCTTTTGAACTTGTCTAATACATGTTCTGATGTTAATACCAAGCATAACTTTTTCTTGCAGCAAAATATTTCATACACTATACATTGTCATTATTTGTTAAGTATAAACATACAATACAGAGATCCTAATGTAAGAATAACACTACAAAGAGCAATGCAACAACAACAAATGCAACTACACATTGCTTTCCCCTATACCTCTCTGCTCATTAACACGAATTCTTGATAGTAGTCCCGAAACTACTTGTTTGTAATGATATGGAAGAGGAGGGTCAACCAACCTGAAAAAATTGTAGCAACTAGTTGTACCATAATTTGAGCATCCTAAGAACCTTCTACTTGGATTGTTGGACTTCCAGGTTATGCACACAACAACGTCAACTCAACAACGACAAACTACACGACTTTCCATTGTATTCTTGGCCCGAAGAATAAAATATCGACTTAGAGAAGGAAAGAATAAGTTGAATGTGTAAAAAAAAAAATTGAAGAGAAGAAGTGTTAGAGAGCTTGTATACATCAATAATGGAGGTTATAGGCCAAAAGAGGAAGAAGAAGCCATCTAAATAGATGGGCCATTGTGTTTAATACCGTTGGGCAACAACTGACTAGGAAAAATTGGTGCCATGTAAATTGAGTCATAAGTCGGAGTTGTTTATTAGTTCACTTATGCTCAAGTTAAAGTGTTCATATGTGAATTTTGAAAGTTGATTTATCGGCATGACAATTCGGTACAAGTTTAACTGGCCATAAGGCACTATTCTTTACGATATTCTTCTTTATTATTTAATTATACAAATGACAATATACACAGCTTTTTATTTTTATTTTTATAGGGATTCGCTTGGCCAATTTCTGATTTGACACATCAGAGGACATTGACAGATAACGAGGAATACGGTATGATAAACTGTAACTAATTACGAACATTAATTCCTTTATAAAAACTCAATATAGGATTTAAAAAAATGACAAAAATGGTATTAAAGTGGACGTTAAAAAAAAAGGACGAGGCTTTAAGTGGTGTCTAATCAGTTAAGTAATAGTTGTTAAACTCAAATTTGGTTAATGCGGTTAGGTAAAGCTTGATAATGAAAATTCGTATTTGGCGTATTCTAGATTGGACCAGAGTCGAGTCAGCTAGGAAAATTCTTATGCTCGTAGAGCCAATCAAATCTTGAAAGATTTTCTTAATTAATAATGAAATTACACAAGAAAGGAAATTAATTATTGATTAAGCTAGAGTTAATAATTGTTGCGTGCTTTTGCATCTGGCAATTAGGAGATAAAAGAAACACAAGAAAATTAATTAATTTTTATTCTCTAACAAAAAGGATTCAAACTCGAACGCGCGCTTACTTATCTTAACAAGCTTTTGAGTTTTGACTGTATTTTTTTGGACTTCTGGTGCACGCTTGGACATTCTAATTATTAATATTTCAATTAAATCAAACGATAATTACCTTCCGTATTATTTTATTTCATAATAATTGTTTTCTGTGTACCTGTCGTATTTGATTTTTAACTAATAATATTAGAAATAGGATCAAAACTCAAAAGTGGAAACCACCTGATTAGATAGCGCATAGAAACATAAAATCAATGGTGTTAGTATTATTTTAGTAAAATTGTACAAAGTTACAGCCCAACACAATATGATCATATTTTTTAGTTTACATCTGTTATGCAACATTGCATATACACTCTTATATATTCTTACATATTACTTATATGCTTATAAAAGAAATGTTTTTTATTTGTATAAAAATTATTATAGTTTACATATGTATCAACCTTGTATAAAAGTGCATATATAATTATAAATATATTTTTACGATTTTCAATTGCAACTCTTGTTGAGTGTCAGCCTAAATCTCCACTAAATGAGTTTAATTTTGTAAACAACCTCTTTATACTAAGTCTATAAATCCTCGCTCCAAATTTCACAAAAATAAATTTTAAATTAAAACCAATTTCTTTAAGCTTGTTAAAGAATGACAGTAAAATTCTAATCTCATTTTCACCATCCAAATCTTACAAAACCAGTACTCTAACCACAATCTGAGCTCCAAAGATAATAATAAATCGAGCTTGTCAACTATTAATCACTAATGTGTAGCGAAGACCAAGTAATAGTGACCTGCTACGCTATCATTCAAATTGTAACATCTCAATCATTAATTTGATTGTCTGTTGAAAGTAAATAAAAGAATAATTTGCTTTAAACAAATCATTGAGGATATCTAACGCATAACATGAGCATTTTTTTTTTTTTTTTTTTTTTTGGAGGGGGTGACATAACATGAACTTTCGTAGGAAGTAAAAGAAAAAAACTCTTGTAATATACAAATTTACAACAGAAGATGCAGTATTTAGATTTCGGCTCCCATATTTTGTTCTTCTTTTTGTTTTTCTAACATATAGTCTAATTAATTAATTTAATTAAACGTATCAGGATTAAATTACTAAAATCCATATACAAAACACATGTCATATATCTATTGATTTGATGTAAACATCCTTAGTGGGAAAGTTTTTACCAGGTAAATACTTACCTACACCGGATATTTACACCAAACTAATTAATTAATTAATCATAGTAACTTAATATAGTTTGGTGTAAACACCCGTATGGATAAGTATTTATCGTTATAGTTATATGTACATCTCTAACTCGTATCCATCCAATTTTTTCTTCAGTATTGGCTGGCATAGAATAAAACCAATCAAGAAACCACCAAGAAAAAGGAAGAAAAAAGAGAAAAGTAGAAGTATAAATATTCTTATGAGTTGTTTCAGAGAAATTCTGATTTGGGGAATATAAATTTATTAGAGAATATTGAAGGATGTTTATTTGCTCAACAGCAGGGAGTAGGCACGTATATGAACAATAGACTGTCGTTTCTTAATCATAGAGAAATTATGATTTAGCAAAGACAACTATAAGATTACAATCGGGATTCTTAGGTCCCGTTTCGCCATGAGTTATGCCAAAATAAATTTGCGATTTATTTTTAAAACTCATGTTTGGTCATAAAGTTTGTCTATATTTTAGCTAAATCCTAAATCCTAAAATCACCTATTGAGCTGATTTTGGGCGAAAATCCCAAAACTTAGAAATTATATACATATTTTTCCATAATAAAGTTGAAAATATATTTTGAAAATGTATGTCCAAACACATTTTCATCTTCAAATCAAACTTCACCCAAATCAGATTTTTCAAAATAAATTTAGGATATATGTCCAAACGCTAGCTTAAGAGGTTGCACAAAACTAGTTTATCTATTTACTAAAAAAATCGAGCAGTACACTTTAAATTGATGTGATTTATTTTAGTACGAAAACTCTTATCTTATATTAAAACAACTTAAATTTAATGAAATAAAAAACTTACTCACACGTAACGTTTACTTTCAGTCAATTATTATATGAGTTGTATCATATTTTAATGGCCATCTAGAGTTAATTAAACCATGTATGAGCTGATTAAATACCCCTAATAATATTAAACGAAAAAAATTAAGTAATCATGCTTATTTCACATAATTTTATACTCCATCACAAAACAGTAACATCTTCTATCATTCATCAATCATGAAATTAACAACGATTGCTAAATTAAAGAGATAAAAACAAAATGTATCATCTCACACTATTTATGCCCAAATGAATATAGATTGAATAGGTTTACTTTTTCAAATTTCAATCATCTCACACTATTTGAACCCAAATGAATAAATGGAATATGGGAACAACACCTATACCACAATTTTTTTGGCCCCTAAAAAAGGCGAACCCTTTATTTTACATATGGGAAAATCCTTTTACAAATAAGTATATATAATAGGAAGGGGGGGGGGGGGGGGGAGGAGTGACCAAAAGCCAGCATCAAGCACGTTAGGTTGTATCTTATGTAGGGAAAATGTTCACTAAATTGTAACCTTCGCCATTATATTGGTGCAGAATTTTCATTGTATAACTATGTTCTTGCTTTCACCTGTTTACAATAATTTCTCCAACTTTCGTATTTGATTTGATTCCCATATACATATAAGAGTTACTTATTATTTCTTGTGAACATGTGACTTCACATGCCAAAATTATTCAATGGGCAAAGAAGATTCCACATGTCACAAAACAAAACCAGAGAATATATATGATGTTATTAATTTTCCATTTTGTTGGTCCGTGTAAAGGTTAGTTTTGAAGATTGACAAAGAAAGCACATGCATGAACCAGGCCCATCCCTTGTAGTGCATAGAAACATACAGATTCGAGCATGTGGAATGCACGTGAAGGAGATAAACTTAACTTGGTGTATTTAATATCTCCTGATCGAAAATGTTGCATAATTGATAAGGAGAAAGACTCCTTCATAAAAAAGAACACTATCCAAGATAGGGAAGGAGTTAGAAGCTGAAATCAACTAGAACTCTTCCATTAAGGAAGGGTAGCATTAGAACTCTAGTTATTTTTTCATCTACTAACTCTATAAATTGCAAAATATTCTCACTTTACATGAGAATAAAGGAAGAAGTTAAACGTGAATTGAGAGCAAAATAGCAAGGCTTTTTGCAAGCAGTTCATTTGTGATTCAAGTGTGCAAACCTGAAGCTACATGAACCAGGTAGAAGAGTCAATTATAAGTGTTTGTCTTTTATTCTGGTTCAATATTAGTAGGTATTTTCATATAGTACCTTTCACCTTATCTAGAGAAAATTGTAATAGGTACTCAAAGTATTAACTTGAAGTTGTCGCGACAGTTAGAGGTTGTTCGCCACAATGGGATTAGAGTTAATCCTTGGTTTACTATACAAAAATAGTTTTGTAAATGGAGTTTTTAGCTCAATGATTTAGTGGAGAGTTTGGGAAAATCCTACTGAGAAGTAGATCGTGGTTTTATCACCTTTTGAGCCAGGTATTTTTCACGTAAAATACTTGTGTTCTTCAGTTTTCGCATTTACTATATTTGCAATAGTAGGTTAAGGAACACTTAGAAGAACCAGGTCCTTCCATAATTAGTTTAAGCAAAAAATGGGACACCACAAAAATCACCCCCTCCCCCCTCTTGTATAATAATGATGTTAAAACATCAATTAGTATCAGAGCGGGTTATCCTTGAAGGGGATAACAACATAGGAACAGATAAAGATAAGTGTACCACCTGAAAACTAGGAAGGAAAATCCACTGCCAGGCCTCCACTTTTTAGCGGCCAGTACTACTTATGGTGGAATATAGGATGAGAGATGAGCTATAGGACATTACTGATGGTCCCCTAGCTACCATGAAGAAGAATGTTGAAGGTGTAGATGTGCCAAAACGAGAGCTAACTGCAATGCCGAGGACTTGAGGAAATGGGAGAAGAATGCCAATGCCATGAAATGGCTTGTGTCTGAACTTGGTCCAGACGAGTACATTAGAATTCAAAGTTGTACCACTGCTAAGAAAATTTGGGACACTTTGCAAGTGGCTCGTGAAAAAACACCTCAAGTGAAGAGATCCAGAGGATTCTCAATATTAAACATGAAGGAAGGGGAAACCATCTTGGAGATGTATACAAGATTCACCATACTGACAAATAAACATAAATTTCTTGGATGGATTATTCTTGAAGAAGACAATTTAAAAACTTTTGACAAGGGTTCTGCTAGTCTCTTGGGAAAGCAAAATCACTGTTATTGAGGAGCCAAAGAACATTGTCACTTTTAAGTTGGATGAGGTAATTAGAAATCTCACTGCTTATGAACTTAGAAGGCAAACCATAAAAATGGATACACCCAAGAAGGAAAGGAGCCTGGCATTCAAAATCACTGCAGGTTCTGAACTAGAAGATGATGAAATGGCCATGATGCAAAGGATTTCAAGAAGTACCTAATAAGAGGAAAGGGTCCTTTAATAAGTGGAAACTATAATAAACCAAGGGTTCCTAAAAAGAAAACCAATGAGAGAAGTGATAAGTGTGGGAAGATAGATCACAACACGAAAAACTGACATCAACGGGAATTTGAATGGAAGAAGGAAAGAGCTGAATAAACAATTGGGAAGAATGAACAAGTTCAACCCAAGAAGAACAAAAGATCAAGAAAGGTTATGGTTGTTACGTGGGGAGAAAGCTCAAATGATGAAGATGGAGATGAACAAGCACTTATGGCCATTGGAGAATTTTATGAGGAATCTGAGGTAAGTGTAATTCATCTCAAAGACAAGATTAATTTTTTGTCTAAATAGGCGTACTGATTTAAATTTAGATTTCATTTATAAATATGAGAATCTAAATAATGAACAGGTATAAATGTCTAAGGAGTGTGCATTTTGAAAGCTAAGTGCAAAAATATGGAACTTAGGGCTAGTGAAAGTGATAGTAAAAATGTTAAATTAAAGAACCAGGTTCTTGAACTCGACACCACTGTCCTAGAGCTTAGATCTGAAAATCTAAAACTATAATTAGGAACAGGCAAAAAGAGAGTTGATCACACACAATTCACTTTAGAAGAAAACCTAGGAAAAATGAAAGATAAGTTATACAAAAGAGATGAGTAGATTAGAGTCCTAAAGGAGGATCTAAGAAAGGTCAAGCACGATATATACATAACCTTTAAATGGAATAGGTCCTATGATGTACTTTCATCGCTACTAGAACACCATAGTAGCAATAAGAGAGGACTTGGCTACGGGGCCCATGTACCTAAGTGGGACGCCAAAAGAAAATACCTCACACTTCCTGAGAACATAATATGTACATATTATGGTAAGACTGGTCACTCAAAAGTGAGTGTACTGCAAAAGAAAGGCTAGTCAAAAGAATAAAATATTTGTTCTAGGAAAAAATAGGCTGCCAAGTTGGGCCAAAAAGAATTTGATTCACCTTTTTACCTATAAAAAGGGACCCAAACTAGTTTGGGTTCCTAAGACTAACCCCTGATTTCCTTTTGGGGGTCCAAGTGAAGGGGAGAAGCCAAATATGTTACATGGATTGTGGTTGCTCAAAGGACATGACAGGAAGCAAGAACCAGTTCCTTTCACTTGAGGATCTCAAAGGAGGAAATGTCTCCTTTGAAAATGGAAAGAAATGAGAGATCATTGGGGTTGGAAAGGTAGGCAAGACAGACTCTTACTCTATTGAGAATATCTACTTGATAGATGGCTTGAAATACAGTCTAATTAGTATATCACAACTGTGTGACAAAGGTAACTTGGTAGCATTCATCTCTACCAAATGTTTTGTGATAAATCTTACCACTGACAAGATTGTTTTGCAAGGAAAAAGAGTAAACAATATTTACATTGTAGATCTGTCCACACTCTTAGAAAATGAACTCACTTGCTTAAGTGTGTTGGACAACGATCCCTTCCAATGGCACAAGAGACTTAGACATGCAAGTCTGAGTCAACTCAATCAATTAGTTTCCAAGGACCTGGTGGTAGGACTGCCTAACATCAAGTTTAAGGAAAACAAACGTTGTGAGGCTTGTGCAAGGGGGAAGCAGGTAAGATCCTCTTTTATATTTAAGAAAGTGGTAAGTACCACTAGAACAATGGAACTAGTCCATATGGATCTCTATGGTCCAATGAGAACATTAAGTAGTGGTGGTAAAAGATCTGTGATGGTGCTTGTTGATGATTACTCTAGGTTTACGTGGACATTATTTTTAACATCTAAAGATGAAGCATTTGACATGTTTAATTCTTTTGTTAGAAAAACTCAGAAACAACTAGGTAATCAACTTGCATTAATTATGTCTGATCATGGAACTGAATTTGAAAATGCTAAGTTCGCTGTATTTTGTGATGTGCATGGCATATATCATAATTTTTCTTCTCCTAGGACTACAACAAAATGGAGTAGTTGAAAGAAAGAATAGGACACTTGAAGATATGGCTAGGACTATGCTTCTTCTAGTAAACTGCCCCATAGTTTCTGGGCAGAAGATGTAAATATTGCATGTTACATCATTAATAGGTGCATGACAAGACCTCTTGTATAGAAGACTCCCTATGAGTTACTTAAAGGAAGAAAACCAAATATATCCTATCTTAGGGCATTTATATGCAAGTTCTTTGTGCACAACAATGATAAAGACTCCCTAGGTAAGTTTGATCCTAGAAGTGATGAGGGAGTATTCTTGGGATATTCTTCACATAGTAAAGCTTATAAGATATACAACAAAAGAACTATGTATGTAGAAGAAAGTGTACATGTGGTTTTTGATGAAACTAACATTCTTTCTGAGATACAGGAACATGAATATGAATCAATTGAGATAGTAAGAAATTTAAATCAAATCACAACCCAGGTTGAAGCTGCTCTAGAAGAAGGATTAACTGATGGAACAGGTTCTTTTATTCAGGGCAACATGACAGGAGGAAGTGAACATAGAGGAAATGAATCTCATACCTCGATGGAACATGTCCATAAACCTATTCTTCAGCAACAAAACATTTGAGAAACATCAAGAGCAAACCAGTTGGTTGTGAAACCTTACAAGTACCAAAGTTCTCATACCATTGAGAACATAATTATTGATCCAATTAAAACCATATCTTAATTAAATAATCTTTGTGCTTTTATTGCTTTCTTATCTCTTATTGAACCTAAAAAAATATTGCTAAGGCTTTGCAAGATGCAGACTAGGTAAATGCAATACATGATGAACTCAACCAATTTGAAATGAGTCAGGTTTAGCACATGGTACCAAGACCCAAGGATGGATCAGTAATTGGCACAAAATGGGCTTCATAAACAAACTTGAAGAAGATAGAACAGTTAAAATGAATTGTCACGACCCGGATTTCCCACCATCGGGGTCATGATGGCGCCTACTAAATGGAAGCTAGGCAAGCCAAATATTAATTACATCTCCATTAATTACTAATTTCTTATTAACAACATAAAAATTACAGTGGAAGACTTAGTCAAATGTGATAAAGAAAATCCAAATCTGATATACTACCCAAGATTGGTGTCACAATACTCACGAACTTCTAAGAATAATACACATAATTGTCTGAAAGAAAATACAAGCTGTTTATCTCGATTACATGAGATAACAGAATGAAAAGCATAAATAGAAGAGACAACGGGTCCTGCGGACGCCTGCAAGGCTACCTCGTAGTCTCAGTAGTCGAAAAATCCACAAGTCGCTACTGCCGCTGCTGCTGTCCGTAACCTGTATCTGCGCAAAAAGAGCGCAGAGTGTAGTATCAGCACAACCGACCCCATGTGCTGGTAAGTGCCTGGCCTATCCCAACGAACTAGTGACAAGGCTAAGGCCAGTCACCCACCTAAACCTGTACAGTTGCAATATAGATATATATATATATATACAATACATTTATAAGGAAATACTCTGCTCTGAAATAACCGTCAATAACTCACGATATCCAGAATAATCTAAACAACATAATAAATCTTACTTTCCTGTCTCAATTCCTCTCTCATTTCATATCTCGTGGTAGGCGTACCACCCGCTCCCAACTATCAAAAATTATATCTTGTGGTAGGCGTACCACCCGCTCCCAAATATATCAAAAATTATATCTTGTGGTAGGCGTACCACCCGCTCCCAAATATATCAAAAATTATATCTTGTGGTAGGCGTACCACCCGCTCCCAAATATATCAAAAATTATATCTTGTGGTAGGCGTACCACCCGCTCCCAAATATATCAAAAATTATATCTTGTGGTAGGCGTACCACCCGCTCCCAAATATATCAAAAATTATATCTTGTGGTAGGCGTACCACCCGCTCCCAAATATATCAAAAATTATATCTTGTGGTAGGCGTACCACCCGCTCCCAAATATATCAATAGGCTACCGGCAACTATGGCCAATGCCAAGATTTAAATCACTTCGTGGTCGGCGTACCACACGATCCCATTTCTTATTATATAAGTGGTCGGCGTACCACACGATCCCATTTCATAAATATATATATATTACCGGCCTTTAGCCAATAATCTCTATATCAATAATATTTGTAATTACCGGTTTTTAAACCAATAATTTATAATAGTTTCAACAATTTACCTTCATTACCGGTATAACACCAATAATCCTTATTCAACAATTTATTCATAACTAAATTCATATTCCTACAAACTAGGATAGAACAAACACTTACCTCGAAAGTTTACGAATGATTTAATCCGTAGCAATGCCCTTTCCTTTTGAATTTGACTCCAATCCAATCGTATCTATACACAATTGATTTAATATCATCAATACTACTCAACAAAATAATTCTTAAGACCAAATACCACTTTTACAACATTCTGCCATGAATAGTGAATTTCAACCCCGGGCCCACATGGTCGGAATTCGGGGTTAGGACCAAAATCCGATTACCCATTCCCCCACGAATTCATATATATAAATTGTTCTTAAGTTCGACTCCAAAACGAGGTCTAAATCGCAAATTCTTTGAAAGTCCTAACTATACCCATTTCTCAAAATTTCAACCAATTTATACATGTGTAAGCCTAAGGATTTGATTGATGTTGATGAAAAATGAAGAAAACGAGTTAACAATACTTACCCAATGAACTTTGATGAAGAAATGCCTCAAAAATCGCCTAAAATGTTGTGGAGAAGAGAGTTGAACAGAAATGGGATTTTTATCCCGTTTCTGTTCTGTTTTCTGTCTTAAATTCACTGGGCGAAAATTTACTCTATGCGATCGCAGGGCCTGTGATGCGATCGCATAGAAGAAAATAAGGAGACAGCAAAATTGCTCTATGCGATCGCGGAGGACAAATGCGATCGCATAGCAGGAAATGGATGAACTGAAATTACTCTATGCGATCGCAGGGAATGGTACGCGATCGCATAGAAGGAAATTCCGGGCCTCAGTCTTACTCTATGCGATCGCGAGGAATAGTATGCGATCGCATAGGATGAAAAGTGGAAGCTATGCGATCGCATGGGCTCTATTGCGATCGCACAGAAGGATTTTTGGGACCTCTAATCTTTGCTCTATGCGATCGCGGCCTCACCTATGCGATCGCATAGAAGAAAATCTCTGTGCAAAAATTGCAGAGTTTCTGCTGCAATTTCAAGTTCAAAACCATCCCGTTACCTATCCGAAACTCACCCGAGCCCTCGGGGATTCAAACCAAATATGCACACTAACTCAAAAACATCATACGAACTTGCTCGCGCGATCAAATCACCAAAATAACATCAAAATCAAGGAATTTAGCCTTAAATCTCAAGAATTCTTTCAAAATTTCATAACTTCCAAACGTTCCAATTTAAGGCCGAAACACGTCAAACGACGTCCGTTTCCAACCAAACTTTACAGGAAGCGCTTAACCAATATATATGACCTGTACCGGGCGTCGGAACCAAAATACGAGCCCGATACCAGTACTTTTTAATAAAAAATCAGTTTCATTTTCCTTAAACATTTTCAGAAAACAATTTAACAGAAAAATTCTTTTATCGGGGTTCTAGACCTCGGATTTCAATTCCGGACATATGCCCAAGTTCCATATTTTTCTACGGATTTTCTGAAATAGTCAAATCACGGATCCGGGTCCGTTTACCAAAAATGTTGACCAAAGTCAACCATATCAATATTAATATCAAAATTCTTCTACTTTTTCACATATTTCACATATTTCAACATAAATATTTTTCAGCTTTGTGCCCGGATTGTGCATGCAAATCGAGGCTACATAGAATGAGGTTTTCAAGGCCTTAGAAGCTCGAAATGATTAATTAAATAAGTGATGACCCTTTGGGTCGTCACAATCTCCACCTCTAAAACAACCGTTCGTCCTCGAACGGACAAAAGAAAGAAGTACTTGAGTCAGGAAATAAATGTGGGTAGCGGCTCCGCATATCAGACTCGGACTCCCAGGTCGATGCCTCAGGAGGCTGACCTCTCCACCGAACACGCACAGAAGGATAACTCTTCGACCTCAATTGTCGAACCCGCCGGTCTAGAATGGCTACCGGCTCCTCCTCGTAAGATAGATCATTGTCCAATTGGACAGTACTGAATTCTAACACATGTGTGGGATCGCCGTGGTATCTCCGAAGCATAGATACATGAAAAACTGGATGCACGGCTGATAAGCTAGGCGGCAAAGCTAATCTGTAAGCCACCCCTCCCACTCTGTCTAGAACCTCAAATGGACCAATATACCTAGGGCTGAGCTTGCCCTTCTTTTCGAACCTCATCACGCCCTTCATAGGCGACACCCGAAGCAATACTCGCTCACCAACCATGAAATCTACATCTCGCACCTTGCGATCCGCATAAGTCTTCTGCCTGGACTAAGCTGAACGCAATCTCTCCTGAATAGTCTTGACCTTATCTAAGGCCTCCTGAACTAAATCTGTACCCAACAACCGAGCCTCTCCCGGTTCAAACCATCCAACTGGTGATCGACATCGCCTACCATACAACGCCTCATACGGAGCCATCCGGATGCTAGATTGGTAGCTGTTATTGTAGGCGAACTCTGCTAATGGTAGAAACTGATCCCACGAGCCTCCGAAATCAATAACACAGGCTCGAAGCATGTCCTTAAGAATCTGAATAGTCCTCTCGGACTGGCCATCCGTCTGAGGATGAAATGCTGTACTCAACTGAACCTGAGTGCCTAACTCCCGCTGGACCGCTCTCCAGAACCGCGAGGTAAACTGCGTTCCCCGATCAGAGATAATAGATACTGGCACCCCATGGAGACGAACAATCTCCCTAATGTAAACCTCCGCTAACCTCTCCGACGAGTAGGAGACAGATACTGGAATAAAGTGTGCTGACTTGGTCAGCCTATCAACAATGACCCAAATAACATCAAATTTCCTCCGAGTCAAAGGAAGTCCAGTAACGAAGTCCATAGTGATCCGCTCCCATTTCCACTCGGAATTTCAATCCTCTGGAATACACCACCAGGTCTCTGGTGCTCATATTTCACCTGCTGACAATTTAGACACCGAGCGACATACGCAATGATATCTTTCTTCATTCCGCGCCACCAATAGTGTTGCCGTAAGTCCTGGTACATTTTCGCGGCGCCTGGGTGAATAGAATACCGCGAACTGTGGGCCTCTGCTAAGATCAACTCTCGAATCCCTTCGACATTGGGTACATAAACTCGACCCTGCAATTTCAATATCCCATCATCATCTAAACTTACCTATGTGGCACCTCCTCGCTGTACTGTATCTCTCAACTCACGCAAATGAGGATCATCAAATTGCTTCTCACGGATACGCTCTAATAAGGAAGAACGAGCGACCGTGCAGGCTAACACTCTGCTAGGCTCAGAAATGTCTAGTCTCACGAACCGGTTGGCTAAGGCCTGGACATCTAAAGCTAATGGTCTCTGATTGACCGGAATGTATGCAAGACTACCCATGCTGGCATACTTTCTACTCAATGCATCGGCCACCACATTGGCCTTACCTGGGTGATATAATATAGTAACATCATAGTCTTTTAGCAACTCTAATCATCCTCGCTGCCTCATATTCAACTCTTTCTGCTTAAACAAATACTGAAGACTCTTATGATCGGTGTATACTTCACATGCTACACCATACAAATAATGCCTCCAGCTCTTCAATGCGTGAATAATCGCCGCCAATTCTAGATCATGCACTCGATAGTTCTTCTCATGAATCTTCGACTGCCTCGAAGCATAGGCAATAACCTTGCCATCCTGCATTAACACTGCACCAAGCCCAATACGGGAAGCATCACAATAAACAGTATAAGGTCCCGTACCTGTGGGTAAAACCAATACCGGTGTTGTGGTCAAGGTTGTCTTGAGATTTTGAAAGCTCGCCTCACATTCATCGGACCATTCAAATTGAACACCCTTCTGGGTCAATCTGGTCAGTGGGGTTGCAATAGACGAAAATCCTTCTACGAATCGGCGATAATAACCCGCTAACCCCAAGAAACTCCAAATATCTGTGGCTGATGTCGGTCTAGGCCAGCTCTTGACTGCCTCAATTTTCTTCGGATCAATCTGAATACCTGCTGCCGTCACAATATGACCCAGGAATGCAACTGAACTTAGCCAAAATTCACACTTTGAAAATTTTGCATATAGCTGGCTATCTTTCAGAGTCTGTAAGGCCACTCTAAGATGTTGCGCATGCTCCTCCTAACTGCAGGAGTAGGTCAATATGGAAATAATGAAGACTACAACGAACAAGTCTAAATAAGGCACGGACACCTCATGCGTATGCACATATCCATGACTCTGAAGTCTGGCCATAAGAGTTGTTCTTAAATTACAACATTGTCAATTAACCCTGTTATCAAATACCTTATTCTACAAATCCCACTTTACTCAGAATGAGGTATGGTGACCTCGTGATTATTTTTTGAATTAATGAGTCATATTTATACACATCTGGGTGCTCGTCTCAAAGGCTAAGCTCAACGGTTTCAAAATAGAAATGGCTAAATATGAATGGAAACTATACAAGAATTGTCAAATAGTCCTAACGGGCATGACTCTTATTTACGAATGCAATACGAAAATATTAATTTCATAAAAGAAGAATTTTAAACACATAAACTCTTACTACCAGGACCCAGTCCTCATATGATATCCACCGCAGCTTGAAGCTCGGCTTAGAAATATTTCACATTATGCCAAAAATTGGAGGATCTCATCCTCAACTCCGAATCACAGTGCTTGCACATCATATCATCTGAAATTTTTCATTTCCTTTCTTTCTTCCTTTCAATAATTGTCCGTCAAAGATAATCACGACATAAAATAAGCCCTCATACTGATAGGGAGCACAATTAACGATTAAAATTAGTTATCCCGAAAATTATATCAAAACCCACTGTAATAAGTAATATAAAGTCACTCTTAGCCTCATGGATATTTTAGTGACTAACACCTAATAATAGGGATGTCTATCCTCATGTAATATCTCAACGTGAGTATTTCCCTAAGTAGGTTTGATGATTACGATGCTCGCTCATGAATGGAGCATGTTAAAAGGACTCGCCTAAATTTTCTTTCAAAAACCAAATTAAATTAAGGGAAAAATTATTCTGTCTATAACAATCTGAATTATACGTGTGATGACCACATTTGGTGTAGTGACCTCCCTCATATCATAAAAATTATATCAATGGTCGGGTCTCCACCTCTAGGATTTTCACCTCCACCTCTAACATCATAACCTCTACATCTGGCTTGGCCATGTAGGATAATTATTAACTGCAATGGAGCGTGTAGCCCGAGTGCTTTCCTAAAATTGTATTTCTCCAATATTCCACATTCACAGCAATTCCTTGAAGGATCAGTTAACTTATTGCTCATGGCAATATATATTCGGACACAGTCATTGTGACCTGGTACAACCGTTCAGATCGCACATACCACATATTGCAGAGAATCTCGGGGTGACGTCTTCATAACATTTTCTAAAAATAGAGTTTAGTAGATAGCGTTGCATTGGCCGGCTTGCCCTCTTGGTAATCTTGTCACAAACATTGATGGCCAATTTCCTCTTTTGCTATGTTGGCTTAACACCGTTGAGCTACCCCGTTTACTCACAAACTCTTCGTTATTCTTCTGGGGCGATTTCTTACCCCATGAAATGAACCAACCTTAAATATGTATAAATTATTTAGAGGACCTTTCTATACCATATATATATAGTCCAATAACTCACCATATTTGTCCTTCACAACTCCAACACATCGACCGGACGTCAAGGTCCGTTGAAACCCAACACGATTTATTAGGTGATCTCCCGATATAATTGCGTCTTCCGTTGGGACCATAACTTGTGTGGTAAATACATTATCTTCCCACTACTTCTGTGTGCCTTCCGTAGCACAATAAAATGAACTCCTCGCATTCGACTATTCCCACGTTCTGTAATTCCTCATAAGAACTGTCAAGCACAATCTCGTGGGTTCTCAAAAGATGCACCGCTGAAGGTGGCAGCGAAGACTTTGGTGAAACTTGTCCTCTCTAAAACTTTTGAAGGCATAGTTGATCTATCACCAGCCTGTGCCATTGTTCGGCTGGATAAGCGGTACGTGACTACGCCATTCGTGGGAAGACAAAAGTGGAAATTTAACTTAACACTTTGAAGAACAAATTCGCACGATAAGAAAGAACAATTGAGAGACTCTTTCCTAACTCAATAGACTCTGGAGGACAAGTACAGACGTCTCCGTACCTACCTCTCAAACTCTACTAAGCTTGTTCGTGAGTGGTGAGACCTATGTAACCTAGAGCTCTGATACCAACTTGTCACGACCCGGATTTCCCACCATCGGGGTCATGATGGCGCCTACTAAATGGAAGCTAGGCAAGCCAAATATTAATTACATCTCCATTAATTACTAATTTCTTATTAACAACATAAAAATTACAGAGAAAGACTTAGTCAAATGTGATAAAGAAAATCCAAATCTGATACACTACCCAAGATTGGTGTCACAATACTCACGAACTTCTAAGAATAATACACATAACTGTCTGAAAGAAAATACAAGCTGTTTATCTCGATTACATGAGATAACAGAATGAAAACATAAATAGAAGAGACAACGGGTCCTGCGGACGCCTGCAAGGCTACCTCGTAGTCTCAGTAGTCGAAAAATCCACAAGTCTCTACTGTCGCTGCTGCTGTCCGTAACCTGTATCTGCGCAAAAAGAGCACAGAGTGTAGTATCAGCACAACCGACCCCATGTGCTGGTAAGTGCCTGGCCTATCCCAGCGAACTAGTGACAAGGCTAAGGCCGGTCACCCACCTAAACCTGTACAGTTGCAATATAGATATATATATATATATATATATATATATATATATATAATACATTATAACGATATCCAGAATAATCTAAACAACATAATAAATCTTACTTTCCTGTCTCAATTCCTCTCTCATTTCATATCTCGTGGTAGGCGTACCACCCGCTCCCAACTATCAAAAAATATATCTTGTGGTAGGCGTACCACCCGCTCCCAAATATATCAAAAATTATATCTTGTGGTAGGCGTACCACCCGCTCCCAAATATATCAAAAATTATATCTTGTGGTAGGCGTACCACCCGCTCCCAAATATATCAAAAATTATATCTTGTGGTAGGCGTACCACCCGCTCCCAAATATATCAAAAATTATATCTTGTGGTAGGCGTACCACCCGCTCCCAAATATATCAAAAATTATATCTTGTGGTAGGCGTACCACCCGCTCCCAAATATATCAAAAATTATATCTTGTGGTAGGCGTACCACCCGCTCCCAATTATATCAATAGGCTACCGGCAACTATGGCCAATGCCAAGATTTAAATCACTTCGTGGTCGGCGTACCACACGATCCCATTTCTTATTATATAAGTGGTCGGCGTACCACACGATCCCATTTCATAAATATATATATATTACCGGCCTTTAGCCAATAATCTCTATATCAATAATATTTGTAATTACCGGTTTTTAAACCAATAATTTATAATAGTTTCAACAATTTACCTTCATTACCGGTATAACACCAATAATCCTTATTCAACAATTTATTCATAACTAAATTCATATTCCTACAAACTAGGATAGAACAAACACTTACCTCGAAAGTTTACGAATGATTTAATCCGTAGCAATGCCCTTTCCTTTCGAATTTGACTCCAATCCAATCGTATCTATACACAATTGATTTAATATCATCAATACTACTCAACAAACTAATTCTTAAGACCAAATACCACTTTTACAACATTCTGCCATGAATAGTGAATTTCAACCCCGGGCCCACATGGTCGGAATTCGGGGTTAGGACCAAAATCCGGTTACCCATTCCCCCACGAGTTCATATATATAAATTGTTCTTAAGTTCGACTCCAAAACGAGGTCTAAATCGCAAATTCTTTGAAAGTCCTAACTATACCCATTTCTCAAATTTTCAACCAATTTATACATGTTTAAGCCTAAGGATTTGATTGATGTTGATGAAAAATGAAGAAAACGAGTTAACAATACTTACCCAATGAACTTTGATGAAGAAATGCCTCAAAAATCGCCTAAAATGTTGTGGAGAAGAGAGTTGAACAGAAATGGGATTTTTATCCCGTTTCTGTTCTGTTTTCTGTCTTAAATTCACTGGGCGAAAATTTACTCTATGCGATCGCAGGGCCTGTGATGCGATCGCATAGAAGAAAATAAGGAGACAACAAAATTGCTCTATGCGATCGCGGAGGACAAATGCGATCGCATAGCAGGAAATGGATGAACTGAAATTACTCTATGCGATCGCAGGGAATGGTACGCGATCGCATGGAAGGAAATTCTGGGCCTCAGTCTTACTCTATGCGATCGCGAGGAATAGTATGCGATCGCATAGGATGAAAAGTGGAAGCTATGCGATCGCATGGGCTCTATTGCGATCGCACAGAAGGATTTTTGGGACCTCTAATCTTTGCTCTATGCGATCGCGGCCTCACCTATGCGATCGCATAGAAGAAAATCTCTGTGCAAAAATTGCAGAGTTTCTGCTGCAATTTCAAGTTCAAAACCATCCCGTTACCTATTCGAAACTCACCCGAGCCCTCGGGGATTCAAACCAAATATGCACACTAACTCAAAAACATCATACGAACTTGCTCGCGCGATCAAATCACCAAAATAACATCAAAATCAAGGAATTTAGCCTTAAATCTCAAGAATTCTTTCAAAATTTCATAACTTCCAAACTTTCCAATTTAAGGCCGAAACACGTCAAATGACGTCCATTTCCAACCAAACTTTACAGGAAGCGCTTAAGCAATATATATGACCTGTACCGGGCGTCGGAACCAAAATACGAGCCCGATACCAGTACTTTTTAATAAAAAATCAGTTTCATTTTCCTTAAACATTTTCAGAAAACAATTTAACAGAAAAATTCTTTTATCGGGGTTCTAGACCTCGGATTTCAATTCCGGACATATGCCCAAGTTCCATATTTTTCTACGGATTTTCTGAAATAGTCAAATCATGGATCCGGGTCCGTTTACCAAAAATGTTGACCAAAGTCAACCATATCAATATTAATATCAAAATTCTTCTACTTTTTCACATATTTCACATATTTCAACATAAATATTTTTCAGCTTTGTGCCCGGATTGTGCACGCAAATCGAGGCAACATAGAATGAGGTTTTCAAGGCCTCAGAAGCTCGAAATGATTAATTAAATAAGTGATGACCCTTTGGGTCGTCACATGAATAAGGCAAGATCGGTGGATCAAGGATATAGCCAAGATGAGGGTATAGACTATGATGAGACCTTTGCTCCAGTTGCAAGGTCAGAAGCAATAAGACTCCTCGTAGCCTTTGCTGCTCACATGGAATTCAGTCTTCACCAGATGGACATCAAGAGTGCCTTCCTCAATGACTATTTAAAGGAAGATATGTTTGTAAAGCAACCTCCGAGGTTTGAAAGCAAGGTGATCATGTGTACAAACTTGACAAGGCACTCTATGGGCTAAAGCAGGCTCGCAGAGCATGGTATGAAAGATTATCAAAATTTTGCTTGAGCATGACTAAAAGAAAGGTAAAATTGATAACACTTTATTCTTGAAGGAAAAGGTAAAGGCCTATTAGTAATACAAATATACGTTGTTGACATAATATTTGGAGCAACTACTGATAAGCTAGGTAAAAAAATTTGTTAAATTAATGGGGAGTAAATACGAAATGAGTATGATGGGTGAGCTTAATTTCTTTTTAGGCTTACAAATTAAGCAAACTCAAATGGAACTATGATCCATCGACAAAAATATGTAAAAAAGTTGCTTAAAAGGTTTAAAATGGAATAATCAAAAGAAATCTATACTCCTATAGCAACTGCCACAAAAATTGGATATAGATGAACTTGGTTCATCTGTTGATCGGAAGTTGTATAAGGGAATCATTGGTTCTCTTTTATATCTCACTGCTAGCAATGACATTGTGTTCAGTGTAGGTCTTTGTGCTCAATTTTAGAAAAATCCAAAGGAGTCCCACTTGACTGATGTAAAGAGAATATTAAGATAATTGAAAGGCACCACTGACGATTGTCTTTGGTATCCAAAAGGTAGTAATTATAACCTAGTGAGATATACTAACACAATTATGCAGGTTTCTTTTTGGATAGGAAGAGCACCTTAGATATGGCACACTTTCATGGTTCATGTCTTGTGTCATGGGCCACCAGAAAGAAAAATTTAATGGCCCTATCTACTACTGAAACTGAGTATGTTGTTGCTGCTTCATGTTGTGCTCGATTGATGTGGATCAAACAGTAATTATTGGACTTTGTAATTGATGTTGGTTGCATCCCCATATTTTGTGATAATACTAATGCCATTAGTATGACAAAGAACCCCGTTCAGCATAAGAGAACTAAGCACATAGATGTTCGACACTATTTTTTTAGGGACAACTATGAGAAATGCTTGATCAATATAGTATTTTGTTCTACTGACATCTTCACAAAAGCCTTAAATAGAGATCACTTTGAGAGAAATATATTGGAATTAGGGATGATTAAGATCACCTAGAAAGGACAAGTTCAAGGTTAAACGAAAAAAATTGAAAAAACATGAAAAATAATTTGTTAAAAATTCTATAAATTATATATAATTAGATTAAATCTTGCTTAGTCTCATACTTTCAATAGTATACTCTTGTTCCATATGTTAAAATGAGCCATTAATCTCTAATGATATTTTCTGTATTTTGGCAAGTTTAGACTTACATAAGAGAATTATCAGTGAAGAACCTGGTTCATCAAGATAATGCGGTATGTTTTCACACTCTGCATAATTTGGAATAATAATATTTGGATCAGGAGCAGAGTCCTACTTAAGCTAAAATTTCTTTTGAACTTATCTATTACAAGTGAACCAGGTTTGTTCAAGACTCTTAACCGCATTAAACTACCTAGATTATGTTAAGTCTGCTATTGAGAGGGAAGAAAAGTGATTCTTCTGAAACTAAATAAGTATCTTCTGATTGTGAGCACGTGATTTTTGCCTTACATGAGAATTACTCCCAAAAATCCAAAAAAAAAAATATAGATTTGTACGGTGTGTATTTTTGTGAATTTTCGTGTTATTTTTGGCAATTGTTTGTATTCGTGTAAGCGTGATTATATGTGTTTAAATTAATAAAAATACAAAAATATGTCGTGTTTACATTTTTATTTAACTTTGAAATTAAGAGTAATTAATTTTATCTATAAAAAATAAAAATCACAAAATAATTCATCTTTTTACATTTTTAGCATTTAAATGCTTAATTGTGTAATTTATTCTAATTGATAGTCAATTGTGTCTTTTAATTGGCAGTAGAAGTTAATTAATATTTTGTATAAATCATTTTTTGATTTTTGTTTTGTAATTAGAATTTTATTTTTTATAAATTTGGAACTAATTTAAAGAGAGAAAAGAATTAAAAGAGAAGAAAAGCCACTGGGCCATCCAGTCTTGGCCGGAATCCAGGCCCAGACGCCCAACCAATCCAAAATACCCGGTCTGCCCAATACCCAAATGACCCAATCCCACTTAACCCAAAAACGGCCCCGTTTGAGTTACGTCTGTTGATCTAAGCCATTGGATTCTTTTGATCCAATGGTTGAAATCAATTCTTGTATTTTAATTATCCAAAAACCCCCAAAGGCCCAAGATCACCCTCATTTCCCCAACCCTATTCCCTTCTCTCTTCTCTCAGCCGCCACAGCCCAGTTCCGCCGCTGCCCGCCGTACCCCGCCCCACCGGAAATCGCCTCACGGCGGTTCCGGTGGTCCAAACCACCTGATTTTTACACCACCCAACCTCCAAGACCCCCTCATTCCAACCCCGAGCATGGTTCATCTCGAATTAAAACATAGCTCCTCGAATCTTCAATTGAAGATTCGAGTCAAAACTTGACCAAAGCCAAACCGTCCCAAATTGATACCATACCTTCACCACACCTCCCTCACACGCTAACCATTGTTATTTTTGCTCGAATCTGGCCGGAAATCATTAAGCCCCAAAAAACCGAACTAAGAACCCTAAAACTCGAATTGGGGATTTCTTTATCGGATTTTACGGAGATTGAGGTCTAATAGACCTTAATTGATGTGTTTTCACTTGGAAAACATTTCAATTAAGTTCCTTTTGATCTCGAATACCAAAGCCCAATCTTGGCCGAGTTCTCCATTTTTTGTTTCAAGGTATTTTCTTTTCTTTTTCGTTTCTTGTTTAATTGTATCCGACATTTTAATTTAGTTATTCGTTTATTGTCAGTTTTTTCCTCGGATATCTTCGATTTCTGTTTTTCCTCTTCTTTTGGGACCTTTTATTTGGTCGATCTATTTTCTGATTCATTGTTGTAAATGTGGCGTTATAAGATATGAATTCGATTCGTTCAAATTCGTCGAATAACTAATTATGCATTTTGAGCTATGCTTGGCCGAGAGGTTCTTAGACCGTTTGTTCATCGACTGTGTGTTATTGTTGTAATTGATTCAACGAATGTCGTCGAATAGTTGGTTTCGCAATCCTTTTGTTTTGGCCGAAATTTGTTGAAATCATTTGGTTCGTCGATTGGCTGTTATCAATTCTATGTATTGCAATCGCTTAGTCGAATGTCGTCAAACTAATTCTGTGTTTTGTTTGAACCATTTTAACTACAAATGTTAGGACTCCCTGTTTGTGACCAAGACTTAGATTGTTTATTGGATATAGCTGTTTAAGCATATTAAAGACCATAGCTAGGTGCAAGACACATGCCTTAGGTTAATAGAAACCTGCTGGACAGCAGGTATTCACCTAGGCTTTGCACTTAAGGAATTTTTTAGACAGAAAATGTGGAAATCTGAAGAAAATAACATGGGTTTTAATAAAGAATTGAAGGGCTGACACCACTTTAAATAACTTTAGAGGTGGAAATCAGAGTGTCATGGCAGTTTTTAGTGTATTGAACCCTTTTGAATGCTCTTTAGAGCTGGAAAATCAAAGCACATGGGGGGATGATTTAAAGGTTTAAAGAGAGGCATGTGCAAGGAATATTTGACAGGTTTGAGGTTTGTTTTTCATTGTCTATAAAAGGGAGAAGACTGGAAACACATAGGGATATACATACTGGA
This sequence comes from Nicotiana noctiflora, assembly GCA_032618575.1. Classification (NCBI taxonomy): domain Eukaryota; kingdom Viridiplantae; phylum Streptophyta; class Magnoliopsida; order Solanales; family Solanaceae; genus Nicotiana; species Nicotiana noctiflora. Next base: position 867,289 of record JASVEL010004149.1, on the reverse strand, counting down.
AAAAACAGAGAGAAAACAGTGGAGAAAAATAGAGCAAAAACAGAATTTTTATTGGAGTAGAGTCTTCGAACACACATTAGGCGTATTCGATTTGTTTGCTTCAAATTTCAATTCTGGTAGCTTAAGGAAACCACCCTTTTGTTCTGTTGTCTTTTGGATATGCCTATTCATTCTATTCGAGTGCTTCTTGGTTCGGGGCAATCCGTTAGGAATTCTTGGCCATTTGTTTTCTTCACTGGAATCTTCCGGTTGTTGGCTTGCCGAGATTCTGTTTGTTGTGTTTTGTTGCTGCTTTTCAGTCTCGGATTCCCTGTTATTTTCACTGGAGTTTCGTTTGGTTTGAAGCTTATTTTCTGTTTTTCTCCGTTTGCTCTGGGCTGTTTTGCTACTGATTTTTATCAATTTTTCTTGGTCGTCACTGGAATCCATTTTGGTTACTGTTTTGTTGCTGCTCACTTGTTGCTTGCTTACTGATCCTTTCCTCCATTTTTGATTTCGAATTCCAGGTATGTCTTTGAAACACAACTGATGTAACCATCTGCTCCGAGAGATCGCATTTTTGAAATGAAATGTCATCCTGGAAATCATCCCCAAAAGATTGATATTAATTTCCATTTGTATTAGCTTAGCATTTTTATAGAATATGTTGAATTCATGTGATTATAATGGAGTGCAAACTGTGTAAAACTATTTAATTTTGGACGGAATTTGTTTCGAAATATCAGATAAATAGTTTGTTTAGAAGTGTTAGCTTAAGCATATTTAAGTTGTTTAGCTATGCAACAATGGAAACCCAATTGTCGTCAATACATGTTTTAAATACTATTATGGTTGTAGAGTTATTCATATGATCAGATTATTTCATAGAAATAAATATGGACCATTCACATTTACATCCAAAAAATGCAAAGTCAACAGGTTAAAGCGGTTTAAAGTTTAATCAGAGCATATAATTTATAAACGTGTATAAAATCAGATATTTTTAGCCATTTATAATAGCTGAAGCGACCGTGCTAGAACCACGGGATTCGGGGGTGCCTTACACCTTCCCTCGGGTCAACATAATTCCTTTCTTAGAATTTCTGGTTCGCAGACTTCATTTGGAAAGTCGAAAACTTCCTCGATTCGGGAATTAAATAAATAGGTGACTTGGAACACCATAATTTATTTCAAGTGGCGACTCTGAAATAAATAGAATAATCCCGTTTCGAATATTGTCACTTAAATTGGAAAAACTCCCTCGCGCATCTACCCCCGGGTAGCGGGCGCGGCAAAAGGAGGTGTGACAACTCTGGCGACTCTGCTGGGGAAACAAACCCAGAACCACTGGTTCAGGGTTTAAGAATTCGAGCTTTGAATAATTATTTTATTTGGCTTATTTATTATCTGATTTTATTACATGTTTATATTTAATATGCTAAATGTTGCTTTACCGCTTTGATATTTTATGAATTGTATATAAATTGTGCCGATACCTATTTTTCCTCTTCTGAGTCTTTTGAAATATAATATCGGGCATTTGCTGGACATAGCCCATTTTTCTCAAGATAGCTGTGGTGCTTGGCACCCGGTGAAAGATTTGTAGTCACACATGTTTAGGCGGAGAGTTTAGTCAATTAAGAAGGAAAGCCATGCTACCGGTGCACTGACACTCCCCGGCTTGAGTTGTCCGCTCGAGTTAAAGCTGGTCTAGGCGCCTTTTCCAACAGGATGATGACTTAGAATAACAAAACCTTATGACGGATCCCCGATAGGAACGTTTATTTGCATCATGTGCATATTTGACTTAGGAGGCTCAACATAGGGGTTGGGCTTGTCTAGGATAGGTGTACCTAAAACAAAGGACCAACTTGTTGCATCTTTCTGTGTGCATTTATTGGTTCCGATCTTACATGCCGACCAGTTTGTTAAAAAAAAAGAGGGTAAGAAGTGGAAGGTGTCAACCGAATAGAAAACGAGATGCTTTTCTTGGAAAATAATTTTTTGAAAATGAAAAAAAATGAAAAAAGAAGAACCTCCGAATAAAATTTTGTTAATTTTAAATAGTTAGCTTCTTTGAAATTTTTTGAAAAAAAAATAATAAAAAAAAATCCCAAGTAAATTTTCATAATTTTACGAAAAATAGTTTAGTTTCTTTGAAAATAATTTTTGAAAATGCAAAAAAAAAAAAAATGCAAATAAATTTCCTTAGTTCCTTTAAAAATAATTTTCGATAAATTTTGTTGAAGATAGGATAGTTTCTTTGAAAATAATTGGTTTTAGAAATGCTGTTTAAAAATAGTTTGTTTTCTTTTCTTAAAATAATTTATTTCTTTTTTTACCGAACTACGCTGGTTTGATTCTCACATGGTGTGAGATACGTAGGCAACCTTCATCGGGTCCAACCTCCCCTTTTCCAAAAATAGCCAAAAATATCGAAATTGATTTTTTTCGTTGTAAATATGTTGAGTGATGTCGTTTTCAAAAACAGCCGAATGTACCCGAAAGGGACGCTGGAAGGCTGACTTTGCATAAACGGCCACTTTTGGGTCGTTTTGTATATTTTTTGGTCGATTGACCCTCACAGCCTTATAATCTTCGTCCCCGAGGCGCTGAAAGGCCGTATTTGCAATACCGGATTTTTTTTTGTTTTAATTTAAAAAATAAAAAGAAAAAATATCTAATTATAGTTTTTTGTCATAAATAAGTCAGGTGATGCCGCTTTTGCCAAAAATAGTCGAATGTTCCCGAGAGGGACGCCGAAAGGCTGACTTTGCATAAACGGCCACTTTTGATCATTTTTAGGATTTTTGGTCAATTAGCTAAACACAACCTTAAAATCCTCGTCCCCGAGGTGCTGAAAGGTCGTGTCTGCAAAACCATGTCTTTTATTTTAATTTGAAAAAAAAATAAGAAAAGAATTAGTGGCAAGTAAATGCTTGAATTTTTGGTCAAAATAAGCCAAGCTAGTTTCGGCAGTATTTTAAACCGTTCTTGCCGAGATAGCCTTATAGCATCTTTCAGTTATCGAAAGGTTGTCTTCATAAAAGAATGAACAAGTTTGTAAAGAAATCCTTCCCGGCCTCAAAATTCATATGGAGTTGAGAAGGGGCCACATTTGCAGAAATAGCCATTTGGTTGAAATTGGCAAACAGGGAAGTAATCTGCTAGTTTTCTTTTTCTTAATTTATATTTCTTTTTGATTAGATCATATGGTGTTTGATTTTCAAGTCTGTAAGTATTTCTTTTCATCAAAATCTGTTAGTATGGCTAGTTTTAAAACTTTGTAATCAAGTTTGTTTTATTGTGAAAATTGAAAATTCCTTTAAAAAATATTTTATTATTATTGTCCTCTCGTTTCCGAACTACGCGGGTCTGATTCTCACCGGATGTGAGATACGTAGGAAAACCTCATCGGTTCCGACCCCAATTTATTTTAAAAAAAAATCAAAAATAAAAAATTTAAAAAAAATACTCTCGTTTAGTTCCTTCATTAAAATATTTCTTTAGAAAATTCAAAAAAAAAGAGTAAAAGTAGTTAAAAAAAAAACTAAAAAAAATGGTTTCGTTCTTTCTACTGCTTTTCATAAAATAAAAAGAAAAATCAATAAAAATCAAAATTTAAAAAAATGGATTTTACTCCAAAGCAAATAAATTTTTATTTTTAAGTCTTTCTATCAAAAAGCAAAAAAAAAAGCAAAAATATGAATATATTTTCCTTTAAAGCATTTATTTCAAGAATTAGTTGATTTACTCAACTCCCGATTATCCGAACTACGCCCGGTCTGATTCATGCGGGGACATGATACGTAGGCAATCCACATAAGATTCAACCATCACTAAAAAAAAAGAAAAAGAAAAATGAAAAAAAAGAGTGTAAAAGAAAAATGATAAAGAGAGGAGGAAGATGAAAGCGAAGGAAAGTATAAGCCGGAATAACGCATTACAATCGATTACAAGTAGCAACACGATCAATTGTATAAGTGCATCACACCCAACGTGAGATTACTTATCTGTTATGTTGTTTCAGACTAACCGTTTGTTTGCCAAACTCCAGGTTTTAGAAAAGAGTGGTTGATTTTGTGGTACTCTGGCCTCACATTCATACTTCACGAGGTCCAAAGGAAAAGTTCAGCAACCCATTGCTAAATCAAAAGAAAATACCCATCCTTATTTCACAAGGTCGAAAAGAAGCGCCAACATGTCTTCAGAAATCCCCCTATCAACCGTTCCCGTTTTGGAAGAGAGTTCCGTGTCAGCCATTCCGGCTACTGAGTCAGCAGCTGCAGAAGAAAATAGAATTTTGCGATGTCGGATGCTGGAGATGTTAGATGACTGGAATAACGGGAAAGAGCCCCTAAGTCTGATCCCTCGGTTCCCCGAACTATTCCTCGGGTCAAGTGGGATTTCTAATACTCCCACCCATTATCCACCTACTCTGTTTGGGTATTCTAATGTCACAACCATCACCCTCCACTTCCTATCCTCGAGTGACCGGGTGACAGCATTAGATACATCTGCAAGAACATCCGTTGGTTTGCCCGTTCCAATCACGGCGCATCCCGGCACGCATACTCCTTTCTTTGATTCCTCTTCTTTTACATTCCCGGCACCACCCCTTCCATGGGATCCTACCCAGTTTGCCTCCAATGTCTATCCTCAGCTCATGCCAAGCCAAAATCCAAAAGCTTCCGAATGGGATAAAATGGCAAAAAGAATGAGCAGCTTGGAACAAAGTTTGAAAAACATGCAAGGTCTAGGCGGACAGAAGAGTGTTTCATACGCAGATTTGTGCATGTTCCCACATGTCCATTTGCCGTCAGGCTTTAAGACGCCGAAGTTCGAAAAGTATGACGGGCATGGCGACCCTATTGCTTATCTAAAGAAATACTGCAATCAATTGCGAGGTGTCGGCGGCATGGAAGAATTGCTGATGGCATATTTCGGAGAAAGCTTGATCGGGATAGCCTCAGAATGGTACATGGATCAAGACATATCTCGATGGCACATCTGGGACAATTTGGCCAGAGATTTTGTGAAACAGTTCTAGTACAACATTGACATTGCGCCAGATAGGAATTCTTTATCGAACTTAAAGAAGAAACCCTCAGAAAGCTTCGGAGAATATGCTATCAAATGGCGAGAGCAAGCATCCAGGGTGAAACCCCCTATGGACGAAATAGAAATGGTCACTACTTTCCTCTAGGCTCAGGAACCAGACTATTTTCAGAACATGCTGTCAGCAATGGGAAAACCTTTCGCAGAGGCGATCAAGATTGGGGAAATGGTGGAAAATGGTTTGAAGACGAGAAGAATTTTGAGTCAAGCGGCCATTCGAGCGACCTCCCAAGCAATCCAAGGAGGGTCTTGAGGAATAGCAAAGGGTAGGATGAAAGTGGAAACATCCATGGCAACTTCGGGTGATAGAAGACACCGCGCTCCTAGACCCTTCTTTTCAGAAAGAACCCCCCAGCATTATTACTCTGCTCAGGAATGTCCTATATCCCTCAACCATACGCGGTCATGAATGCTCAACCTTTTGGCAACCGCAATAGCATGTCAGTAGAAACCAAGCTCTATTTCCAAGAAATCAGCCTCCCCACCAGAACCACTATAATCCTCGACCTCCGCAGAATAACTTCCGTCCTTGGGAACAACCAAAGAAATCAAACTTTACCCTAATTGGTGAATCTTACTCTAATCTATTCCCGAAACTTGTCCAAATGGGTCTACTGCAGCCGGTTCCTCAGAATAGACAAAACCCGGCATCGCCTTCCTACAAAGCTGGTGTTAGATGTGCATATCATTCAGAGGCAGAGGGCCACCATACTAATGACTGTTGGACTTTGAAACAAGCGGTGGAGAATTTAATAGAGCAAGGGAATATTGTATTGAAGGATGAGGATGTCCCAAATATGACCAATAATTTGCTGCCTGCTCACAATAACGGACCGATAGTTGGGATGATTTGTGAAGATGAAGAATTCGATCCAGCGCTTAAGGCCATAATTGCTATTGCTGACGTGGAAAGGAAGCCCAAGGCGGCCCCGAAACAAGAGAAAAGGGAAAAGAAGAGTAAAATCACTGAGTTAGAACCAGAAAGGGAAATTGGTGCACCTAAGCAAGCCTATGTGGCATGGGAGGCGATTAAGACACCACAGCTGAATGAGCCAGTATTTGTTGGACGCGTACCGCAAAAGCTTAAGGACCGTGAAGAGAAAGATAATGAGGATTCCATGAATGAAGAGAGTGAAGGAAAACATGAGGCAAAGCTCTACGATACCCACATGGTCGAGCCAGGGAAAGGGACTATCACCGTTGAGATGGGATCAGACACTAAACTCCGAAACTAAAAGGCTAGGCCATCCCCGATCAGGCAGAAACCCAGTAAACTTGTCCTGCCATATTTTTCTGCATCCAGAGTATTTCAGGGTGTAAATTGGATGTTTCTTTTAGTTTTTGTCTTTAAATTTCCGAATGTGAACCTTGTTTATCTTTTCGATTTCAAGAAATGAAATTAATATTTCATCGTCCGTTTTCTTTTCTTTTGTTATTTTTTTTATTCTTTCAGATTTGTTTTAGTTTTCTTTTTCTCTTCTCTTTAGTTCAAATCATGCAGCTTTAAATAACATGACATGCTTGCGGACTTCATGCCTAGATCCTAAAATGCTGTCAGACTTCAGAATAATGAATCGAGAGTTGAAATGCACAAAAGTTTATTTTTGAGGAAATGAAACAATGAATTGGAATAACTGAAGGAAATTGGTTCGCATACAAAAAGGGTTTTGTTGTACTCAAGGAATACCCGAGTAGTTGTCCCAACAAAGAAAGGCCCATACTTGCAACAAGAAAGTGCGGCCCAGAAATCTCGAAATAGAACAACCGACGTTAAGGCGCATTCTTCCTCATTACCAAGAAACAAAAAGAAAATTTCGCTCCTAATTAGAAGAATCCATGCATCATCCGGAAAATATCACTGAGAGGGACACTGTATCTGGCAGACATTGAAGAAAATGATCTTGAAACGGCAGTCAATACAGATACATCATAAAAGTACTATGTTAGGACTTCCTGCGAAGTTGGCTTTTGTATAATTGAGATGATGAAGGCTTTCTTTATTGCTACCCCAAACACTATGAATCCTTTGTAAAACCCTTTGAGCCGGTTACCTTTCTTTGTCTACCCTCTTTGGATTCCAAATATAACAAAAAAAAATACCAAAAAACAAAACAAAACAAAACAAAGTACCTGAACTACGTTCTGACTTGATTCCGAAAGGATACGTAGGCAACCTCTCCTGAGGTTCAGTCACACCAAACCAAAAATCCCAATTTCCCCAAAAATGAAACTGGGGCAGATGATATGACGGTTCAGTTTAGATCCGTCAAAGATGGTTCCAGAGTTGTAATTCTATTCAAATTCCTTCTTACCCAAAAAACCTTGTTCAAGTCCTTCAGATCAATTGGCAAAGGAAAAGAAGTGAAGAATGTCATTGACGGAAATCTGACACAGCCTGAATTGAGAGAAATAAAATGAGAGAGTCTTATCGGTGAAAACCTTTGGGCACCATAAGGCGATGGCGATTGGAGAAGATAAAAATGAGAGAGTCCGTTTAGTGAAAACTCGCAAACAGCACTATCAGGCGACAGTGAGAAGAGAAATGAGAGGGATCGATTGGCGGAAACCCACAAAGGGCGCCACCGACCAAAAAGAAGACGTCCCTTCACTAAAAGAATTTTGGCAAGGTTCCCTGGTTTTGAAATTGCGAATCAATGGGTTCATAAGAAGTTGGAAAGTTTATGTGGGTCAGGCATCCAGTCCAAGAAGCATGTCATGTTTATTTGTGGTCAGCATGCATCCCAGATAAGTCCTTCTTTTCCCCGAAAGGGACGCTTCTCTTTAAACTCATTTTCTTGCTTTTTGTATAGTTATTCTTTGAATCCCATTCGGTTTAATTTTAATTCTGAAACTATTACAAAGAAAGGCGGCAGGACCGGTTTTACAGGACTTCGTCAGGTAAAAAAAAAAGTTGAAGAAAGATACCCAGCCTCAGTGGTGTATTGATCCAATCCCAACTGATCATGATGGCCGATCGCTTCCAAAGGAACGGATGTTAGGAAGAAAATGGAAATCAAAGGATAAGGTCTTAGAAGAAATGGAATGAAGCAGAAGGACAGAACCCACATAGAAAACCCTCGTGGAATCCCGAGGATGAACCCGGTCATGTTTGAAAAGAAGTCACCCCAAAGACAATTGGTAGCAAACTTCTCAATGGCAATGGGGAAACGATCAAGCAATGAAGATAATCAAGGCCACAAAGTCAACCACTTTTTCAACTGATAAAATGTTCTCTGTTGAAAGCAGGTCTGTTTAATTGTGCAAGAAGAAGGTACAACTCGTAGAAGTGAAGTACGCAAGCATTGAAATGGCTTTGGAACAAGGAACACACATAAAAAGGGAAGTTTCTTTTTAGAGCTTTATCTTATGCATTTGTTGATGGTTAAAAAGAAAGCCTAAAAGAAGGCCCAAAAGGAAGAATAAAAGAAAAGAAAATGAAAACTCCAAAAAAGAGAATCAAAGCATATAAGTCCAATATCTGTTTGGACCCCGGTCAGAAAAACCGAGGGTCTTTCCGGCTAGAAAGCCGTGAAATTTTTATCCCCGGTCAGAAAACCGAGGATCTCCCAGTCAGAAAACTGCGGAGCCATTTATTTTAACCCCGGCCAAAAAACCGAGGGTCTGGCGGCCAAAAATCGTTAGACATTGTTTGAATTCCGACCGAAAGTCGTGAAACTTTTATCCCCGGTCGAAAACCGAGGATCTCCCCAGTCAAAAACTGCGGAGCCATTTACTTTAGCCCCGGCCAAAAACCGAGGGTCCGACGGCCAAAAACCGTTAGACATTGTTTGAATTCCGGCTGAAAGCCGTGAAACTTTTATTTCCGGTCGAAAACCGAGGATCTCCCGGTCGAAAATCGCGGAGCCATTTACTTTAGCCCCGGCCAAAAAACCGAGGGTCCGACGGCCAAAAACCGTTAGACATTGTTTGAATTCCGGCCAGAAAGCCGTGAAACTTTTATCCCCGGTCAGAAAACCGAGGATCTCCCAGTCAGAAAACTGCGGAGCCATTTATTTTAACCTCGGCCAAAAAACCGAGGGTCTCACGGCCAAAAAACCGTTAGACATTGTTTGAATTCCAGCCAGAAAGCCGTGAAACTTTTATCCCCAGTCAAAAAACCGAGGATCTCCTAGTCAGAAAACTACGGAGCCATTTACTTTTACCCCGGCCAAAAATCGAGGGTCTGGCAGCCAAAAAAAACCGTTAGACATTGTTTGAATTCCGGCCAGAAAGCCGTGAAACTTTTATCTTGGGTCAAAAAACCGAGAATCTCCCAGTCAGAAAACTGCGAAGCCATTTACTTTAACCCCGACCAAAAAACCGAGGGTCTTGCGGCCAAAAAACCGCTAGACATTATTTGAATTCCGGCCAGAAAGCCGTGAAACTTTTTATCCCCGGTCAGAAAACCGAGGATCTCCCCAGTCAAAAAATTGCGGATCCAATTACTTTAACCCGGCCAAAAAAACCGAGGGTGTGGCGGCCAAAAAAAAAAATCGTTAGACATTGTTTGAATTCCGGCCAGAAAGCCGTGAAACTTTTATCCCCGGTCAGAAAACCGAGGATCTCCCAGTCAAAAAACTGCGGAGCTATTTACTTTAACCCCGGCCAAAAAACCGAGGGTCTGACGGCCAAAAAACCGTTAGACATTATTTGAATTCCGGCCAGAAAGCCGTGAAACTTTCATCCCCGGTCAAAAAACTGAGGATCTCCCAGTCAGAAAACTGCGGAGCCATTTACTTTAACCCCGGCAAAAAAAACCGAGGGTCTGACGGCTAAAAACCGTTAGACATTATTTGAATTCCGGCCAGAAAACCGTGAAACTTTTATCCCTGGTCAGAAAATCGAGGATCTCCCTGTCAGAAACTGCGGAGCCATTTATTTTAACCCCGGCCAAAAAAAACGAGGGTCTAGCGGCCAAAAACAGTTAGGCATTGTTTTAATTCCGGCCAGAAAGCCGTGAAACTCTTCTTCAAAATCCCGGCCAGAAAGCCGTGGAACGTTTATTTGTGAAACTGTGATTTTCTTACCCAAAGAGTCTTTTAATCACTTTCTGTGTCACAACTAACTCACGAAATTTTCCTAGCAAAACTGGGGCAGAAAAATTTCGTTCATTTGTTTGTTTTGTTGTCTAAATAGGTTTGACCTCGGGACGCAAGATCGAGATAACCTACGAGTAGAACATCAATCCTGCATGAAGAAAAGAAGAAAAGAATCAAAAGAAAACGAGTCCAAATGTTGGAGTAAACAAAAGCGCGGATTGCTCAGAATCTGATTGAAGTAACAAGCTCCGCCGACTCCGTTTCACTCAATGTTACAGAAAATAAACAAGCACGTACAGCTTGTTGAGCATCAAGATTCAGATCGAGGTCTACAGCAAATCAGCTAGGATTCAAGATCAAGTTTTCAAGAGAATCATAGATAGGAATCTTGTAACTCGTAGTTTGATAGCATAGCTAGTTCAGCTTTAATTTCCTTTTTGGTGTAATAAGGAGGTCAGTAAGCAGTAAGCAGTAAGCAGCAGCAGCAACAACGATAGCAACAGTAACAACAAAGTGTCAGTCCACGGTAGTCCCAGCTATCGAAACTTCCCGAACTACATTGACCTGATTCCTGTTTAGCCCGGGATATGTGGGAAGCCTCCCGAAGCAAAGGCTCGGTCAAGATTTTTCCAAAGAAATGCTTCATACGGAGTGCTCAAAATAGGCAAAAATCGCTCGTATTTGCTCATTATCTTTGCACGAAAACTCTTCGAGTTTACATGCAAAGAGGGGCAGCTGTGAGCACGTGATTTTTGCCTTACATGAGAATTACTCCCAAAAATCCAAAAAAAAAAATATAGATTTGTACGGTGTGTATTTTTGTGAATTTTCGTGTTATTTTTGGCAATTGTTTGTATTCGTGTAAGCGTGATTATATGTGTTTAAATTAATAAAAATACAAAAATATGTTGTGTTTACATTTTTATCTAACTTTGAAATTAAGAGTAATTAATTTTATCTATAAAAAATAAAAATCACAAAAATAATTCATCTTTTTACATTTTTAGCATTTAAATGCTTAATTGTGTAATTTATTCTAATTGATAGTCAATTGTGTCTTTTAATTGGTAGTAGAAGTTAATTAATATTTTGCAAAAAACATTTTTTGATTTTTGTTTTGTAATTAGAATTTTATTTTTTATAAATTTGGAACTAATTTAAAGAGAGAAAAGAATTAAAAGAGAAGAAAATCCACTGGGCCGTCCAGTGTTGGCCGAAATCCAGGACCAGACGCCCAACCCAATCCAAAATACCCGGTCTGCCCAATACCCAAATGACCCAATCCCACTTAACCCAAAAACTGCCTCGTTTGAGTTACATCTGTTGATCACAACCGTTGGATTCTTTTGGTCCAACGGTTGAAATCAATTCTTGTATTTTAATTACCCAAAAACCCCTAAAGGCCCAAGATCACCCTCATTTCCCCAAACCCTATTCCCTTCTCTCTTCTCTCAGCCGCCACAGCCTAGTTCCGCCGCTGCCAGCCGTACCCCGCCCCACCAGAAATCGCCTCACGGCGGTTCCGGTGGTCCAAACCACTTGATTTTTACACCATCCAACCTCCAAGACCCCCTCATTCCAACCCCGAGCATGGTTCATCTCGAATCAAAACATAGCTCCTCGAATCTTCAATTGAAGATTCTAGTCAAAACTTGACCAAAGCCAAACCGTCCCAAATTGATACCATACCTTCACCGCACCTCCCTCACACGCTAACCATTGTTATTTTCGCTCGAAACTGGCCAGAAATCATTAAGCCCCAAAAAACCGAACTAAGAACCCTAAAACTCGAATTGGGGATTTCTTCATCGGATTTTACGGAGATTGAGGTCTAATAGACCTTAATTGATGTGTTTTCACTTGGAAAACATTTCAATTAAGTTCCTTTCGACCTCGAATACCAAAGCCCAATCTTGGCCGAGTTCTCCATTTTTTGTTTCAAGGTATTTTCTTTTCCTTTTTCGTTTCTTGTTTAATTGTATCCGACGTTTTAATTTAGTTATTTGTTTGTTGTTAGTTTTTTCCTCGGATATCTTTGATTTCTGTTTTTCCTCTTCTTTTGGGACCTTTTATTTGGTCGATCTGTTTTCTGATTCATTGTTGTAAATGTGGCGTTATATTCAAATTCGTCGAATAGCTAATTATGCATTTTGAGCTATGCTTGGCCGAGAGGTTCTTAGACCGTTTGTTCATCGACTGTGTGTTATTGATTATAGCTGTTGTAATCGATTCAACGAATGTCGTCGAATAGTTGGTTTCGCAATCCTTTTGTTTTGGCCGAAATTTGTTGAAATCATTTGGTTCGTCGATTGGCTTGTTATCAATTCTATGTATTGCAATCGTTTAGTCGAATGTTGTCAAACTAATTCTGTGTTTTGTTTGAACCATTTTAACTACAAATGTTAGGACTCCCTATTTGTGACCAAGCCTTAGATTGTTTATTGGATATAGCTGTTTAAGCATATTAAAGACCATAGCTAGGTGCAAGGCACATGCCTTAGGTTAATAGAAACCTGCTGGACAGCAGGTATTCACCTAGGCTTTGCACTTAAGGAATTTTTTAGACAGAAAAGGTGGAAATCTGAAGAAAATAACATGGGCTTTAATAAAGAATTGAAGGGCTGACACCACTTTAAATACCTTTAGAGGTGGAAATCAGAGTGCCATGGCAGCTTTTAGTGTATTGAACCCTTTTGAATACTCTTTAGAGCTGGAAAATCAAAGCACATGGGGGGATGATTTAAAGGTTTAAAGAGAGGCATGTGCAAGGAATATGTTTGTTTTTCTTTGTCTATAAAAAGGGAGAAGACTAGAAACACATAGGGATATACATACTGGAAAAAACAGAGAGAAAACAGTGGAGAAAAATAGAGCGAAAACAGAATTTTTATTGGAGTAGAGTCTTCGAACACACATTAGGCGTATTCGGTTTGTTTGCTTCAAATTTCAATTCTGGTAGCTTAAGGAAACCACCCTTTTGTTCTGTTGTCTTTTGGATTTGCCTATTCATTCTATTCGAGTGCTTCTTGGTTCGGGGCAATCCGTTAGGAATTCTTGGCCATTTGTTTTCTTCACTGGAATCTTCCGGTTGTTGGCTTGCCGAGATTCTGTTTGTTGTGTTTTGTTGCTGCTTTTCAGTCTCGGATTCCCTGTTATTTTCACTGGAGTTTCGTTTGGTTTGAAGCTTATTTTCTGTTTTTCTCCGTTTGCTGCCTGGGCTGTTTTGCTACTGATTTTTATCAGTTTTTCTTGGTCGTCACTGGAATCCATTTTGGTTACTGTTTTGTTGCTGCTCACTGTTGCTTGCTTACTGATCCTTTCCTCCATTTTTGATTTCGAATTCTAGGTATGTCTTTGAAACACAACTGATGTAACCATCTGCTCCGAGAGATCGGATTTTCGAAATGAAATGTCATCATGGAAATCATCCCCAAAAGATTGATATTAATTTCCATTTGTATTAGCTTAGCATTTTTATAGAATATGTTGAATTCATGTGATTATAATGGAGTGCAAACTGTGTAAAACTATTTAATTTTGGACGGAATTTGTTTCGAAATATCAGATAAACAGTTTGTTTAGAAGTGTTAGCTTAAGCATATTTAAGTTGTTTAGCTATGCTATAATGGAAACCCAATTGTCGTCAATACATGTTTTAAATACTATTATGGTTGTAGAGTTATTCATATGATCAGATTATTCCATAGAAATAAATATGGACCATTCACATTTAAATCCAAAAAATGCAAAGTCAACAAGTTAAAGCGATTTAAAGTTTAATCAGAGCACATAATTTATAAACGTGTATAAAATCAAATATTTTTAGCCATTTATAATAGCTGAAGCGACCGTGCTAGAACCACGGGATTCGGGGGTGCCTAACACCTTTCCTCGGGTGAACAGAATTCCTTACTTAGAATTTCTGGTTCGCAGACTTCATTTGGAAAGTCGAAAACTTCCTCGATTCGGGATTTAAATAAATAGGTGACTTGAAACACCATAATTTATTCCAAGTGACGACTCTGAAATAAATAGAATAATCCCGTTTTGAATATTGTCACTTAAATTGGAAAAACTCCCTCGCGCATCTACCCCCGGGTAGCGGGCGCGCCAAAAGGAGGTGTGACACTGATTCTAAAGTTACTCCTAAGATAATTTGGTGCAGTGAAGTTGCTACAAATTTGGAGAATATATTTGTAAGAACTATAACAGGTGTTCATACTACAGAATCTGGAGAGGTTAGTGGTAAAAATAAAAAAGAAAAAATAAAGAGCAAGGGTGCTAGGAGTATGAGGGGAAAGGGGACAAGAGTGGATGATTCTTCACCCACTAGTCCTATGAGTTTTACCAAAGAAACAGGTGCAATAGTTGTTTGTGGAGATGAACCTGGTTCATCTATAGAGGAAACCCTGGCAGACCTTCTGAGAAAGTGACTGAAAGTAATATTCCAGCTTCTTGATAGAGTTATCAATGGCACCAAAACTCATACCATTCCCAATGGCTTTATTCTCACAACCGTGGTTGCACATTTCAATGTACCTATGAAGAAGTGGGAGGTTAGTATAAGTAAGGATCATTTTGGGGTTAATACTCTGCTTACTTGCGATTATGAAGTCAATGCAACTCCTAAAGAAATGTTGAGATTGAAAGGTTGAAGAGAAGGCTGGTTGAGGTAGAATCTAAGATAGATACTCTCAGAACTAAACTTACAAGGGAAATAGAGAAGAATGATGGAATTCGTCAACACATGCTAAAACTTCTCCAAGCCAATAGCCCAGCACCTAGTTCTTCCAAGCCTTAACTTCCTAGCCTAGTGTAGTTCCTTCAGTGACCCAGTTTGGGATGTTTTTGTGTTTGCTTATATTTCTAGTATTTTATTTTCTTTTATGCTTTGTGGAGGAATCATATCAACTATCAATGACATCAATGAAATCTGCTAATGTTTACTCGTATTGTTTGTTTATATTTCTTGGATGGCTGAAATTCTTAGTTTGATCGATGATGATTAATCTATAATTGCATTTGGGATAGCCCAATGACCATGAGTAAGTTCTAATATATGGGTATTCCACATTTTTTATGCAACTTTTTGATGATGTCAAAAGGAAAAAAAAGGTAGTGCTTTAAACAAGTGATGTTTAGCTTTGAACAGTAATGTTTTAAACCTAATGAACCTGGTCCTTGATAATAAGTGATAAAAAGAAAAAATATTTCTAACATTGTATTGATGTTGAGCTAAGTTAAAATCGGGCCTAAGCTTATGAAAAGCACATAGTTTGTCATCATCAAAAGGGGAAATTTGTTGGCCCAAGTGAAGGTTAGTTTTGAAGATTGACAAAGGAAGCTCAAGCATAAACCAGGTACATCCCTTGTGGTGCATAGAAACGAGAAGATTCGAGCATGTGGGATGCACGTGAAGGAGATAAGCTTAACTTGGTGTAAATATCTCCCCATCAAAAATGTTGCATAATTGATAATGAGAAGGACTCCTTAATCAAAGAGAACACTATTAAAGAGAATACAATTGATAGAGGCAATTTTAATAGCTACTCAGAGTATTCAAGTTAGTGTTAACTTGAAGTTGTCGCAACAGTTAGAGGTTGTTTGCTACAACGAAATTAGAGTTAATCCTAGGTTTACAAAAGTATTTTTGTAAATGCAGTTTTTGGCTCAGCGATTTAGTGGAGAATTTGGGAAAATCCTACTGAGAAGTAGGTCGTGGTTTTTTCACCTTTTGAGCCAGGTGTTTTCCACGTAAAAAACTTATGTTCTTTACTTTCTGCATTTACAATTTCCGCAATAGCATGTGAAGGAACACTTAGAAGAACCAAGTCCTTCCATAATTAGTTTAAGCGAAAAATTGAACACCACACAAATCATCCCCACTTGTGTAGTATTGAAGTTAAAACATCACATTTTTAGCATTTCAAAAGAAAAATGGTAAATGTATATAAGAACTCTTTTTCTCGAAAAAGGCTTAGCGTAATAACTTGATATTATGTTTGAATTATGATTTAGATTATATTTTAAAAGAGATAATATATCATTAAATTTAGTTTTCTATTCAGATTCAAAGTAAAAAGCCCTCGATGTTAAATATAAGCTGTATCTCTTGGATTGGTCGGTGTCTTTTTATTCATTTCTTAAAGGTTATATCTGCCTATTTTCAACGAATTAATGATTCTGCCCCAACCAAATTACTAATTATAAAAACCCAAATCGTTGTCCTGTGCAATGGCAATTTCCGACTGCAACACTCTTTTCACAGACAAAATTTTTATTTAATTGTATTTCAAAGTGTTTTTTTGATTACTGTTTTTGCTATAAAAAAAAAATAACATGCAGATATTTTGGAAGTTTCCAAGCGGATAGGTCGATCAGGTCTTGCAAATAATAAAAATAAAAAGAAGAAACTAAAAACACTTCAAACAAATATTTTTATGCAAAATCTCAATTATTGAATTTGCAAACTGTTTCAGCAGAGTTCGGAAAAATAACGCCACATCGAATTCAAAAATATTGTGTTAAATAGCGTCAAGTCTTAACATAGTGGTGCTTATTAACAAAAAAAGAAGTTTTAGCATAGTGGTAAATACTTACGTTCTTTTAGCAAA
Source organism: Nicotiana noctiflora (assembly GCA_032618575.1). Taxonomy (NCBI): domain Eukaryota; kingdom Viridiplantae; phylum Streptophyta; class Magnoliopsida; order Solanales; family Solanaceae; genus Nicotiana; species Nicotiana noctiflora. The sequence continues at coordinate 850,539 of JASVEL010004149.1, read as the reverse complement.
ATATCATTGCATAACACATGAGATTCGATCTCATTAACACTGTTAGAAAAGGATAGAAAGTCGTACAACATGGAGCTATTTTTTCTTTCTTTTTATTAAGCTATTGATACTATGATCAAACGAATAATATTAGAGCGTTCGTTTTTCATGCTTCTTCAATTATTCATGGAATATTTGGAAAGGTAGGGTTACAGCGAGGAAAACACCACTTTCTCTAAATACATATTAAAGTGTGAATCATGTAAATAGATTGAAAAGACATCTTCACCCAACAAAACCCTAAACGGATCGTTTGCTTTGTGAAATTATAAAATGATAATAATGTGAGGATTATAAACAGCGATTAAATAATGACAAAATTATAATTACTAAATACATTTTTAATTGTAGATATTTAATTTGTTGGACCAATATATATATATATATATATATATATATATATATATATATATATATATATATATATATATATATATATATATATATATATATATATATATATATGTGTGTGTGTGTATGTGTGTGTGTTAGTTTTACGCGAAATAAATTTGAATAAACTTTTATTTTCAAATTTAATCTAGAATTTCTTGAAAGATCCTTAGGAAAGGGCTAATAATTTATTTTGAGATAAGTAATCCCCAAATTGTCATCTTCACAGAGTGTGGTATTATAATTGTACCACAGTTGTGAAGAAATTCTGGAATACCTTCTACAAGAATATAAAAAAAATCAATCAAATATAAAAAACAATAATATACCATTTTTTATCCCGAGATTATTATCATTTATCCTCGTAGAAAACGAACATCAAGGGAAAAGAATAAATCTAAGATCCCAAAAAGTGGCATATATATATATATATATATCACGATTTTAACTGTTTAAATTTACTGTTTACTTTTTTTAACTGACATACATAAAATTATATCAAGATTTTACATGATTATACTCATCTATACATGAATTATATATAAGTTATATATCGGTTAGTTATTTTTTATTTAAATAATTAGGTGAAAGATATTATTTAGGTTTATTATTCTATTAAAATTGTGTTAACTTAAAATTAAGGAAGCAAAAAAGTACATTTGACTCTTTGTAGTAAGTAGATCAAATAAATTGTGATGGAAAGAAGGTGCCTACATAGAGTTACACCATTGGAGTAGTAGTTTAAGAGAAGCAAGCAACCACATATGTTAAGCTAGGTTTAGGTAATCTATTCCCTTAGCATTTAATGCCACGTGTATCTACGTAATCCTATATATCTTTAAAGTATTCACTGTCCATATGATATGTACATTAGTATATTATTCTATCCACCACCAAGGAAATAATTAAATACAAAAGAAACTGTTAAAATTTAGTGAAGTGTTTAGGTTTTAAGCAACAGTAGAGATAAGTTTTAAGCCACTTGCCACCTGCTTTTATGACATTACGTGTAAGACTTAACATACGTGAGGGATTTGGCCTTAGGATTAGGGTTTTTGTTCGTAGTTAGGTGTTAAATATAAAACATAGATGTAAATACATAATAAATGTGTGTGTATAAATTAATGAATAAAAATAGGCTAAGTATACAATCTTACGTAGAGTGACCAAGGCAGTCATTTCTGCAAGCAAGTTGGATATGAAAGTATCATTTAATATGAGAAATATAGTATAGTATTAGAAAAAAATAATTAATGACAGCAAAATTTCCGCTTGTTGCAGCGAACTTGTAGTGTTGTTGAACTGATCTATCCATCCATTAAACAATAAAAAAAAACTTTTTTTGATTTTTCACTTGGTGTCTGGTACTCATATTGGAGCTCGACCATATCCGAATTCGTGATGCGTAGGGTCCCTTTTAGGAGAAAGCGGTCTCTATCAAGAATTTTTTATACCCAAAGTTCGAACTCGAAACCTCTAATTAAGGAAATAGCTGTCTCATTCTGTGTTGGTTAATATATCTAAAGCTTTCTTCTTTTCAATAGAAGAGAGCAGTGAAAGAAAGAATGATGATTTTACCTACAATTCAGTGGAAACAAAGGACATGCATTAGAGATTCTCTGTAGGTTCATAATAATATCCCTAGCCACTTTTCCTTTTTCTGAAACTTGTTCTGATTTTTCAAACTTAGTCAAAGATGCAATTTTGATTAATTTTTGGGTGAATTTTTCATTTTTTTTAGCTTTCAAAAATATTAAATTCAAGATTGTTAAAGTGAAATTTTTATTATTTTAAGACAAAAAAAAAACATTCAGCTAAAGTAGTTTTTCCATAGCTTTATATTCATGAGCTAATGGGAAGCCTATCCACGTTTAATTTACTGCAGCATTATGTGAACCAACACTCAAATACACACCATTTTATACAAAAAAAACAAGTGTTCATAGAGGGGTTGCTAATATTTTCTAAGTTTGGGATAAATTTCAATTAAATAATTAAATAAGATAAAATAAAAGTAGGAGTATTTAGACTTGTCAATTTCATGATAAATATTTTGATGGATAAATACATTTTGTAAGCTTGTATGAAAGGTGATATAGTCTTAATTATTAGTGGCTCTCTGTTTCGTTCATGTCCTTTCTTCCACCAACCATCATCTCCTCTAATTTGGCTTCATGCTTACCTCATTATTTCATGTAAAAGAAAAAAGATCCAATATTTAAAAAATAACATTAAATCTATTAACTTCAATTACTCCAGCTAGACTTTTTCGTGGTAACTTTATTTTGGCTGATTTTAATTCTTGTCAAAAACAATATACAACCTTTCACACTGTAAATGTAAAACCGTAGAAAAGAAAAATTTTTATTTTGTGTCTCGTTAATTGATACTAGTCGTATCAGATAACTTTTTTGTCTCATAGCCTTGTAGATCCAGATTTCTGTAGACCAAAAAATGTAAGATTGGGATTTATAAATTTGTAAGATAAAAAGAAGCCTCGTACAACTAATGTCAGTTGTATGTATGGCCATGGGCGAAGTGGTCAGTTGACCACCCTTCGTCGAAAATTTATACAGTATATATAGATAAAATATTAGATTTTAGTGGTATATAATATATATTAAACACCATTTATTAAAAATTTTTATACTTCTTTCAAGTTTGAACATCCTAAATGAAATTTCTGGTTTCGCCGTATGGCTATCCAATGGGACGGGACGGGATGAAACGATATTTAAGCGGAATAATAGCTGGACGGGATGCGAGACGAGACGAAACAAGATGGGACAAATTGGACAAATGACCGTCCCATCCCGTCCCGTATCGCGTTTAACATTGGCCAATTCCATTTAACTGGATGCGGGACAAGCCGGCCCGTCCCGTTGGACAATCATAGTTGTATGAGACACATGATAAAACTTCCCGGTAGAAAAAGAAAACTCTCTATAGTCTATTCTAACTCTCTCACACATACACACACAGCAGTCCCTTTCTTGAAGAGCGCCTGTCATGGCATACCCCACTCTGTAATATCCTTTGAGTGGAAAATTTTGAGATATCTACTCTAAAGCCGCCTCTCTTTTTTCTTCTTCTTCTTGCTCTTTCTTTTTACAGAGAGATAAATATTGGTTTAAACCTTCTTCTTCATTTCTCCCTTTCTTTCTCTCATTTTTTTTTCTTTTTGCTTTCTTTCTCTCTGCTGAAAACCCTAGTTGTAGCACGCAGTACCTTTAGAAGGCAAAAAACAACAACAGAGATTTATCGATCTCATCTCTTGTGTCGTTTACAACAGTACTTGTTCTGGGTCAGAGGCAAATTAAAAAAGAGCATGGGAAAAAGGAGTAGTTGTACTACAAGCATCATCATCATCTTCTTCTTCTTTTGTGCAGATCATCATGTTTTATCAGAGTTTTGAAGTCATATTGGAGGGTACTTTTCTGAAAATACACATCTGATTGTCTTCTTCTTTAATGGGGTTTTTGCAGTAAGTAACAAAATCTTTTGTGCACTAAAACCAACAAAAAATTCTCTCTCTCTCTCCATATCTCTGTCCTTTGTTGTTTCTTCTTCTTCTTTCTTTATTCCTTTTGTTCTCTGAGCTGTTATCCTCTTTTAAGCAAATGGATTCTGGAAACAACAGTGCAAGTCTACAGTCATCAAGTGGTGGTGGTGGTGATGAAGAGTACGATTCACGTGCTGCTGCTGCTGCTGATTCTTTTTCTTCTGCTAATTTTCACACACAAAATACCTCCATGTTTGACCCTTTTGCCAATTATTTCAACCCCATCTCACGCCAACCACCATTAACACCGTCATTGAACTACCCAGCTTCACTTTTCAATCTTGATACAGATTGGTCCAAAACCCTAAGATCTGACCACAATAATTCTCCTCATCAGATCAACAACAGCCCCATGTCGTTATTAGAAACATCATCTTCTAATTCCTTATCCTTTCGTGGTGCTTCTAGTTTCCCTTCTGCCGCGGCGGAACATGGTGGTGGTGGTAGCGTGACTCTTACTACTACAACTACTACTGAGCCGGCGTTGGCTGTGCCACGAGTAGATCAACCAATTACACAACCAGCAGTACGTAATCCAAAGAAAAGATCAAGAGCTTCAAGAAGAGCACCAACTACTGTGTTGACAACAGACACAACTAATTTCAGAGCTATGGTTCAAGAATTTACTGGGATTCCTGCACCACCCTTTACTTCTTCATCATATTTTCATCCTAGAACCAGATTTGATTTATTTGGTGCTACACCTAATTCCTCCTTAAGACCTCCTCTTAACATTTCACAACAACCTAATTATCTACGAAGGCCTTTTCCTCAGAAAATTCAACCACAACAACCAGGCTTCCTTTCTCCTTCTTCATCATCACAATCTTCTTCATTGCTGAGTTGTTTGGCTAACAATATTGCTTCTGCTTCAACTACTACTGCTGCTAACAATATTCCACAAAGTTGTAATCTTTTTACAAATATTCAACAGAACTCAATTCTCACATCACTTCTTCAGTCATCTCAAAAATACCCACTTGAGAGCTCCACCATTCTTGGCTCCAAAGACCAAGAGCAATTCCAAATACCATCATCAAATGACTCACAGCTCAAAATGGGTGGTGTTGTTTTGGAAGATTATGGCATGAGCAGCCACAATCTTGGACATAATTTGAGTGGGCTTCCTAATCTCATTTCTCCAGAACAAGCTGCAACAACAAGGAACCAGAACAATATTATTCATGGAGATAAAGTGCAGGAAACAGTAGGAAGCAGAGGTGAAGGTATGGTGGAATCATGGATTAATTCTTCACACTAGAAAAGAGATATTAGTATAATCATGGCGATCATTATTTGATCATAGCAACAATGAAGTGAAGAGAAGAAATAGTTTATTCATTACTGTTTCTTTACCATAATCATGATCTTCAGAAAACAAAGAAAAAGAAGCAAAATTTAGTTTAATTTCATGACCTATGTAGATAATAATCTTCGGATTGATTCCTTTTTTTTATTATGTATTTTTGTTGAAGTACTTGATTATATGACTCTAATCATATACTTATAGATTAGTTAGAGATTAGGGAGAAAGTGGGATGGAGAAGGATACAAATATGATGATTAGTATGATGGCGGACTTATTGGTTAATTTTCCTTGTTTTCTTGTCAACATTGGTTTCTTGGGATAGTAAAATGCTGTTACTTTGCATTTTGCGTTTCTTTATTACTGTGGATTCATTCCTCTTTTACTATATATCCATTGCTGGTTTTTACATCGGAGCTTGAGTTTGACTACTGTAATGGGAATGTGCATCAACAGAGAAATCAACGGCATATATCAAATTCTAGGAGTCCTCCTTGTTGTTCCTCGTACCTTCTATACTCTGAACTCTGTTTCATGTACATGCATTCGGACCAAGATATGAATAATCAACTATATTTACGTATGTGAAAATTCTATATTTTTAAATCATTTATTTCTCGTATAAGGTAATCTCCCTTATTTTCTAAAAAGTACAAATTTTACTTTTTTTGAGAACTTTTCTATAGATACTATTTAGGATGACTTGTTAGTATAAAAAGAAATTTATATTATCTGTAAAGATAACTTGCTTTACATTTAGGTTTCTTCTTCTTTTCTTTATGGGTATAATGACTACTTCTCCAATTAATTTCCATGTGAGAAGAAATTATGTGTTTCTGATTGAAATTCATTACTAACAAATAATCTCATTGAACTTACAAAAATTATAATTTTATTTTTCTAAAACGGGAGAAAAGTGAAAAGTGATTACAAAAATGATTACTCAATGATCTTTAAAAGATTAATGTTGTTGAAGTATCAAAACTACAATTTTCTCCTATTCTCAATGTTCCCACAAAGACAATTCTACAGTTTCGAACAGTTTTCTTTTATTATTGAATCCCCATTAATTATTATTTTTATTTAATTAAATGAATTTTTGTAACATGCCAAACTTTTTGTTAAGGGACTAAAAATCTTGAAAGATTATAATTCGTAATATTCTACTACTCAAAAATAATATACATGTGGAGTCATCCGTTTGTATTATTTACAGTTTTATTTCATCTAATAACTATAACTTTATTGTCTTATCGTTTATAATACTATGAGTTCAATTATGTGAAGTTCACGTAAGATATACTGCATATAGATTAAATGGAGCGATTGGCGGCGAGATTTGAGGGATCGTTAGGCGCCGCATTCTGCTATATTAAAATTTTGTGTGAAATTCAGATGACTCTTTGAAGTTTTAAAATTAAATATGATGAATTAGGATGTAGACTTTTGTTTTCTTCTTAGTTCTTACAAAATGTATATACGTCTCCTGTTGGGGTACAGAACGCACGGACTCGCGGTATCATCTCTTGGTCAACTATAGTCTTTTTATTTTTATTTTCTTTATTATTAAGCCTAATATATACCAAATCCCAAAAAAAAAAAAAAAAAAAGAAGAAGGTTGAGCCAACCCTACACGCAAAGAATCTTTAAACTTATATATTAGCATATGTAATTGCTGTTCTTCTTTGCCCCGCGGTTTAGGGAAGAGAGCAAGAGAGAAACTTTATTTTGTCTAATTAACTATATATGTGATAATATTATGTTTTAGTAGCGGATCTTGATGACCTTCCAGGCCTAGATTTTTATTTCCCTCTAGTTTGCAAGTTCTTTGATGATTTCCTTTCATTTTTGCATCAATATAATTATAAGCCACTTGACAAGGGCTTTTCTTTGGTGCCTTTGACTATTGTAATGGTTATCAATCTCATCAAGCAACATTAGAGGCGGAGTTACAATTCTATTCACGGGTTCTCCAAAATTCTATAGTTTTAATATACATTTTGTTTACCGTGAAAATGATAATGACAATTAAATTTGTAAATGATATTCTCAAAATATGTATCTATTCCCTAGCTAGTTGTTAGAGCAGTCGATGCTGATAATATAGAGTTTAACGATGAAACGCAAGTTCAAATGAGATAGTAATCAAACTGAAGGACATGTTGCCCAAGTATGGGTGTGACCAATGAGGGACCTCAGGGTCGACTTAGGGTAAAATTCGAGCTATCGAGGATAGTCGAGGATGGGCTAACAGTGGAAGATATAATTAAACAAGGTTCCTTATGGCCAATATTAAGTTATATGATGAAGAACGATTATAAAAGTGATGGATATCGAGGGGACCTCGGGCCAGTGAGAGCGACAAGTCAAGAAAGAAAAGATATAGGGAGAGAGATATTATTGCACTTGTGGAGAAATGGAGAAACATCAATCCCTCACAAGGTAGGGTGAGTCCCCTTTATATGTGAGGGGAACTCGGCTACAAGTACGTGGCTATTTATTACAAAGTATGGAGATGGGATAACTTGATGCGATGTCTCGGCATAGGCTCTGAATAGGCCGGCTCTGTCTGACTTAGCCATGTGCAATGGGAACTTCCCCTTCTGTTCTAGCCTCGACCTTCGTCTTCTTCGAATCGGGCCTCGACGAGCCCCAAGGGGGAAGACTAAGTCATGGACCTGTGTCCTCAAGGTCTCGAGGCATTCTCCCAAGATGGCTTGATAGTGAAAGTCAGGCCCTCTGATTTCACCGCGTACAGATAGTCTTCGCGTTTCTCAGAACAACGATGGGAAACAGCTATGACCTGTGACTCCTCGAGCTTCTCATGGTGACATTATACTGACGATTCGAATCATGGCGCGATCTTTTGTGATAGATGGCATATCTCATAGATTTGTGCCCAATATGCTGTCATCTCCTGATCCTCAAAGCAAAAGTACTGCCGTCGATTCGGTTTTTAAGGACGCAGTAATTGCTTCTGTAGGTCAATAATCCGAAACCTTAATGACTGTGCTGCTATCCCCTATAAATGGGGTGCATTGGAGCTATTTACCTATCCCAGCACCTTCCTTGACTTGCCTGCCTATTCCTTCTTATCTTCTTCTTCTACCTTTGAACATCATGCTTGGGGCTCACGGTCCCAAGGCCGTTTGTAGGAGCTCCCTTAGATCGTGTTATGGCCCCTCGCCCGGACTTTCCATTGTCGAGCATAATCGCGCTGTCCCGCTATTGTCACGGCCATCGATATGGTGGCCTCTGCTGCAGCTGTTGTCCCGAGGTGATGATAAACAGAGAGTCGGTTACCCCTCATATAGATAGTCGTTCGGATTATGCACTGTTGCTCACTCTCCTACCCAGGCTTGGTGTGGCACTTTATCCTTAGAGTTGGTTCTTTCCCAAGGGATAAAGTGGCACTACCCGCTGTCGAGGCTGGGGCCCGCCGAATCTTTAACCTTTGGCTTCAGCGGGCTATGTCTATTTTCTCTGCCTCCTCTGCGTCCCCTCCTTTTTGTCATCTTTATCTACTCCAACGGGGATCCCTCGAGGGATTAAGCTGGGAACCTAGAGGAGGTAGAGGTCAATGACTTACCTTGAGAATACGTGCTCGAGGGGACGGCGCTAGAGGATGTTCAAATCGGAGATAGATCTTCGATGGCGGATCGGTCCCTCGGGTTTTATCTCAAGTACATCCTTCTGTTCCTCCCGTAGATCTCTGTGGGCTTCAGTATTTGTATGTAAGGACGCCTCGGGGGATGCTGTACACGGATCTTTATGAATATGAATATATTTCACTGATTTCTACTTTCGATTCTTACTTTGTAATTGCTTGTTCTCATGCCGCTCGAGGCCCTTTAAATGTCTTATTTTACTTGTTGACTGCTGATATCTGACTTGGGTGCGAGCGTTCTTCCCGCTCATCTATTGATCAGCATGGCTCTCTTTCGAACCCATCATCGTATCCCAGAGCGATCCTAGATTAATCTGATAGGCCTGGGCTACCGGGGCCCTTTGTGTAGAGACAATGCACCGTATTTTGGGGTTGTTATCCTGGATGAAGGTCAGCTCTGGGTACCAGGGGGTTCTTTTTGATCTCGACGCTGATAACCCTTTTAAAATGTATATGATAGACTTCTGCTACGGAGTTGCATGTATTGAGGCACTACCTTGGACCTTCGTGGAGCTTTCGTGACTAGAGCTTACATGCTTATTCCTCCTTTTCAAATAGAGGAACCAGGAGACCGGTTACTTGCCCCGCATCAAATGATGGTGTTGAAAGCATCCTAAAGTCCGGATTCTTTCGATTGAGAACCCTCGAGGTAGGACGTTATCTCGAGTTTGGAGATAATACGGATGGCTCCTCGAGTCTTGGCTTCTCGTTGAAGGATGCTCTAGGATCGAGTATCACCGTGCTGATCTGCATTGAGGCTGTAGGCTTCTCGGGGCTCACTCTGGGTAGACGAGTCACTCCTGCTTCTCGCATATATGTACTGCGGCTTCGGCTTCTTCGCAAGACCTCATTATTTTTAGGCAGCTGCTCTTCTGCTTTGGAATATGGTTCTTCATTTATTCAAGCGCAAAATTGTTGGTGTACACTCTTGTTTTGATCCGTTAGTCTTACCATAGTCATGGCATCCACTTCGGGGCTGCCTCGGAATGAAGCGGTAAGTGCTGCTCCCGACACTTGGGAGCTGCAGGAGTTTGCTCTGAAAATAGTGTCTTTGATAAGAGGGGAACATCTCGAGATGGTGAGAAAATACTGTGGATGGAGCGAGGGGATAACGTTGCATGTGCTTCCCCTGGATGAGAGTATTACGGATTTTGCTGATGGATTTTTGAGTGTATATCTATATTCTTTCGCGTTTGGTCCCCTTGATAGGGCCGTGCTTGATTTTTGCTCGAAGTATCGGGTTACTTTGGTGGAGATACATCCGTTATTTTTGTGGGTGGTGCTGATGATGAGGTTTTATACAGAGAAGGCTGGTCTTGAATTCATGCTTAACCATCTTATTAGGATATACCGACACTTTCATCACCACGGCCTAATAACCCTGAGGTGTCGTTCGCCCACACCCTTTATAGTTGACAATGAAGAGGATGGAGATTGAGAGTAGGCCGGTTGGTTTATTCAGGTTTGGACATTCGATGTTATCCACGTGGAGCTTTTTCCATTTCCCGAAAGGTGGAATTGCGTACACGAGTGTAGCGTCTCGTGCCTTTTCATGTTTTGCCTATAATGAAAGTCAGTTGAATAATAGTGTTTTTACCTTGTCGCGGCAATTTCATAGGCACCGAGCGAAGTCTTTGACCTGCGCGGTTGGGTCCGGAAGCTAGTGATCGATTCAGTCTACGATGAGCGTCAGTGGCGAGCCGTGTTTCGTATCAAATGTGGAGAAAAATACCAATGTATGTACGCGTGTTACCTTTACCTTATTCTTCGCATATTTGAGTAACATTTTCCGCTTTCATTTGCATCGGATATTCCACTTGCATATATCGTGCGCTTTCTTGGGATGAGCTAGTGCTCTTCCAAAGAGGGGAAGGAGTCGTCGGCCTCCGAACCGATGGGAAATGGCGATAAGAGAGATCGGCACCCGCTAGGTAATGGAGATTTTAGTGGTGCTTATCGGGCTTGTGTTTCCAAGGAGAGGGCATCATCTGAGTCTACTACTCCCGGAGTGACTGGTTCTGGGTCGGCGGTTCCTTCGAGTGCATATGCTTTGCCTGTAATCGGTTCTCTTGGGGCTGAAGAGGCAGGATCCAGAAGAGTGTGTTCCGGCTTCGGGAAAGTCCGCCTGCTTCTCTTTGTGGTGAGTTTAGGCACAGTTTCCCTGTATTTGCCCTCCGCCCTCTGTTGAACTTTCCTTGTGCTGGCCTATGATAGGCTTATGTTTGAGCTGCTCCGTAAAGGGGCCTGGCTTCAGAAAATTCTAGGCGAGGGCGAGTCCCTTAGGCTTCTTAGCTTGTAGAAGGAGTTTGAGTCACTGCATTGGCGATGAGGCGTACCAGATCTCGATTTACGAAAGCTATTTGATGGAGCAGGTAACTTTTGCAACTCGTGCTTTACTCTCTTTGGCCCTTTAGGTTAACCCCCTTTTTCTTTCATTAGCTGCCGAAAAAGATGGAGGCTTTGGAGTATCTCTAGGGCGATATCGATTGCGTCAGAACTACCCGTGGTGAGCTACCGGCTCAGGTGCAAGCTCAAGATTTAGTATAGGCAAGCGCCTCTTCCAACATTTCCGCCTTGGAGGTTCAACTTCGTTTGACTTGAGATAATGTTATGGTCCAAGCAGACATGATCAGAAAACTCGAATCTGATCTCTCGATGATCAGTGCTGAGATAATTGATATCGCGCTAAGCTGAACCAAGGCTAGTCAGAATATGGCGATTCGTATGAAAAACGTTGCGGATGCTCAAGCCATATTGAGTGATCCCTCGACTGGTAGAAGAGGATTGAGGAATATGTCTGTTGTAGATCCTGAAGACAAATACTCGAGGAGATTTGTGCGAGGGGCTTCATTCTCTCAGAGGAATTGGCTCAATCAAGGTTGGATGAGCATGATGCATGGTTACTTCTTGCTGACGAGGCGAAGAGCGAACCAAGAAAGCTGTAGCCCTTCGGAGTGGAGCATATATTTTGCTATTTTGTCATTTTGTATTTGATGTATATAGAACATGTCTGTAGATGGAGAGTGCTCCCCTTTTTCTTTTGTGTATATAATATAAAAGGAAACTTGAAGTTTTTTTTCTTTTGCGTCTCTTTTCTGATATTGCTTCTAACCAGGCAGGTTGGTTTCCGTATTTGGCGGGATCCTCGTAGTCCGGAACTGATCAGATAGGTCGGGAGGGGGGGGGGGAGGGGGGGCTCTTAAGTACGATCATTGACGTGAGCAGGTGTTGGGGCTTCAGTGCGTTACCCGACTATTTAGGTTTAGTCTCCTAGTCAAGCTTCGACTTGAGCCTTTCTGCCCTTAAATCATATATGCCCGAGAGGGCAAGTATCAATTATTCCGATTTCTTGCCCTTAGACATTTGTCGTTTAGACTATTTTGGGTCCAGTCTCCGAGTTATGCTATGATTCAAGCTTTAATTGACCCTCAAGTTTTCTCCTTCCTGCATGGCCAGACGACAATGGACTTTTGTGTTTCGAGTCGAAGTGACCTCACAGGTGGGTGGACCAGAGGCTCACTCGCCTGGCGATGGTAACGTTTATGTCGTGCCCTTAGGCATATTATAGTTTAGCCATTTAGGGTCTAGTCTCTGAGTCGTATTGTCATTCGAGATTTAATTTACCCTTAAGTTCTTTCCTGTCTTCTTGGGTGGACGGCGATGGCCTTTTGTGTTTCCGGTCGAAGTCACCTCAATGTGGGTGGCCTGGAAGCTTACTTGGCTGGCGATAGTGGCGTTTATGTCGTGCCCTTAGGCATATTGTAGTGTATCCATTTAGGGTCCATTCTCCGAGTTGCATTGCGATTTGAGCTTTAATTGACCCTCAAGTGCTTTCTCGTCTGCCTGCATGGGTGGACAGCGATGGCCTTTTGTGTTTCGGGTCTAACTGACCTCATGGGCGCATGGCCCAGAGGTTCACTTGGCCGGACGAAAATGGCTCTTATATTGTTTGGTTGTATAGGCCTTTTAATATGTGGCCTGGAGGCTTGCTTAGTTAACCATTTTAGATTCGGTCTCCGAATCAGGTTATGAATCAAGCTTATTTTAATCCTCAATTTGTCAAATTTTTAGCTGGCGACAATGGCTCTTACGCTGTTTAGTCATAGAGACCTTTTGATATGTGGCTCAGAGGCTTGCTTAGCTGGTGACCATGGCTCTTATGCTATTTTTGCCCGTGGTCTTTTTGTAAGCTTGGTTTTTCGCTCGTTAAGGTCTTTTGAAATAGTTTTGCTTGACCCGTCGTCAGTTTTAGAAGAACCTTGATTTCAAGTCATTATCAGTGATGTTTCGAGCACCTCGAAAGGTTCGTTGTTCATAGCTGACTATGTCGAAGACTTGTGATTTGGAGCTGACATAATCGAAACTTGCTTTTGCTTGTTGATGGAAGCCTGTTTTAACCGGTTCTTTTCGAAGTATATTCGAAGTAGTGGCCTGTGATTTTTGTTTAGCGACAGTCAGGCATCCCCGAGTCACATTAGTTTAGCTATATCAGCCGTTTTGACCGTAGTTATGTGTATTTGGCTGAAGCCATTTTTTTATCCCGAATGATAATTCAGGCGTCTACACCGAGGGTATGCCTTTTCGGGATTCTTACAAATGCGACATGTAGCTTGAACTTCGGAATATTCATGCCTATTGAGGTCTTTTAGTTTGTCATGCCTGTTGAGGTCTTACAATATTTTTGTTGTAATGTAGAGTAGCTCTAGTTACGCCAAGTCCGCCAGCTAGGGGTCTTACAGTTTCGGGTTTTCCAAGTATGGTGATTGGCAATGAAATGTAATCTCTGAGTCATCGAATTTGTTTAAGTGTGAAGACCACTTTTTGTGAGCTCGAAGTTTCCTTATAGGGGTTTTATGAGCCTGGAGTTTTGACCCTGGGATCGTGCGAGTGCCGAATTGCTGATACTAAGTCTTTAAGTATCTTGGGATGAGTTTGGTGAAAAGGCCCCTGTTGGGGGTGTACTCGAGATCTCATTGTCCGCAGAATAAGATGCCGAAAAGATATCCTTTTATTGGTGGCGCAGACATACATTATTTTCATTATTGTGAGCTCGCCCCGCACGATAGCAGCCTCTCGGACCATTCGACCCGGTACGTAATTCTCGATTTGGGTTTAATATGCCATTTCCAGATCCTCCTGAGGGGATGATGCCCTTAGAAGCAGATCATCACTTCGTTGTTGGACTGTAGAAGAAGGCTTGTGACCTTATTGGATCCTCTTCTGGGGGTACGTTTCTCCACTAATAATCTTGCTGACAAGGCCCTCTTTGGGGAGGAAGCCCGACTGAGGGGAAAGAGCGCGGCACTCCCCCCTCCTTTTTAAGGCCTATGGGTCTCCAAGTAGAGTTATAACCTCCGAATATCTTGGCCAGCTGCCTGCATACAGGTTAGCAAAAAATAACAAAGAAGTAAAGCAGTTTTTCCTCACCGTGGGATGTATAAGAAATGTTTTCGGATTTAGTATGCCAATATCCTTTGGGGCGTAGGCCCTGAATCATCCCTCCGCCATATCTTATAAGGCTTCGTCGAAGATGTGGTTTGCTTACCCTTAGATCCTCCCGAGGGTGGGGGCATTGATGCTGTGAATGTGTCATATAGTGGATATTTTCCTCTTGTCACGTATTTACTCTTTGTCCACTTACTTTAGTTCTATCTTTTGCGAGGGATTTTAGTATTTCAGCGAGATAGGGACGACGGTGTCCTCGGGTAGTGCACCGGCGGTCGTTTCAATAAGGCATCTATGCTTTATGCCTCTTCTAACGGTATAGAGCGCGACGTCCCGGCCCGAGTTCTGATGGGCTATATCGAGAGAATGGTCTTTATGGTGATTTGTCATTAGAGTCCGCCAGGGATTCGAGATGTGGAGGCAATTCGGTCTGTTAGTTTGGACTGCCCTACTGACTTTGGTCCGACATCGCTGTTGTATGTGACTGAACCACCTAAATTCAAGAACACATGTTTTATTTAAGATAAATCTAATGAGGGAGAAGGTTACTAACGCGTTAGTGTGACACTGGGGTAAAGTTTTGGTGCCCTGGTCCCTGGGTGTAAGGGTGTCCTCCAATATATTTCCCTGGGCCCATTTTTCCCCGACGGCGGACATTTTCACTTCCCATGTTATGAGTCCTTAGAGAGTGTCGCCGCTCTTTTATTGTCGTGGTAGTACGTTGTGCCTTTTTCACTTCATTCTTTCCAGTTGCCTTCCTTTCTTGGGGCTGAATCCGAACCCGAACCGCTTGATAGTACTCAGTGGTGATTTTTATTGAGTAAAAGAATTGTCGTCTTTTCGAGATTGGGTGGTCATTTTAGACCCCGTGTCCGTGCCTTCCATATGGTTCCTGTGTCGGGTTGTGGTTCTTTTGAAAGGGCCTTGGTCGAATAGGCATGAGTCGCTCAGCGTCCCTGTTTTCACTTATAATGATCACAGTATTTGGTATAACAATGTTGAAATCGTACTCTGCTGGGCGGGGCTCTTTTGCCAGTTGTGCCACATCAGATCCGGTTCCTCTGAAGGTTTGCGAGGGTGTTGCCCTCGAACTATTTTCCTACAATTGCGAGGTAGGTTGCATCTTGTGGTGTTCCTCTCATTCGTGGCGTATGGTGGTACCTCCATCTGTTTGGCATCAATTTCTTTACTGGGAGCATGTTCGGGTATACCGGGCTCGTAGAGGGTTCCGAATGGTCGCCCGTGGCCCTGATTCGTGGTCGGTACTGAGTGCGGACATACGGTCAGGTCTCGGCTATATATTAACTGAGCGTCAATTGAAAAGACCTGAGTCATTGGTCGTGATTTGTTTAAACTTCGGGCGAAGGCTTGGGTTGTCCATTCATCCGAATCGGTAGCGATCTCATTCTCCCTATTAGGCAATGAGATGCGACTTCCTATGGCATTTCATTCTTTCTTTGTTCGGCCTCCGACGTGTCAGTCTCTCCCGTTATTATTTTGATGGCATCGGTATGTGCTTCTACAGAGGGATCTGTTGGTATGGTAAGCGAGCTTGTGAGGTCGGGCGCTAGGCTGCAACGTAACACCATGGTTTATTTTGAGAATATTTCCAAAACGTTATTCAACAAAACGGGCTCGAAGTTATCATCTTAAAGTTCAATGCCTTTCCCCGCACATGTGTAAGTGGTGGTGCGCTCGTTGGCATCTGAAGTCCTGTCACACCTAAGGAGTTCAGACGTTTCGGACTTTCATGAAGCGAGTCCCTACACCGCTTCCCCAGGGGAGAACTATTGCATGAACCTCCACGAGCCTGACTTGATCCTTTAGCAGAGATCCCCAAGTATCTTCATTATGGTGGGGTCTGTTATTGATCCGTTGTTGCTTGATGATATTTGAGGTACTTGTTCGACGAAGGGAGCCGTTTTTGGTGTAACTGTGCTGGGAGTCTTCAGATAGCTCTATAGCTGAGCGATAGCCAACTGCTGCGCCTGTAACATTTAAAAAATGTCATGAAGACTAACTTCATGTGTTTCCCGAGCCAGGGTTTGTTGGACCTCTTGTTAGTCGATATGCTGAATGCTCCCATCGGTGTATGAGGATTTGCCGACCTGTTGCGTGCCTTGCGAACTTGCGTTCGCTGGAGTTGTTTCGGGCGCGTTATCGGGATTCTGTAGTGGTGTTCCGGTAGCCGGGACAGCCACGCCATTTTCCCCGTAATTCTCGAGGTGGTCGTTCCCAAATCCGTTTACCGAGCCAGACATTTTGACCTGAGATCAAAGGATCTTGGGCAAGAAAAAGTGTGAAAAATAATGTGCGTTTGTGCAATGAAACTATCAAGAAAATAATCACTATTATTTTTAGCCTCACGGTGTGCGCCAAACTGTTTATCATGAAAAATGGTAATGACAATTAAATTTGTAAATGAGATTCTAAAAATACGTGATCTATTCCCTAGCTAGTTGTTAGAGCAGTCGATGCTAATAATATGGAGTTTAACGATGGAACGCATGTTAAAGCGAGATAGTACTCGAACTGAAGAACCTACTGCCCGGGTATAGGTCTGACCGATGAGGGCCCTCGGGGTTGACTTCAGGGTCAAATTCGAGCTATCAGGGATAGTCGAGGATGGGCTAACAGTTGAAGATATAATCAAACATGGCTCCTTTTGGCCATTACGTATTAAGTTATACGATGAAGAACGAATATAAAAGCAATGGATATCGAGGGGACCTCGGGCCAGTGAGAGAAAACAAGTTTAGAAAGAAAAGAGAGAGATATTATTGCACTTTTGGAGAAATGGAGCAACATCAATACCTTACAAGGTAGGGTGAGTCCCTTTTATATAGGAGGGGAACTCGGCTACAAGTATGTGGGTAAGTATGGAGATGGGACAGCTTGACACGATGCCTCAGCATAGGCTCTAAATAGGCCAGCTCTTGTGCCTTGGAAAATTCCCCTTCTGTTATAGCCTTGACCTCCGTCTTCATCGAATCGGTCCTCGACGAACCTCGAGGGAGGAGACTAACTCGTGGCTCCGTGTCCTCGGGCTCTCGAGGCATTCTTCCGAGATGGTTTGATAGTGAGAAACCAGGCCCTCTATCTGATTTAACCGCATACACATTTTTTATTTGTTTTAATTTTTTATTTAATACAAATAAATTATGTATTCATAATCCAATAAGTTGGTTTTTCTAGAAGGTAAAACGTGTGTAAATTATGCATCCAGATCCAATAAGCTGCATTTTCTAGAATGCACACTGTTTAAGTTCAAAATCTTGCATCCGCGTCAAGTTAACATTAAATTGAATTCTTCTATCTTATTTTGGATCGAAATTGATATCGTGTCGAGTCAATCTCAGAATCCAGAAGGATGATTCAATTGTCAATTTCATCACCAATTTATTAGAGTAGGGAACTGCATGATTTCTTAATGGTCTAGGACCTAGTCTATCTTTTCGGAAAAGAAAGAGTGCATTTTAACAGAAAAATATACTCCTAGTAGCAGAATGACAGTATAGTTTGAAGAGCATTTATTGAAGTGATACGTTCGTAGTACCAAGAAAAAGATTATAGCTTCTTACCCCCAGTATTGAAGGAATGGATTGGTGGAGAAAATATTAGTAGCATTAATAACTTTTTTGGGGCTTAAATATATGAACAGTAAATCAACAAGGTTTCAACGTACCGTAACATACTGAGTAGTAGGAAAATGTCAGCATGAAATATTAAATGCAGTTTTCTCAATTAACTATGATTAAAATATTAAAAATAGCAATTAAATAAAATAGCTATTTAAATAAAAACAACAAAAACAAAAAGAAAATGAAGAAAGACGTTGTATCTCACAGTACCTTTTGAAATTATGAAACTTTGTGCTGAGCATTTGGTATTTCATAAATGATGCCCAAAATTTGCTCTATTTATTTGAAGTTTGAGGTTGGAGTTCAATAAATGGATGCCGACAATATTTGATAACAAAAAGAGAAAGGTATAGGGCCTTTTTAGAAAATATTACGTACCTTTTTTTGTTTTATCTGCATTAAATTCTTTGGTTAGTATTGCCCGACAATAAATTAAGGTTGCGTTGAGTTGGCGCAAAATTATGTGTATTGTGCTTGGAAGTGATGTGTATATTTTCAGAGAACAGTGAATCCTTGTAGAGATCTGCAACAATATCTACTTAGAAGCCTCAACTCTCTGTCCAAAGTGCACTCTAGTTTGGTATTAATAACTCACTTTGGATCTTTGTACTTATTAACTTTGTCGATCCGTGCACACAGCCATTTTTTATCGACTGGATGTGTAGTTGATTGGTTGAACTAATTATGTGATGTACAAAATTCATTTAAACATTTTATTTTCAAAGTGGATCAAGGGTTGCATGGTCTCAAGAACTTGTAGTAAATATTCTATGATTTGGTTGTTACATATTTAATATATACACCCTCTACCGTAGACAGTGACAAATTTAGGAGGCGGAATGGGTTCATACCGCGCCCAATCCCGCAATTGGTTCTATACATATGACCAGCAATGAGAAAAATAAATGCAATAGCTAAATGGCGTTCCTCTTTATCGAAAAATTATACTGTATATATAGGTAAAATTTATTTTTTATCTCTATATATTAAGTTTTGAACCTCCTTAACACAACTCAAAAATGTAATTTAGTGGTCAAAGGAGTTCAAAACCTTGATAAGGTTATAATTAAGTTCAATTCTCACTAGCTATAATTCTTTTTTGTACCACCTTCCTGGAGGTCCTGCCTTCGCCACTGATTGTAGAGTATTTTGACTTTTGTTTGATTTTGCATGAAATTTAAGAGAAAATAAAGACTTTTGAAATTTGTGATCCTAAACAAATCAAAAAGGGGTCAGAATATTTGTGTGATTATAAAAGTTTCTAAGTGTAGAATTGTAAGTTTAAGCTAAATTGTTACTAAATTTAGAAAGGGATGATTCTTTTTAGAATTAACAAAAAAAATAGGTTCACATAAATTGGAACAGGGAGAGTACCATATATATATATATATATATATATATATATAATGACTTTTTAGAAAATTATTTCTTCTAATTAATTGGTACACCAAATGTTTCAAAAAGATTTGTACTGCTATTTTTTTATTAGTATATTTCAAAAATATTTGCATTATTTTCTTATTAGCCTGTTTAAAAAAGATTGGCATCTTTTAATATTTTCTTACTAAGAAATATTTATAGTTATATAACACAATTATTATAACTTATTTAAGATCACCTGTCTCAAAAGGCTTTCCTTCGTTATTAAAATTTCTATCAAACCAAATTAAAATAATTTTGATGAAACATATGGAGTATTAAGCTAGAGCTAGGCTAAGTTCTATTCTTTAGTATTATCCTAAGTCTTTACTATTCTCTTGGACTGTTGAAGATTGCGAAGTGACAGAAGTGTCATCGGGCATCTCTAATGAATCTTCACACTTTACATATAGCATATTAGAGGCCAATGCTATTCTCAAAAGCATATAGAAAATATAAGAGGAAAAAGTGAAAAGTAAAAAATTCGAATAGATTGGGAAAAGGTAATAAAAGATGTCTAGATGAATAAAGAATTGATCTCTACTATTCCATCAGTCTCAATTTTTAACTTAAAGGTTATAATCTTTTTTCATATCATTGATTGATAGATCACAGAAACTTTTTCATTTCAAATGATAGTTACTCCACCGCCATTTCTCATTGTTTTAAAATTTAAAATGATGAAAAGTGAAAGTTAAAAAGACAAATGCCTTTATTTTTGAAATATTTTTGAATCATTTGAATCATGAGAGGTTATGATAACCTCCTGGATTTCGACAGTATCGGAGATTTGCTTTTTTCGCTTAGCTTTCTCCAAGTTCTGATATATTAGTTTTTTTTTCCCTCAAAGATGAAATCAAAAAAGTGTTTAATTTTAAGTTTCGATTAAATTCATTATATAGAAAGTGGTTCACCAAATAAACGATCAATTAGATGATTGTTCATCTTGACAAGGATGAACAATAGATAAATTCTAGAACATTTAAAATATTTTCGAAACTGATGGAAAGATGTGGAATGATCTCAACAAGAATCTTGATAAAAAAGTAGTATTTGTATCTTTGCCAGAGAGAATTCTTTTTAGAGATCCGTTCTTATCAAATTAATGTCACATACCTCTACTTACTTTTCTTTTTCCCTATATATATATATATATATATATATATATATATATATATATATATATATATATATATATATATATATATATATATGAGATATCCCAAAAAACCCTAATAGTACGAGTGCAGAGAATATCCTATGGAATATTCTCTTTAATATTCTATTCCAATAAACTAGCCATTACAACTCTTTCTGCGTTGTTCGACCTCGACTATCGTTAGCATCTCGACCACGAGCCTCACTATTTCCTAGTCAACCTCCCGCTCCCCATGGATCGTGATCTATTGAAAAACACGGAGAATGTGGTCTCGGAAATTGGTCCCCTTTGTTCGGAAATAGAGGGTATGACCCTTGCGGAGTTGGACAATGCCACCTTATCAAGGAGCTTAGACAACCTCACTCTCAAGGTAAATTTTTCAATGCTTATTTTTCTTACCTGATTTATTCAGATTTTCGATCCGTCTCAGTGCTTCGCATTTGTCGGCGAAGACATTATTTTGTTTGACTTTTTCTTTTTTATTGATTGCAACCATGATTTTGGAAACTGAAAGTGCTCGAAAATGGGAGAGGCGCAAGGCTATTTATATGAAGTTGCAGCAAAAATACCGCGAGTACCGTGATAAACACCGGGCAATTTGTAGGAAATTTGGTGAGATGGGCAATTACCAGGCTCTTCAAGATGAATTGAAGGAGAATGATAATGAGTTGGTGAGGGTCATCGAAAAATGCAGTGTTCACGAGGGGATGCTATGGAAAAAAGAAAAAGATCTCGAGGTTAGTAGGGATTGAAGCACAATGCGATAATCTCCAAGCCTAAGTGGCGACCAATAGTTTTTCTTTTTATTTTGGTGCAAACTTGTGCATTTTTGGTAGGTGTATTTACAAGCCTTTGTAAAAATATTCTAAAGTATGAAATGCCAACTTCGTTATTTGTACCTGATTCTGGTTCGTGCTTGTATGCTTTTTGATTTGTCGCTTGGTTGCCTTGATTTTGTTAGTTGTAATCGCTTAGCTCGAAAAAAGTTAAACATATCCTAAGTTTAATTACGATCGAGGATCAGCAGGTGTTAGTTCGAATAAGGTCAAACCAAAATCTAAGTTTGACTATGGCGAGGGCCAGTAGATGTTAGTTCGAACGAGGTCGAACATATCATGTTAAACTATGGCCGAGGGCTAGTAGATTTTAGTTCGAACCAGGTCGAACATATCATGTTTAACTATATCCGAGTGCCAGTAGATGTTAGTTCAAATGAGGTCAAACATATTATGTTTTACTATGGCTGAGGGTCAGTTAGGTATTAATTTGAATGAGGTCGAATATGACCTATGTTTAGTTATGGCTGAGGGTCAGATAGATGTTAATTCAACCAAAGTCGAATATAACCCGTGTTTAGTTTTGGTTGTGGGCCGGCTAGGTATTAACTCAAACGGGGTCAAATATAACCTGTATTTAGTTATGGTCAAGGGCCAGTTAGGTGTTAATTCGAACAAGGTCAAATATAACCTATGTTTAGTTATGGTCGAATGCTAGTTAGGTGTTAATTCAAATAAGGTCAAATATAGTATGTGTTTAGTTATGGCCGAGGACCAATTAGGTATACCTCTAGGTGCAGCATTTATCGATGTTGTGAACATTAAGGAAATGTTGCCTTGGTTGTATATTTGGAGAAACAGAAATAAACGTCATACATTTGTGCTTGTTGATATACGTGGAGAAATTAACTTTTTTTTTTGTGGGCGTTGTTTGGCATTCCAGTCTAGTCTATCTAGTCCCTTCATTGGTCGACATGGAGGAGTCTTGAGAGGTCGATCAATGAACTAGTCGTCCTGTACTTTTATAAGTACGCACTTAAACCTGGAGTGTCCCATTCGTTGCCTCATTAAAAACATTCTTGAGAATTGGGCCGGGCATATATCGGGTAAAACTGATAATCTGAACCGTTAATAATTTATTGGATTATCGGTAACGGGTTATTGGGTTAATGGTTCTACAAAGGTTTAGAGATTTTTTATTATTGGGTTATCGGTTCGGGCCTCTATTTGCCAATTTTGTTAGTGGGTTAACCGATAACCCAATGAGAATTAATAAAATTATGACATTACCCTTAAGTATATACAAATGGAATGGCCATCAGTTCATTCTCTCCTATTCTTCCTCAACCCCACTCTTCAATTGCTTCATCTTCATTCTTCATAGACCTTCCTAGTTACACCTAGCGCAAGTGTTTAGTATACTATACATGAATTATTCTCTTTTTTACTTAACTCCATGGAATTATCTTTTCTTTTTTACTTAACTCTAGATTGTACTTAACTCTAGATTGAGTTATCTTATCGGCTAAACCGATAACCAAATTAATAATGATCGATTACCGATTAACCGATACTCGATAATCGATATCTTATCGGTTCTGTTATCAATTTACCAACTTTGTAAACCGATAATCGATATGCTAAACTAATAATATTCATAATCGAACTGAACCGACCGATGTCCACCCCTACTTGAGAAAACTCGATTGGGGCAAAACTCAAGTGAGGGGAAAAAGAGTACGACTTGGGGGACGTTTTGTCTCTTAAAAGTTGAAGCACTTGAGGTGAGTAATGTTCCGGTTGTTTGGTAGTAGTTTTCCTTTCAATGTTTCTAGTTGAATGAACCTTTATTCGATGTTTACGTAATTTTGTATGGGCCATCCCAATTTATTCCTAGTTTACCTTCTCCTGGGTCTTTGCTTTCTTGTGTTTTGGCTTAAAGCAGGTAGTCCCCGAATTTAAGTGGCATGACCTTTGCCTTTTTATTATAATAGTGTCCTACTTGATGCTTTCGGTAATCATCCTTACGTAGGTCATATCTTTTTATTTTTGACTCCGTCGAGCTCCTGCCTTCTACGTTCATCGTTCCCTGGTCCGCTTTCGTGGGAGTATCTTAGGCTGGGTTCTATGACTTCGACCAGTACTACTCCATCAGCCCCATAAACCGATGAGTACGGTGTCTATTCTATGGTTGTCTCCGTCGTTGTTCGATAGGCCCAGAGTACTTCTGGTAATATTTTCGGCCACAACTCTTTATCGTCTTCGAGGTTTTTCTTCATAATATTCAATATCGACTTGTTAGAGGACTCCGCTTGTCCATTACCTGGAAGGAGATATGGTGTTGAGAGTATTCTTTTGGTATGCCATTTTTCAAAAACTTCAACGATTTTTTTCCCCGTAAATTGGGGTCAGTTGTCGTAGTTGATTTCTTTGGGGAGGACTAAACAACATATGATGTTTTTTTCTATATGAACGCAATCACTTCTTGTTCGTATAATTGGGCGAATGCTCTTGCTTTTACCCACTTAGAGAAATTATCAATTAAAATCAAAAGAAATCGTATGTTACCTCGCCCTAATGAGATGGGGACACAATGTGCATTCCCCATTTGATGAATGGCCAAGGGTAAGTGAATGAGTGTAGGTGTTCGAATGCGTGGTGAATCATTGAGGCATTCTTTTGTCATTGCTCACACTTTTTCATAAAATATGCGCCCTCTTTTTTCATGGTGAGCCAGTAATACCTTGCCAGTATGAGGCATCTGACCAAAGCCTGATTACCGTAATGAGCTTCATAGTGGCCTTGTGGAACTTTTCAAGGATGCACCACGTCTAATTTCCGCACAGGCATTTCGCTAGAGGGCCGTCGTATGTCATTTTGTATTGGTCGTTGTGAATGATGTTGTCCCTAGATTCTTGCATTCGCAATTTCTTGGACTTCGTTTATCAACTAGGAGTACGTCGTCTACAAGTATGTAAAAATATGGTTGCACCAGTCCCAAGTCAGGTTTATTGTTCTTACCTCGATTTAAGTCTATCGATGAGTTGAGAAGGTAGACTACACTTCTGTCTCTGGTTTCAATGTTCTTGGTGGCTGTGGCTAATTTGGCGAGGCCGTTCGCATCAGCATTCTGTGCTCGAGGGATTTGGTCGAGTTGTATTAATCAAATTCGAGCAACAACTTGCAGATTTTAGTTTGGTAATTTTGGAACCTCTGTTCCTTGATTTGAAAAGTTTCGGTGACTTGATTGACTACGAGTTAAGAATTGCAGCATATTCTCAACCGTTTTGCCTCGTATTTAAGTGCCAGCCTTATCCTTGCAATTACGGTCTCATACTCTGCCTCGTTGTTAGTTATATCTAGGCACCTTGGCTATTGGTAAATCACTTCATCGAGGACTCGAGTACGAGTACCAGTCCGGATCCTGATGTGTTAGATGCGTTGCCGGTATACAAGACCGAGAGGTCTTTTGTTTAGGATAAGCATGGACGGCTTCTCTTGCGTCTTTTATAGTTGTGTCTCGTGCGGGTTTACGGAGGATGCTGATTAGCGTGTCATTTAGCTAGTCTCAAGGAAGGTTTTTACTGGTGGTGGTGTCTCTTCCACCACGGATGTGGGAGGCTTCCTTACCTAAAGATTTTTTGATGCTACAGTGAGGAGGGGTGACCCACCTCGCTTGGGGGAGGCATTGAGCATTGTATCTTCGTCCATTATTTTAGAGCTCTCATGATGGTGTTTATGAGGTTGATTGGGAGGTAACTTATTATTCTCGTTCTTTCTTCTATGTTACCTTCCATAATAGATATGTGCATATAAAGAAAGGAGATCTTGTTCTTGCTCTTTTTTATGTTGGCCGTCCGTGTTAGTTATAGTTCTAGAAGAAACTAAAAATTTTACTAGAGAATCCCTATAAACAATGTCAAATTATTTGATAAAAAAAGTGTTAACTTTAAGCTAAAGTGATTATACTTGTATAGTGAAGGATTAAACCTTGTTAATGATAATATCTCTAGATGAGGGTTTCGAAAAGACGGGTAACGTTAGACAAATCTAGTGGTGGTGGTAGTGGGGGGGGGGTTGGCAATAGTATTCATTGAATATCCTATAAGGTTTGAGCAATAATGTAAAGATAACTAGCAATTAATAACATTTAAGTAAATAATAGAAGTGGTCCGCCCAATAAAAGATAAACTAGATGATTGTTTCTACTAACAAGATGAGTGATAGATAAATCCTAGAACATTCGAAATATGTTCGGGTCTGATGGAAATGTGTGGAATAATCTCAACAAGAATCTTGCTAAAAATATAGTATTTGTATCTTTATCCGAGATAATCTTTTTAGAGAACTGTTCATATCAAATGAATGTCACATGCCTATATTCCTTATTTTTTTTTCTATTTGTACGGGACATGCCACAAACAAACTCTTATAGTATCAGTGCAGAAACATGTTGTTCGACCTCGACCATCATTAGCATCTGAACCACGAGCCTCACTATTTTCTAGTCGACCTCAGTTGACTCTTTCCTCGATGCTACTTTGCCTCCAGTACTGAGACAGATTTCCATCTATACAAGAATAAGGACCGTTTAGCCATAAACATTTTTACTTCTTTTTTATCTTTTTAAAACTTTTTTATCGAAATCACTACTTGGCCATGAAGATTTTAATTTTCACTTAAAGTTTAATTTCAGAATTTTTAAAAAATTTAAAAAACTCCAAAAAATTATTTTTTAAACTTTTTCTTCTAAATTATCAAAAATTAAAAAATAACACAAATTGTATTTATGTCCAAATACAACTCTAATGTTCAATACAGTTTTCACTTAATTTTTCCCCCGAAATTTCACAATTCTTGATGTCCAAACCCCCACAAAATCACTTCAATTTTAGATAATCACTCGTTCGAGATGTTGGAAGTGTAAAACTGAAGCGTCACTGTAGTATAAGTTATACAAATATGTATATAATGAAAAGAACCTAAGTTTATCATTTTAGTATTCATCCATAGCTTTGGGGTAAGAGCTTTGGAAAAGGGTATATTTATCATTTTAGTATTTATTCATGGATTAATTAATCTCAAAATTATAATTACACCTTCAATTGTTTGATCCAGAATGTTTATGAACATTTATGAACTCAAAACAATTATTAAAAATAGAGGGTCAATCATAGCATGTCGTAACATGTGATAGAATAGTATCATATTATAAAATTAATTAATTTCAAAATTACTAATTTCGAATTCAAAAATTCTATTAATTGTGGGATAAAATAGTTCCGCATCTAATCTTGAGAGTATTATCTCTTATTTCATATACCAAAACGACCCCTTATAGTATTTAAACTTTCTGCTATTGATGTACGTTAAATAAACACTTTGGAGTATGCTATCTATCTTATTTAATAAATTGTAAATTCCACTAATTAATATTATAACGACTATTTACATGTTATAACGACTATTTACATGTTGTAATACTACAGTACAAAGTGTATAAAAGTCACAAAATGGAAAACAAAGATGCCACGTTGTGAAAATAGAAAGTGATGGCTATATTGGCCTGTAGTAGGTGTGGGGACTGGTTTGTTGTCTGGGCTAAATAGATAAAAGGGGCTTTTGTACATGAGGCTGGGGCATCTGAAAGTGGCCATGCTCTTAAAGAAGAAATGATGGGCCATCTTGTCTCTACTCTTAGGCCACTGTCCTGTAAATGAATGTAAAGAATAAGAAAATCATTTCAATATTACAATCATCAAAATACTTTTGTCTAATGAAAATCGAATATTTAGCATTTATTTTGTGATCCATTGCCTAATCTAGAAGACGAAAGAGAAATTTTTGATATAGACAATTTCTCAACCCCTGTGGATCATTTCATGCAAAAAAAAAAAAAAGTGCATATGTAAGTTATATTATGTCAATCCAAGATATCACAATCAATGGCGGATTTATGCTTATCGAAGCGGTGTCACGCGACATCGCTTTGTCGAAAATTTTACTAAATATGTGTATATATACTTTACGATAAACAAATAAGCAAAAAAAAAAAAAATACTACATAACATAAATTGTATCTTGGTGTGTTGGTAAGTGCTTGATTTCTCTAAGACGTCAAAGGTTTGAACCTAAACTAGAATATTTTTGTTACTCAAGACATTTCTTAACTTAAGACTCAACAAATTCAATAGACTAAAGTTATTTCATGTCTAAAAATATAATAATCAAAATTATATTATAATATTTTTATAATACTTATAAAAATATATGCGTATGCCCCGATCACAGTAGATCAAAACGCCATAAAAATGGCTAGACTAGACATGTACCTATTAAACCGTCTTTTTCATCAATGCAGAAGCTTCTAGCTAAAGTTTGGACCGGCTAATACCCTGCTTGGCAAGTTTTTCAAAAGTTATAAGTATTTTTTTAATTTTTTTTTAAACTTGATATATTTGACCAAGCTTATAGGAGGAAAAAAAAATGCTTTTGAGTAGAATTAAAAATTATTATTGAAAAAAAAAATCAGCCAAAAAGCAGAAGTAGAAGATATTTTTAATTATTTTTCTTGGCAAAACCCTTAATATAAGAATTATATATACGAAAATCATCTCACTCATTTAACCTATTATTTTGATGTTAGGGGAATAGATTTTATGGGTCCTTTTCCTTCTTCTCACTCTTTTGAATATATTCTTCTGGCTATGGATTACGTGTCAAGATGGGTTGAAGCCATCCCCACAAGAAAGAATGATGCTCGTACAGTGTGTAATATTCTTAAAAAAAATATTTTTACGAGATTTGGCACACCGCGAGTCATCATTAGTGACCAAGGAACTCATTTCATAAATAGGCAATTTTTGCATTACTGTCAAAATATAATGTGACTCACAAAACAGAAGCACCATATCATGCTCAAACTCAATATAACACATTATTCAACGAATATAAATATCTTTAGAAATCATTCCAATTTT
This sequence comes from Nicotiana noctiflora, assembly GCA_032618575.1. Classification (NCBI taxonomy): domain Eukaryota; kingdom Viridiplantae; phylum Streptophyta; class Magnoliopsida; order Solanales; family Solanaceae; genus Nicotiana; species Nicotiana noctiflora. The sequence continues at coordinate 822,155 of JASVEL010004149.1, read as the reverse complement.
ATTGAATGTCTCTGTAATGGATTTGAGAAACTGCATGAAAGTGAACATTACTGTCATTTATTTGATCAGAAATCTCATTTTAGAAAATGTCTGCTTAGGAATTTTGTCATACCCAGAATTTTTACTCTCGAGAAAGTGATAGCACCTAAAATTTCACTTATTAGACAAGTCAACATTAGATATAATTATTAGTCATTTTTAACAATTCAATTTAAATAAAAAACTAATAAACAGAATAAACTGGAATAGAGTGTTTAAGCTAATATAATAGCGATGTCCAAATACAACCCCAAAATTGGTGTCACAGGTACTCAGACGACTAGAATACTATAAATAATAGTGTGAATGAAAGCATAACTGTCTGAAAAGAAATAAACAACTAGAGTAATGTATAAGGAGACTTCAAGACTGTGAATGTTGTGTAGATGTGCCTCAAGTCTCCGTCGAGCACCGGATTCAAACAATCTACTAACCACTGCTAGGACCGACAAGTGCAGAGGGTAGTATGAGTACAACCAACCCCATTTACTTTGTAGGTGCTGAGCCTAACCTTGACAAAGTAGTGACTGTTTGAGCAAATAAATGCTAAACTAATTAGTAATAAATTAGCACGATGAATCTTAGTTGAACTTAATAATCTCTAGATCAAATGGAGCAAAACTCATATACGATGAGAGGTTAATTTACAAGCATAAAGTAGGACTTAATATGCTATGATTGACAAGAATTGCAATACTATAAGAGTGTGATAAATATAAGGAATAACAAGAAATATAGCATTAAAAGAATTGTCACCCAATAATTATATGATTGGGTGTTTCATTTCTTTGCCGATACGAAATGGAAAACAGTTGATATCTCTGGGGACCTTAAGATTATAGTTAAATGATGAACAATATTTATATTGATGAAATAAATGAGACAACTTTCTAGTATCTTCTTTCTTTCCAATCTTATAATTTTTTCAGTTCCCAAAAAGGGCAGACCCCCCTTGTTTACTATCTCTTCTGATTTATAATGGATATTCTTCAAAAAGTCCTAAAAAGTACAACACAAAGAATATCCCAAAAGTATATTCTTTCTTTCTCATTCGGAGTTGACACTACCGATCCTATTTTACTTTGGCTGCTCGATCTAGTCGCCATCCTCTGCCACAATACCGTCAATCATCATATTATAATGACTTCGTTCTTTAGCATCGCTTACCTGCCATTGTGGTAACCAAATTTGGACCAATACAGTTTCTCCTTTGCTTTTTGAGTTCGTGGCCTTAAATGCCTCGATGAGCGGATATCACTCGTTCCCGTTGCCGAATTTGGCTATTTTCATGCTGGATCGGCAGAACTTGAGAGGTTGACACATCATATGGAACCCTAATCGATATAGTTATCAGGATATGACATCAATCGCATGTTATCATTACGCACCTTCCTGAGACAACATTTGATTTGCGTGTCACTTTGGTTTTAGCGCTACTGGCGGTCTTCCGCTTTGATTCCCGTGCCATCCATCCTATAAATAGTGAAGGTTTTGTTTCTTTAGAAAATTTTAGCCATTTTTTTGTGTATCCATTTCCAGCATTGATCACCTTCCTCAATTGTTCAACCTAGTTTTCGTGGTTTCACTTCGCATTTTTTTGTTTAACCACCGTTCCTCATTTTAAGTTTCACCAACATACCTTCTATTACCATGAAACTTAGAACACACCGAGCAAAAAAAGTGATTTCCAACGCCACTCTGTTATCCACGGCTCCTCCTTCCGATGGCGAAGATATAACGGCTGAGGAGGGGGATAGGTTTCCCAATATAGAGGAGATACTACTAAGAACCCTATATCTAGGAATGATTTCCACAAGGAACCCGCCCCTTCTCCTGTTCTGGTGGACTCCGAAATTGGGTCGACTCACATAAATGCTCTGGTATAGGTACTATATTCCCTCTCATTACAAGATGGTTTCGGCCTGGAGGGTCTTTTGTGATTTGTCACACTCTCCCTCTTCTTCCGTTGGTGGAGAAATTTTGTCAGTTCTATGAGATCTGCCCGACACACTATCTCAATATACATATAATATCTTTCTAGTGTTCACGAAGTATGCGGAGATGGCTGGGTGTGAAATTGATCGAGTCCAACCCTACACCACTATAGAGTAGCAAGAGTGGTCTATGTAGCTTTTATCCGAAAAGGTTGTGATCGAATCCACAAGGAACTAAAATATGTTTGGAGTTGCATTCCTATCTAATCTAGCAATGTGCAGTGTGCACTTGATTGCACTTCCAATCATTCTTTTGTTTGTTTGCTATTTCTAATTTGATACTACTGATGCACGAAATTAAGCTTAGTAGATATTTTTTATAGAGTTTTCTAAATTGGAAAAGAGGCACTAGGGAAGTGAGTTATTCCTAGGTGAGTATCTAAGAGGATCTAGAACTTAGGGAAATAATATTATAGTTGGGATCATGATATAGACAATGCATGTAGCTTACTCTATACCCCTTGGTAGTTTGAGTGACTTTACCCTAATTGGCTTTAAGCCCAATTCGGACTTGTGCAAGAAAAGTTGGCTCATGTCGGGTATAACTATCTCTAGGTTTAATCCTTTAATTGGGGCTATCAATCTCTTGAATGCACCCCAATTCCTTGTTGGCCTGAATTTCCTACACTTAACCTCTCTTTCTCAAGAAGAGCCTAAGTCAAAAAGATACAAATTAGTATTTGCAATCGCCAATTCAACATAAAAAGTACACATCAAGCCAAATATCAATCACATATAAACATCTAAGCACTAAAATATGAGACGCATTAAATATCCACACTAGGTTTGATCCACGACCCTAGCTAATGAGTCTAGCTACTCATAATAACTCAAGAATCAAAGATTGAGATGAAATAGAAGCCATAAAATGTAATTACAAGATAAGAATATAAGATAAATGTTAAACAAGCTCTAAATTATTACAAAAGTAAAAACGGCGGTTTCACATGCTTAGCTAAACAAAAGATGACCTAAAAATCTGAAAGAGAAGTATTTTTACACAGTTAAATTTTTTGGACAAAAATGCCCCTACGGAGGTACCGCTACAATGGTGAGCCTACCGCGACCACATAAAATCAAGCACGAAGCGTGATCTTCAACTTTCAGCTCTACTTCAATCTCTCTAAATCTTTTCTCCATTGATCGCGATAAAAGGAACGTTGTCGCTGTAAAGGCATAGCTGCGCACAAAAGCACCGCGGACCGCGAGATCATGACTGCCTCAGTGGTGGACCCTCCCCATCCGCGGTTGATTTTCCACTATCAGCGCTCAATTGACCCAGCTTTGACTTGTGTAGGGGTTCACTCCTTTTTTAGATGATTTTGACTTTCTTTTCTCTTTTTGACCAAACACTGCAAACAAGCACAATAAGTTAGCTTTTAGGAATACTTGTACACACTTTTAATACAAAACTCAAGCAAAGAGGAATATAAAATAGAGTAGAATCCCTAGTTATAAGAAGTTAGCCTTCATCACCTTTTATATATATTTTACTCGAGTTTTTACTGGAGCAATATGGTACACCTGCGACATCGTAGGAGCAAGGGGTTGGTAGTCGGAAATGATGACTAGGCGAGCCATAAATTCTGGCACAAGTTTTATCATCAAAACTGAGTACTTGGTGTCAGACTCTACCGGATTTCCAGAACGATGGAATCACAACCATAGGTGTTGGCATTACTTATTTACTTTCTTTCTTTCTGATTTATATGTACTTGTTACTTTTCTGTACATCTAAGAGACGTGCACCTCTTCCCATCATTGGTATCGAGGACTAGGTAGCTCGCATACTACCTTATGCGGCGTAAACTCGAGATTGGTCGATCTTTCTTAAATGATTTGCGCCAAAAGTTTCATCTGGTAAGTGTTTCCTCTACTTAGGCCTTTGACTATTCACTATTATTTGCTGGCACGACTTCTTTGTGGTGATAGGTCATAGGGCTTCTACAAAAAATGACCCAGTCCCGGCATATTGCTAGGTTGTTACATTGGCGGGGATGCAATTTGTCTTAGCTTAGTCTGTTCGAGAAGGTCTTGCTCAGATTGTACCGGTCACAGACTCTTCCCATGATGTCATCATAGGGGATGAGATCTCCTCTCGACCCATGTACCACCTCATGGACAATCCCTTTAATGGGGATGAATCACCATCGAGGAAAATAAAGAGGGTAGACCTTGGGAAGGCTGTCACCACTGATACTGAAAAGAACATAATTGGTGCTTCAAGAGTGGCATTATTTACTGGGTCAAGCCTAAGTCCCGTTCTTATGACGGATGCCATTTTGCGAGGAAGGTCCCCCAAGGCCGAAGGAATATATCAAGGTGGGGGGTTAGTACGATTCGATAAGGGTGGCACGTCCTTTGAGGAGGTATAGTACATACCGAGGATGACAGTTCAGGTTCAGATGTTGATCTCGAATATGTACGAGCTTTCTTGGAGTGATATACTCGGGTGGAGGTGAGGACAGAGGGTCCTGATCGACACATAGTTATCCCTGTCAATTACGACTTGTTAATGAATTGCGAGCCGGCAGCATTAAAGTTTTCCCCTTTATGAGCTACTTCTGAGAATGCGATGCTTAACGTGATGAGTGACATGGAGATGTTGCGGAGCATTTCCGTTTGCGGGTAAGTGCTTTCCTATATTATTTTGTTTTTGGATTTGTTTCGCATACCAAACCCAAACTTCATTCCAAATTTGCTTTGCATGCTAGGCTCTCATCATCGAGATTGAGTGCTATTGGAAGGATAGGCAGAATACGATATTTTTTAGGAGAATAGCCTCCAAATACAAGGAGTACCGCATGAAGCATCGTGCATTGTCTGACCTTTTTACTCAAGATAGCAATTTTCAGCTGTTCCGTGACAGACCCAAGCGGAAGGAGAAATAGCTGGCGCAAAAGGTTGAATATCTGACAAAAAAGGGATGAAGGCCATTGCCCGATGCAGTGAACTTGAAGAGGCTTATAAGGCCAAGGAAGATGAACTTAAAATGAGCAAGGGGGTGATGGTCGAGAACTCCGACCTTCAAGCATGAATGACTATCTCAACTATTGAGCTTGGCAGTAGGACGATGAAGGCTACCGACCTGAGAGGTGAGCTGAGTGTGAAGGTTGATGAATTGGCCCGTGCTGAAAAAGATAGGGCGACTGCTATCTCTGAGGTATCATCTTTGGAAGATGCCATTCGTATTTGTAGGTCCGAATGGACAATGAGGTGGAGACCTCCGTACTCAAGGTAGCGAGATCTAAGCAACATATCCAAGAATTGGAGGCGGAATTGTCCATGTTAAATGAACAAGTTATTGCTTTGAAGGAGGAGGGTGCACGACAGCAATCAAAACCCTCTATATCTCATGCTTAGGCTGATCCTATCATTCCACGGGACTTATATGTGATGTAGATTCATGTCGAAGCTCAACATGACGTGTACAAGTCCCTTCATGTCTATGGGAATGTGTCTGAGGCCAAACTTTAGGCTGAATGTATCAAAGCACGTGCAGCTTGTGAGGGCTGTGGTTATGACCACGGCAAGCCTGGAGGGGCGATGTTTATTATGAAGATACGGACAAGCTCGCCTCTGATTCTTAGTATAATAAGAAGTATGCCATGGGAGATGATGTAGCGTACGACTTTATTGTGTTTGTTTTGCTTTGCTATTTTTGTGAGAGCGTCCTTGGGCCCTTTGTAAAAAACTTTTGTAATATATCAATTGTAATGGAACAATTAATTTTTGTTGCGTTCCTCTAAGTTGTTATTTGTTATTTTTTTGTGCAGGGGGCCTCGAGTTTTCCATCCACGTGTGACATTTTGTCGTAGATGATCACGGAACTTAATCCTTCGAAGTTATAAAGTGATTCGGGCAACTTTGGACGCCGAGTAATCCATGCGAAGTTGAGTATTAAATGATTTAAAAGAGGTTTAATTCTCCTTATTTGATGATTCCCCTTTTGGTGTTATTTCGAGCTGGTCGAAATGTTAACCCGTCGTGATTCAAACGAGGTCAAACTTTTCTTTTTAGCGATAGCCCTTGGCCGTAAGGGTATTATTTCTAGCTGGTCGAAATGTTAACCCGTTGTGGTTCAAATGAGGTCGAAATATTCTTTTTGGTAATGGCTATTGGACATAAAGGTATTTTTTGATCTGGTCAAAATGTTAACTGGTTTTGGTTCAAATGAGGTCGAACTCTTCTTTTTGGTGATGGCCTTTGGCCATAGGGATGTTAATATGAGCTGGTCAAAATGTTAACTTATTGTGGTTCGAACGATGTCGATCTCTTATTTTTGGCGATGGTCCGTGGTCGTAGGGATGTTATTTCGAGTTGGTCGAAATGTTAATCCATTTTGGTTCGAACGAGGTTGAACTCTTCTTTTTAGTGATGGCCCTTGACCATAGGGGTATAATTTTGAGCTAGTCAAAATGTTAATCCATTATGGTTCGAACGAGGTTGAACTCTTCTTTTGGGCGATGGCCCTTGGCTGTAGGGGTGTTATTTTGAGCCAGTTGAAATATTTACCCATTGTGGTTCGAACGAGATCGAACTCTTCTTTTTGGCGATGGCCCTTGGCCGTAGGGGTATTAAGTCGAGCTGGTCAAAATGTTAATCCATTGTGGTTCGAAGGAGGTTGAAATCTTTTTTTAGCGATGGCCCTTGATTGTAGGGGTGTAATTTTTAGCTTGTCGAAATGTTAACCCGTTGTGGTTCGAACGAGGTTGAACTATTATTTTGGGCGATGGCCCTTGGCTGTAAGGGTGTTAATTTGATCCGGTCTAAATATTTACCCATTGTAGTTTGAACGAGGTCGAACTCTTCTTTTTGGCGATGGTCCTTGGCAGTAGGGGTATTATTTCGAGCTGGTCAAAACATTAACCCGTTGTGGTTCGAACAAGGTTGAACTTTTATTTTGTGATGGCTCTTGGCCGTAGGGGTGTTATTTTGAGCTAGTCAAAATGTTAACCTATTGTGGTTCGAACAAGGCCAAACTCTTGTTTTTTGTGACGGCACTTGGCCGTAGGTGTATTATTTTGAGCTGGTTGAAATGTTTACCCATTGTGGTTCGAACAAGGTCAAACTCTTCTTTTTAGCGATGGCCCTTGGTCGTAGGGGTTGTTATTTCGAGCAGGTCGAAATGTTAACCCTTTTTGGTTCGAAAGAGGTCGAAATCTTCTTTTTGAATGGAGATCGATGGAGATTGAAATGTTGAGTGAAATGTAGTTTTATTCCTTTTATTGGAGTATTATACATGTTAGTTTCATACACATTGGAGAAGATTCCTTGTATCTTGTCCCTTCATCGTTCGGCCTGGAGATATCATCAGCAGGCAGGGCGATGAATTATACTTTGAACTTCGAGACATCCCCTCGTCGCCTCGTTAAAAACCTCCCTGAGAAATCCCAATTGGGTCAAAACTCGGGTGAGGGAAAAAAAGTATGATTCGGGCGGCGTCCTATTTCATAGGTGGAATTATTTGAGGTGAGCGACATTCCAGTTATTTTGTAGATTCTTTCCCCCTATTATATGGCCCGTCCCAGTTGGTTCCCAATTTCTTTCTTTTGGGTCTTTGGTCGTCTGTGTTTTGGGCTTGAGGACGTTGTCTCCAACTTTGAGCGGACGTATTTTGGCTTTCTTGTTGTAGTACCTTTTCGCTTGATGTTTTTGGGCTACCATCCTTATATGAGCCATATCTCTTTGTTCTTATACTTTATCGAGGTCCTATATTTTGTCCTCGTCGTTGTTTGGTCCACTTTTGTTAGAGTATCTCATGCTAGGTTCTCCGGCTTCAACGGGTATAATGGCATCAGTCCTGTAGACTAGTTAATATGGCATGTCTCCTGTGCTAGTTTTTGGCGTGGTATAGTAGGCCCATAATACCTCCGGTAGCTGTTCTGACCATAGCCCTTTGGCATCCTCAATATTGTTTTGTTGGATGATTCTTCCTGACCGTTTCTAGCTGGATGGTATGGCGTAGAGAGTATTCGTTTGATGCGCCATTTTCAAAGAACTCCATCATCATTTTCCCGATGAACTGAGGTCCATCATCGCAGTTGATTTCTTCGGGGATGCCAAAGTGGCATATGATGTTTTTCCATATGAATGAGATGGGTTCTTGTTCGCTTATTTGGGCTAATGAACTTGTTTCCTCTCATTTAGATAAGTAGTCAGTTAAATATAAAAGGAAACGTGTCTTACCTTGTCCCGCTGGGAGGGGTCTGGCGATGTTCATTCCCCATTTGATGAATGACCATGTTGAATTGATGGAGTGCACGAGTTCACCCCTTGGTGTATATTGGTACATACTTTTGGCATTGTTCACATTTCTTGACTTAATCCACAACTTTCCTTTTCATGGTTGGCCAGTAGTATCCTGCCCGAATGAGGCATCTGATGAGGGCTCGGTTGCCTGTATGGGCACCAAAGTGACCCTTGTGTACTTATTCGAGCACACACCTTGTTTGATTTGGTCCTAGGCATTTTTTCCAAAGGACCGTCGAATGTCCTTTTGTAAAGGTCGTTATTTATGAGGTTGTACCTGGCCACCTATATTTGAAGCTTTTTGGCTTTCTTTTGGCCTTGCAAGAGTGTTCTCTCCTTCAAATATGTCATGATGCGGTTGTGCCAATACCAAGTTAAATTTATACAATGTACCTCAATCTTGTCTATCGACGAGTGGAGGAGGGTGAACACATTCTCCTTAGTGATATTTTTGGTTGCTGCTTCCAGTTTGGCGAGGCCATCTACTTTGATGTTTTGCACCTGGGGTATCTGATCGAGTTGGCATGCGTTGAATTTTGGCAGTAGCTTATGAGTTTCTTCCCGATATTTCTATAGACTTTGTTCCTTGATTTAGAAAGTCCCAATAACTTGGTTAATGATGAGTTGTGCGTCGCACTTGAGGACAACTCATCGTGCGCCATATTTGAGGGCCAGTTTAAATTCTGCTGTCACGACCTCATACTTGACCTCATTGTTAGTCATATTGGGGCTCTGTATGGACTGGCGAATTACTCTCCTGTTGGGACTTCAAGTAAGAGTCCCAATCCAGACCTTGACGCATTAGATACGCCATTGGTGTAGAGGACCTAGAGGTCGGGTTTTCCAGGGGAGGTGCGAAACGCTTCTTACTTAACTTTGAACAATAATTTGGTTCTAAAATTGACGATGAAGTTTGCGAGTACCTGCGACTTTATCGACGTTCGCGACTGATAGGTGATATCATACTCGCTTAATTCTATGGCCCAATTGGCCAATATTCCCGACAGCTGGGGCTTATGTAAGATACTTCTGAGGGGAAAAGTCGTCACCACCGATATGAGGTGACATTAAAAATATGGTCTAAGCTTTCATGAAGCTAAGACCAATAACAAAGCTAGTTTCTTGAGGTGTGGATACCTTGTTTTGGCGTTAATCAATGTTTTGTTGATATAGTAAATGTGTACTTTTGTTTTCGCAAACCAGAACTGCGCTCACTGTAACCTTTGAGACAACCAAGTAGATCAGGAGGCGTTAGTCGTGATCTGCTTTAGCGAGTAGTGGCGGTGAGTACAGGTACGCTTTTAGTTTTCTTAGGGACTCAATGCAATCTATATTCTATTAGAGGTTGTTGTCTTTCCTCATCATGTTGAAAAACTTATGGCATCTGTCGGACGACCGCGAGATGAACCTCGACAGAGCGGCTTTCCGGCCATCAATTTTTGTACCTATTTTTTTATGGTCAATATTTTGGTTATTCCTTCGATGGATTTGATCTGGTCTAGATTGATCTCGATGCCTTTTTGTGATACCAAGAAACTGAGAAATTTGCTTGAGGTTACTCCGAAGGCACACTTTTCGAGATTTAGCTTCATTCCATACTGCCTTAATATGCTGAAGGCCTCTATAAGGTGGTCAATATGGCCCTCTTTCCTTTTGGATTTAACCAACATGTTGTCGATGTAAACCTCTATTGTCTTGCTGAGTTGGTATTTAAACATTTTGGTAACCAACCTTTGGTATGTTTCTCCCTCATTCTTTAGTCCAAACTGCATACTCTGTAGTAGTATGTTCCTTGATGGGTGATGAAAGTAGTTTTTTCCTGGTCTTCTTCTTCCAGGAGGATTTGGTTGTAACCTAAGTATGCATCGAAAAAGCTCAACAGTTTGTGCCCTCTATTGCATTGATGAGTTGGTCTATATGGAGCAGTGGAAAGGAACATTTCAGGAAGGCCTTGATTAGGTCCGCGAAATCAACGCACATCCGTCATTTCCCATTTTTTCTTTTTTACCATGACAACATTCGCAACCCATTGGGGATATTTTGATTCTCGGGTAGAACCATGGATAAGTAGCTTATCAACTTCGACGCTGACGGCCTCATTTATTGCAGCATTGAACTTTTTCCTCATCTGTTGCACCAGTGGATATAGCGGGTCGACGTTCAGCTTATGCACAGCGATGTCTTTCAGAATTCCTGGCATATCTGAATGGGATAAGGCAAATAGGTCAGGTATTGTCAGTTAAGAATTTATGGAATATAGCTAGTTCTGAGAGATAGTGCCCGATATATGCCTTTTTGTGTTATCGTTGCGGTCTAGTTGGACGGAGTCGAGATCTTCTATGGTCAACTCGGCAGCTATAACGTCAGGATGTTTGATAATGTCCATTTGTGCATCAACTTTGGTTCCCGACGTTGTTAACTACTATGCTTCCATATTTTCTCCCTTTAGTTGTTGGGTCTGGGCACAATCCTCGGCAATGCGATAACATTGTTGTGCGGTGCGTTGTTTGCGCCGTATGCTAAATATTATTTCTAGTGTACGCACGGTTTCTTTCGATTGTTTCCCCATAGGGTAGGGAAATTGATTACTTGATAGAGACTTGATGGGATGGCTCGTATGATGTGTATCCACGATCGTCCTATGATGGAGTTATAGGCCGTATCTTGGTCCATAATGTGAAATGTTGTTTCTAGGGTGACTCCTGCAGCTATAACAGGTAGTACTATTTCTCTAGAAGTTAGCTCGACTGAATTATTAAAACCCATTAGTGTTATGCAACACGGTATTATTTTCTCTTTGAGCCCCATATGTACGAGGACTTGAGGATGGATAATACATGCACCGCTTCCGTTGTCCACCATTATTCTTTTCACGTTAGCATTTACAGCACACAAAGTAATAACTAGAGCATCATAGTGAGAGAAAGACAAACCATCGGTATCTGACTTATCGAAGACGATACTATCTTCGAGATCATCATACCGTTCATGAGTGATCGATCTCTTGAGTTCTTGTGTTGTGGTGAATTTAAATGGTTGATTACTATACTGTCACCTCCACCATGATCATTTGTATGATACGAGTGGGAAAGGGTGGTTTTGGAGGTCCCTTGGGTTGTTCACGTCCACGGGGAAAAAATTGGCTCGGCCTCGGTCACTCGTCATTTCTTAGGTGACCTTTATTCAACATTCTCACTACCTCCTACCGTAGACTTATGTAGTCCTCGGTTTTATAACCTCATTCCTGGTGAAATTTGCATAAGGCATTTTATTTATGAGTACTTCGATCAGTTTTTTGTGGCGATTTTATGTTCATGCCGAGATTATCTAGCACGTACACTATTTCTGAAGGAGAAATACAAAAATTATGAGCAGATAAGAGTGGAGGCACACCTCTTTCATTTTGTGGTATCGTGGTATGTCGAGGAGGGACATATATGTGCCGCAGGGTATATAGGATGGTTGTTCTGATGTAAGGTTGATGTCTCTCTCGATCAAGATAGGGGCCCAACTGATTCCTTCGATCGCCATTGTGTTTATCCTTCCCTGCTTCTACTTGAGATGATGTCAGCCGTTGGATTGGGCCATTAATATCGTCCTCATCGGCTCTTACATCAGCGCAATAGGCATTGTGAATTTCTTCCCAAGTAGTAGGAAGGTATTTCATTAGTCTACTTACTAGCTTTCTGGTTGCTCTCAACCCATTTCTACTCAATCTATGCTAGAAGGCCGCTACCACCATCCCTTCTGATATATTTGATAGGCTCATTATCACCCTGTTAAACCGAGCTAGGAAGTCCCTAAGTCCCTTGCCAGGTGTCTGCCTAACGGCAAATATGTCGTTTACTCGGGCTTCCATCGTTTTAGCCCTTGTATGAGTGGTAACAAACTTGTCTGCCATTTTTTTTTTACATTGCTATTGACCGTGTCGGCGGTTGTAAGTACCAGGTTAGTGCTCCCCCTATTAGGGTTTGGCCAAACTTTTTCAATAGCACTAACGGTACCTGTTCTCTTGAAAGATCGTTACATTTTACTGTTATGACGTAGTGAACAATATGATCTTCTGGGTCTGTGGTATCGTCGTATATATTCATGTACGTTGTCATTTTAAAAGTCTTAGGAATGGCATGGGAGCCTGCTTCCTCGTTTTATAGTTGTTCGATGAATCGGCCAATGTCCTGTTTCAGAAATAATTTTTGGGCACCTAGTATCTTATCAACCCTTTCTTGATACTCATTCATCTAGTCGTGGAGCACCTTATTTTCGTTTTCCATGTCTTCCATTTTCTTCAGGATGGCTGTGAGCGTGTCACTACTTCCATCAATAGTAGTGTGAGTGTTACTAGTTTGGGGGGGGGGGCATCTTGTTCGCTGGGGATTGTCGTGATTTCTTTGTGTGCATCGTCCCTATTCTCCCTTTGGGTGGGTTTATCAAGTTTGTTGTTCAGAGTGCTTGTTAGCCATTCTTCCAGCAGCCTTTTTACCACCGGTGGCGCTTCTTTTGTTATTTACGTGGAGGCTTCCTTTTTGCACGAAGCAGTAATGCTTTCACGGCCGGGGAAGGGGGGGTGAAGTATTTCACCTAGGCATAACGGTTGGCGTCACGTTTTCGCTGTCTTCTCTGTCATCTTCTTCGATAGAGTTCAAGATGTTGGCAGTGACACCTTCTATTGTTTTCAACCTCGCATCTCCTTTCTCTGCTATTGTTACTTGGTACAAACAAAAAAGAGGTATTTTTTTTATGACCTAGAACGAACTATAGTTTTAACTGAAAAACTCTCCATAGACGGTGCCAAATAATTTGAGCAAATAAATGCTAAAATAATTAGTAATAAATTAGCATGATGAATCTCAGTTGAACTTAATATACTTGGAGAGTTGAGGTATTTTTTTATCTCCTATTTACTAGGGACATTCCCCAAAATATCCTAAAAAGTACAACACAAAGAATTCTCCAAAAATGTATTCTTTCTTCTCTTTCGGAGACGACACTACTGACCCTACACTACAACAATTATGGTCTAACACCACACTAGTTTTAGACAACACCTGAAAAGTGTGGCCAAAAATATATTTGGGCACACTTTTCGGGAGTGGCCTTTGTATGGAGTTTTTGGGTACGAAAAATTTGGCTACGCTTGTAAAATGTGCTCTTTAATTTATTAGGCCACACTTATTAAACGTTGCTAAATCATAAAATAATTGGCAATATTTATTTGAGTATGTGGCACTCTTTTTAAGCGTGCTCTTATTATAATTGAAAAAGCAACACTTTACAAATGTGCTCTAAAAATCCAACAAAATATTTGGCTAAATATAATATTCCCTCCAAAAAAAATATAATGTTCCCTCCTAGAGAAATTTTATTTTGGTCAGTTTGAAAAGGGCAAAAACGACTCTCCTTGCTTGCAACACCTCTCATCGCGAAACTCTCTGTGTATTAGGGTTCTGGCTTCGTGTGGGAGACTGGCGAATGATCGAATTTCTGCTGCACCGGAAACATACTGTTAATTTCTGCACCGGGAAGATTAATTAGGTTGTTAATTTCGCACCTTCTCACCCTACTTTGGGTAGTATTTTTGTTTTCAAACTGTTGTCTCAAAGGAAGATTTCATGTTTCCCCCTTTCTCTTAGGTACTGTTTTGCACTTTCTCATCCTCCTCGTTCCAGATTGAAGAAATTTGTAAAGCTAGAGAAACGGGGAATTCTTACAATCTCAGGTTGGTGCTCTTCTATTTCAATATTTTACCATCTTATGGTCTCTGATTGCTGTAGTTTCATATCTAATTTTCTGTAGATGTGTATGTTCGATGTCTGGTTGTTGCTGATCGAACCTGTTCTAGTCGAATTTTCTGACCACTAAAATTATAATAATTGAGAAAGTGTTGAGTCTGCATTGTTTAAGGGGACTAGCTTGGGCCTTCAACATAGATGATAAATTTAATTTTTAAAGTTTTATGATAGTCATTAACCGTTAATTGATAACATGAGTTGCCCTAATTTGAATGCTCTATGCTTTTAAGTTACAGTTTCACATTGGATGAGTATTACTACTAGTCACAAATGCTAAAATGCTTAGTCTCGTTGCCGCGACTAAGTCGAGAATGGTACATCAACAACTTTACCTCCATAACTAGCAGTAACTCTGTAACTAGCAGTAACTTTGATAGGTTTAGGTTTAGCCATGATGAGAATGCCTCATAAGGTGTCACGTTAGTCTTTATGTGAAATTAGCAAGATTATGCTTGTCAAAATAGGATGTGCACCTCTCAGGCTTTTGACAGGAATTCAACAGCTTTGTTTCTTCTCTTGCTCTTTAAAATGGTCTTTCCAATAGTTGGTTTTCGTTTCTTGGAGTTACTGAGCGATTATATAAACATCCAGCGAAATGCATAATCTGTTGTCCTTGTAGACACGTATCTGAACAGTTCTCTTGCACTTTATTTTGTATCATGTAAACTCTTGTTCTTCTTTTAATATATTTTTGAGCTTTTCCTGCGCTGGTTTTTATATGCTGGTGCATGTCCTGAAATTGGTTTCTTTCATGGTTACAGATAGTTCTGACATGTCAGACTACTCGGGTAAAATAATAGAGTATTCTTGGGATTCCAATAACCAAGACCAGAATTGATAAAGGAACTCCAAATGATTACAACACGTATAGGAAGGTACTTTACTGTCTCTGTTTGCTAGGTTAACCAATTGAGTGGACACCTCTCTGAATTTGATGCTCTTTTATATGTTGATGTCTCATTTTAGAACCAAATACTGTCAAACATTTCTTCAGTAGTAACAGTAGCAAAAATAGAATTGTTCCTTCTTATGTTAGTTAATAGTATTGGCATATTCATCTTGCACAGTCTCATTTCTTTGGATTTCTAGTTGAGAGAGAGACAAAACAACTTTTACTTACCTTAAACATGTAATTTCATATACATATTTTCCATTAATAATCATAATGTTTTTGATGTTGACTACGTGTTTAGCTATTCTTGCATCCAAGCATGAGCATATGCTTTCGTATATACTATAGAAGTTCTTTCAGTTCCATACACAACAATATACATATATTTCTAAAAAACAATGTACTAGTTGTAGTAATCATATTTTGCGCGCGCTAATCTGAAATCCACGAGTCAAGCTTCTAGTTAACCTTAAGTGCTTGTTGTTGTAAATCCCTGCTAGGCATATCTATTTGTGTTGTATTCCATGAGCTTGATTGATAAAGAGAAGGAAACTAGGCTACTGACTCGCATTGCACTCTCTTAGAAAAGGATTTCATTCAATCGTATGAATAGCAGGTGTTGTTAGCTTGGAAACTGAAATTTAGAAGTAATAGTTTTGGTTTGGACTTCACTCTCATTTGATAAGCAGATCAGATGAGCAGATGTTTTTTTTAGAAATGAAGAGTCAATACCATGTTTATGGGTCAGTGTTGAATCTTACAATTTGAACTTCCATGAGCTATGGTTGTATCCATCGATCGAGCCATCTTCGTTCTTTTGTGGAATATGCAGAGATATCGGTAAACAATGTGTTATTGTACTTAGAATTATATGCGATGGGATTCACAGTAAGGGTAACACCATTAATAGGAGCTTGAGAACGAGAGAGTTGAGCATATTGTCTCGTGTTTTACTGTCTCTAATTCACATATTTCTTGTTGAGTCATCTTGCATATGGTTTATTCGTTAAGGAATGCTTAGTATTCTCTATCGGTCTCTCTTGTAGCTTATTCGAATTAGAAGATTCTCTGCCAGCTTCTTGTGTTGAGCTTGAAGTCTTTTTCTTTTCTTCTTGCTGGCTTTTATCCGCGATTGAATTTAAATATGGCATCACTTTTGTGGTAGTTCCCGCATTGGTGAAAGACTAAGTGTAGAGTTTGTTTTTACTTGCGGAAAGGCACTATGAAACTATGTCAATCTGCTTTCTCTCTCTATGACTCGTGGATGGCATAACAGATTGTAATATTTAATAGCCAATTCATATGTTTGGCCTTTCTTTTCTGTCATCATATCCCATAGAATCAGTAGTACTGAACTACTGATACTCTCTGATAGACGACAAAGACGATAGTGAGAGACTGAGAGTGAGACTGAGTACTGTGAGTAGGTGATTAGTGAGAGTCTGAGGTTCTCATCTTTCTGTTGCTGATATAACTCCAAATGGTGAAAAGAATCAGCAATCTTTCATTTGATAGTGGAGAGGTTGGCTGAGATGCTGAATTGGAAAGACATAGAAGAAGAAGAGTTAAGGTTATCAGCAGTAGAGATTATATCAAAGCTTACAGGTAAAAAGCAAAATTCTCTCCATGTCGTGGGTATACCTGGTGCTATGTAGTCCATATCTTCACTTCTCCAAATCAGCAGAGGGTCTACTGGAGCAAATGATGAAATCTGTGAAAACAGAATCATCTTTGACAATGAAAATTATGGATTTTGGACATTCAATCATTTGGGGCTGCTTATTTTAAAGAAACTTGCTCGCGACCACTACAACTGTGGAAAGATAGGCAATACTAGAGGTATTCTGCCCAAAATTATAGAGTTCACACAACTAGTAGAGAGATTACTAAGAGATGAATCAGCAACGCCAACGTAGATATTGACACTTAAACGATCTCTCCAGGTCCATGCTCCCTTTCTTTAGCACATGCACAATACCAGGCACTTAAGAAGTGCTGTAACAGCTTGCTCTTGGGTCCGAGAATCAGGTGTTGACAGAAGGTGGACCAGCAGAGCAATGGCACCCGCTTCAGCTATTGCAACACTGATTATCAGCATTACGTTTCGCAAGAAGTCGGATTTCACTTGCAGCAGACCGTTCCTCTTCAGGGCTGCCAGATTTGAGCTTTCTCAGGAGATTTTCAATCTTCGAGTGCTCAGCAGAGGTGCATGCAGACGCTGATTTATTGGGTCGAGAACTACCTGGTCTTTTGGGTGGTTCAATCCCGTTTGCTTCATATTCAGGGCAATTGGGTAGCTTGGTTTCTCTGGTTTTCTGCCCTGAATATGTATTGGGTAGCTTGGTCTTCTTTTTTATTGTTAACGTTAGCAGAATTCATCGTATTCCCACGAGCAAAGGGACTAATGAGTTAGGAATACATAGTTTCTTTTAATCTTTTGGATTTATGTGGTGTTAGATTGTTGGTTTTACCAATTAATTTCAAGTATTTTCATGCTTTTTTTTTAATCCTTGTTCTCGTTACAAACATTTCTTCCTAATTTTTCCGTTTTGAATGTGTAGGAAAATACAGATGATGCAATTGGAAATGGTGGTCAGAAATCAATTTGAATCATTAAAGTGAATGGTGAAGACCTTTGGAACAAGATATTTATTTTTGTGTTTTTCTTGGAATTAAGTGGGACCTTTGGTCCATTATAATTTGATATCATCAGTCCACAATATGTCAAAAACCCATAATTCATGTGTTAACCTTTCTTATTGAGAATGCGTCAGCAGAAAAAGAGTAGACGATTTTTGGGTCATATTCCATACTGTTGATTGTTTTGACTTTTTGCTCCAAGTGGGTACTGTGCAGTCGACTTGATTAAGTTTGCATTTGCTTAGCTTTTTTGGTGTAAAATGAAATGGAGGAGAATTTTCTTGTTTAATCCAAAGTAAAGATTTTGAGTGGCATTTTTAGGATGTGTGGCAGGTGTAAAGGACAAATTAAAGCTCAGAATATTGCTTTAATACTATAGAAATTAAAGTACACAGTGTGTTTCTTTTGTTGAAATTTATTTCAAGTATATGCATTTGAATTATTTTTATTCTATTACTTATCATTTAAATTAATGCTTTATATATATATATATATATATATATATATATATATATATATATATATATATATATATATATATGTGTGTGTGTGTGTGTGTGTGTGTGTGTGTGTGTGTGTGTGTGTGTGAGAGTGAACTTGATGTAAACAAATATAATTTTTTAACCACAAAATTGTGGCTAATAAAATAATTTTGTAAAATAATTTTGTAGTGTAGACAAAATGTCCACGCTTATAAAGTGTGGCCAATGGGGAATGTCAATCTGGTAAATGTTTCTCTAGAAGCCACACTTTCTAAGTGTAGCCTATAACGTAACAATAATCACGTTTTATAAGTGTAGCCTTATGTCAAAAAAGCGTGGCTATATTAGAAAATATAAGTGTGGCCTTTGTACCGTATTGGCCACACTTATAAAGCGTGGCTTCTAAGGCAACGCCTACAATGCGTGGCCAATAATCAAAGGTTACGGTACTTTAGGCCACCCCCCAAAAGCGTTGCCTAAAGTCATAAAGTGTTGCCTTTTCCCAAATGCTACACTTCTTGGCATTTTAGGCCACACTTCTCTAGGGTGGTTGTAGGCCTAAAATGCTGTAGTGCTACTTTACTTCGTCCGCTCGCCTCTGGTCGTCATCTTTTGCCACAACGCCGTCGATCAACAACAACAACAACCCAGTATAATCCCACTTAGTGGGGTCTGGGGAGGGTAGTGTGTACGCAGACCTTACCCCTACCCTAAGGTAGAGAGGCTGTTTCCAAATAGACCCCCGGCATCCTTCCCTCCAAGAACTACCCACCTTGCTCTTGGGGAGACTCGAACTCACAACCTCTCGGTTGGAAGCGGGGGTTGCTTACCATCAGAGCAACGCCGTCGATCCTCATATTGTAATGACTCCATTCTCTAGCCTCGCTTACCGTCGTCGTGATAACCAAATTTGGACCAATACATTGACGAGCTATTCGAGGTCCCAGAGCACACCAAATGAAGACTAAATCCCAAAGTGTCCTATCGGTCATCACAAATTCTTAGCAATGGTGCGATTTGTTTTCCTACCGTTTGATCTCTCTTTTTGTCAAACTGAATGGTGATATGAGAATATCTTATTTTTCCGAATGGAATATAAATCATAACGAGGGAGATATGTACAAATGCACGCAATACGTGAAAGGTCCACTTAATTGGCCCTGAACTTTTATAGACCACCAGTTGTATATATGATTGGCTAGCGTTAGGTCTATTTCACTGGTTTTATTCTTCCAAATATTCTTGACAATAAACAGACATATTCAATTTGAATTGAACGAAGATATTATTGTGATATCTTTTTTCTTATATAAATCCAATCATGAAGATTATTATGATGCTGAAATTATTTTACAGAGTTAAGCAGAACAAATAAACGACGATTAAATAACCAATGCATCAATTAAATGCAAGTAAGTAGGTATGCTTTAGTTTAATTAGTAAGTGTAGTATGTCATTTTCATCCCACCAAATATAGACTTGCTTCATCATTAAAAAAGCCTATTGAATTAGGTTTAAGTGCTATCAAGTAACAATCAAGAGTTATGGGAGTCTTTCTCAAATAATAACGGATGCTAAAAGCAGCACTAAATGTCATCATGTTGCACTTTCCCAAACCAGAAGTAAAGCCCATGACATCAATAAAGGCTAAGCAATTGATCCATACAAAAGATATTTGATTAACGATATCTTTTGTTCGTCATTTTTGTTATTTGAAAATAGAAAAGATGAGTATAATGAAGGGAAGTCAGAGCTTAATTATATAAAAAATTGAAAGTTTAATTTCATGTGTGGTTAGTTAGTTTTTCCTACTATAATAGTTTTAAAAAAATCGCAAATTCTTTTTAGTACATTATAGTAACTGAGTTTTATAGCATCCAAGCCCCTAAAAAGCACAAACTATTTTTCCAAACGCGCATTTGGAGAGTTGAGGTATTTTTCCCTAAAAGTACTTTTGGAAACTTGACTAAGCATAAATTGTTGTTCTACGTATTGGCAAAGGTATTTTTTAAATTTGTTTACCCTTAAAAATAAATAACAATTAAATTTGTATACTGTTTTGGAATATGTGTATTAATTCAACAAAAATGATCAAGCATATCAGATAAGACAAATAAAGAAAAGATAAATAACCGAACTAGTTGTGACATAAAGTTCGGGCTCAAATTTAGGCTTAACAGTACCAAATATATATAAAGAGCTTTGAGCAAAATAAGAACTTTTCAATAACTTATAAGCAGAAAAATAAGTTATTATTAGCTTGATAATCGTGTTACAGTGTGTTTACTGATATAAAAATTTTCGTTATATAGTTAGGGAATTTTACCCCTAGTACAATTCTTAAAAAGGATAAAAATCCTCCTCTTAGTCAATTACTCCCTCCCGTTCACAATAAGTGTCAAATTTGCTTATTTGTTTTGGTTCAAAATAAGTGTCCAGTTATGTAATCAAGAAAGAATTCAAATTGTTTTTACAAAATAACCCCTATGTACATATCCCTAAAAAGTTTTCTTACTTCTCACATTAAATGTTTAATTAGGGGTAGTTTTATCATAGTAGGTATTATTGTTTAGAATTTAGTATTTTCTTAATGGGCGTGCTAAAAGTAAATTAGACACTTATTGTGAACCGGAGGGAGTACTAATTTTCTGCTGATGTCGAGCGAGATCCGCGCCGTGATATTCGGTAGGGTACGATATCTCGGCCCTCTATTATTCGTGCGTAACTGTTGCCATGCCTTCAAGGGTCTGGGAGCTCATTCCGGCATCGGGGAAGTATCGTCGCATCAAGCCCGGTGGCAAAAATTCCGCTCGGGCCTAAGTAAGAAACCTTCCGGCTTTGATTCTGAACTCGTATAATCATGCCTTTACTTTGTTTGGCCCACCAAAAAATCAGGGTGCAGGTTACCCTTAGTTTTACCCGTATATAGATAGTCCCCTCGTTTCCTAGATAGTAGGTTTACCGAAATGTTAGGAGAGGATAGATGAACCCAGATCCTACCTTCGCTCGTTGCAATCGAGATGATGGATAAGTCAAAATGTCTCATCAGTCGCATTGTTCTGACTTTGGACACGTGTCATTCATCGGCTAGTTGCCTTCGAATGCGTAGCGTTACGTATTTCTCCTATAAAAGCTTGACCCTCTATACTTCTTCTAATTTCAGACCCAAGCTTCCACCTTCGAACCTACTAGCGACTACCAAGTTTTTTGAATTTTTATATCTTCATATTTGGTCTTTAAATCTTCACTACTATTCTTAGGTTTCTATCCAAATCTTCATCCAATCTTCAAACATTCATACTCTTCTCTTCAACCTTCATACTTGTTCCTTCAAATCTTCATATTTTCTTCTTCCAATCTTCACATTTTCTCTATATTGCGATGGCTAAGATTTCTAAATTAGTCCTTAGCAGGTTACCTCTTCATCTTCCTACCCGGCTACAGATGTTGAGGCAGCTGCTTTCGAGGTGGCCGCTCCTCAAATAGCTGCTTCCAAGACTATCTGTGAGCCCTCAATGAAAAGATTTATACTCGGGGGTTGCTCAATCCACAGACGACTTCAAGGTCGAGAAGGCCTCATCCAAACCCGACTGGGGTGAAGGAGTATGGAGATACATATGCTCCATTATTCAAGATGTTCTTCCCACTATCCGGGAGGACTGAAAATGGGAAGTCAAGAATGTGGCAGTGGGCCCAGGGATGACACTACTACCCACGTGGAGGGACTTACTCATTTATGCTGGACCTAGTAGACCCAATGATTCTGGTCTTTTGCAAGAGGTACGAGGTGTGCCTCAGGAAAATCCACCCATCTCTTTGGAGGATCGTGAACCTCTTACATTATTTTTGTGAAAAACGTCGAGTTCTCTCGGTTCAACCTTGATCATCTTCTCCGCTTGTACAGTCCTTCAATTTTCTGAGGGGGGTTGATCAAGCTCACTCGCCGGGCCAACAAATCCTCTTTTTCGATCATCGACGAGGATAGGGACCGCGACTAGCAAGGTCAATTCGTTCAGGTAAAAACTTAGGATTTGATCCCTCTCGAATTCCTGTCATTTCCCACGAAGTGGAATGCATCTCGTAAGTATAGCCTTTTCTTAAGCTTTAGTCTTATATTTTTTCCTTTCTCACCATCATCATTTATTATTTTGCATCAATTGCTCGAGTTTCTATGGCAGTCCCCCATCTCAAGGAGTGGATCGAAAGTATCTGTAGGCAGATGTCATACTTCGAGCGCTCATGGTGCAATTTTTTGAAGGGCCAATGGGATGCCCGTTCTCATGGTAAGGTTCTCCTCTTCAAAGCTATTACTATGCTCTAAGCTTACATTCATTTACCACTCTTCTTTTTTTTTGGTAGGTTTGCGTAAGATTAACAAACTTAGGCTGCTGGAAGGGGACTAGGATGCGTCCTTGTCTATTGATCTATCTGTTTTGGGTCAGCCCCAGGTCTTTTTGAAGGAGAAAAGGAGAAAAAGGAAATCCCCAGGCTTAGAGAAGCCCAAGGTGAAGATAAAGAAGAGGTTGGTAACTGGAGCTCATAAGACGAAGAAGAATGTTGGTTCCCGAGTACCGGAATCCGACTTGCTTTACCAGCTCAGGGATGAGCCTAAAAAATATGATATATATGTCGCCCATGGATAGACCTTTGCCGTGGAATAGGCGACGATCAGGGAGAAGGGACACTAGGTCGACTCCCTTCCGGTAGGAGAGGTCAAAGTGGATATGGAGCCTACGACCTCGTAAGAAATTGCTCCTTCCTTGAAGGAGGCGACCTGTATGATTGACATCATTGAGACTCCCTCCTACACCGATTTTATGCTCGAAGAGGCCCAAGCGGTCAAAGAAAAATTAAGTGAAGGAGCAAAATGTGCAGATGACCTACTCCATTCCTTATTAGATGGCATGGATATGTAAATACTAGAAGATTTGTTTGACTTGGGCCATTTAGAGATACCAAAGAAGTACATGCCTTCGGGAGCTGAGGGGCCGAGCATGAGCTAATTATTGGTGAAACAATTTCCTGTGCCGAGTGCAGACCCCAAATGCAAGAGGATGATTATTCATGGAGGACGCCCGAGTCCTATCCGCTTCAGTAAGCATAGCTAGTTACCTCTGATATCTGGTAAATGAGAAGGATCTGCCAAAGATGAATAAGGTTGGGACATCGTGCCTCTTCAATTAGGCACAACAGGTTCTGAATCGGGTATAGTTCTAATACCTTCAAACTTCTCTTATGAATTACTTAAAAATATCCTTTGATATTTCTTAGTTAGTTCCCTCTCTTTATAGGCTTTAACGTTTCACCACGAGAGCTTCTCCTGTACAGCTTGGAAAAAAGCCAGCTCGAGTTTGAGCTCTAGGAGAAGCCCCGAAAAAAGGATATGTACAAACTTCATAGCGAGCAACAAGATGGGGCTATCATGGATCGTCAGCCCGATCTAGACAGGGCTTAGAAGGAAGCTTCGACCCTGAGGCGGGAACATGTCAACCTGTTCGAAAAGGTAAAGTTCTTTGAAGTTAAAAACAGCTAATTGTGGTGACTATCAATAAAACCTTGCAAGTCCAACAGAAGCTTGACCTGATAGACCAACTTCGAGTCGAAATGAATGAGGTACATGCCATGGTCGATGGGTGGAAAAGAAAAATAGACCTGCTGGCTTCAGAGTAGGAAGCCACTAAGGCAGACTTGGAATCGGTTGAGAACTAACTCAGGGTAGTGAAACGCAAAGATGACAAGAGACCTCAACTGAACAATGTTCTCCGAGCACAATTGAGCTCGTCCTTCACAAAGCGGGATGCCCTCGCTAGAGAATACGAGGTGATATAGTCTAAGATGGATACAATCTCCACTGATGCTGAAGAAATGGTGGCCCAATATAAGGCCGATATGGAGGAAGCTGAGTCTTTCATGAAGGTATATGCCTATATGAAGTGGCTATCCAGAAGAGAGACCCTTGAGGAAATCCACGCTCGAGGTTTTGACTTGTTGGCTGAAAATGAGGGAGCCAAAAAATATGAGGCCGAGGAGAAGAAGCTTTACAAGACTAAAGGTGCTGAAGGCTCTGTGGGTTCCGAGGGTTCTGACGGCTCTAGCGATGAGTTGAGCCCCGGTAAAGTAGATGCTTTAGTACTTTTTTAGTTTTTGTCTTATGTATGTTTTTGTTTATTTTGAGATCATTTTTTTGGGCATTTGTAATTATATTTTGGAATATATATATATATAAAATTTTCCCTTTATGCAATTTTGAGTTTTTACTTTTTCAATATCTTTTCATAATTTCTATTCTTCCAATTTTTCTAGTGCCTTAGCATATAATCAAATGTAATTATAGGGCGTGCGATTTTCAGAGGTCCGAACAGATCCTAACTTTGATATAACTTTGTTTGCTCGAATCTAAGAACACTCGATATGGCTGATGTGTTTTTGAGTTGCTTATGTGATTTTAGACGATGCTTTGCCGAGGGTAATCTTTTAGAAAGTTTTGAATTTATATAAAAGCCTTACTTTCTGATTATGAGCTTCGGGCGTCTCTGAGCCATTCTTTATGGTGGCCATATCCTTTTTGTATTTAGGCATCGCCTAATCGGTATGGTGCATCTGGGATTTGGTAGCCGGAGTTGCCCGAGCTTTTTTCGAATGATAATCCCCGAGTAGAGGGTAGCCCTTGGTATTGATAGTCCTCGAATATGGGTAGACCGTGTGCTTGATAATCCCCAAATAGGGGTAGCCCATAGGCTCTTAGGATTTGAAATCTAAGAGGAAATGATGTGCAATAGCAAGGTGGAAACTTTCTTTCTTTTCTGTGTGTAAATTACATGATCAAAAGCGTGTAAAAGCTTGTATCATGGCTAAAATGGACTATTTGGTAGATTAACGGTGTGTGTCTCTAGCAGGTGTCGCATCTTCGTACAAAGTCCTTCGCGTCTTTATCAATTTCAATCCAGTAATAGCCGATCCTAATTAATTTGCCAACTAAAGATTCTTCCCCCGAAGGGTTTCCTCAAGTACCTACGTGAACTTCTCTCAAGGCATATTCGGTATCTACCGGCCCCAAGCATATGGCAAGCGGGCTGTCGAATGTTCTTTTGGATAAAGTCCCTTACCAAACTAAACCTGGCAGTCTTTGTACGCAGAGCCCTCGATTCTTTTGGATCCGAGAGCAACTTTCCCATTTTAAAGTAATCTATGTATTTGTTTATCTAATCCCAAGTTAAACTCATGGAATTTATTTTGGCCTGACCTTCTTCTATCACTAATTTCATGACTTGTACTGTTGTCCCTAAGCTGAACTCATTGTTATCAACTGAGGACCCCACGTTAGCCAGAGCATCAGCCTCACTATTCTAATCTCGAGCCACCTGTTGTAGGGTCCATTGTTTGAATTGATGCAGCGTCACCTGTTTACCTTCAACCACCTTCGCCCAAGGATTTTAGGCAATTTGAGACCTATAATTATGGCCTCATACTCGGCCCCATTGTTAGTCAATTTTACATTTCTAAGAGACTGCCTAACTATGTTGCCTGTAGGTGGCTTCAACATGATATCGAGCCTAGACCCTTTTGCTTTTGAAGCATTGTCTGTAAAGTGGGTCAAAACTCCCGAGGTAGTCTCCAAGGTTAATATTAATTCCCTTTCGACTTTAGGTATTAAGACCGATGTAAAGTCGGCCACGAAGTCTGTCAAAAATTTCAATTTGATGGTGGTTCGGGGGCCGATACTCGATATCCTACCCGCTAATTTTGTCGGCCTAGGTAGCCAACCGACCCCAGATCTCGGGATTATGCATGGCGTTCCTTAGTGGTTAAGAGGTTACGACACATGTGGGGTAGCAATTGAAAGTATGATTATAACTTCTGGAGGACCTCTCCTAGAGTTCTACTAACATAGTAAATAGGAAATCGCGTACCTTCCTCTTCCTGGACTAGGACTCCACTTACCGCCACCTCAGACACCGCCAAGTAAAAGTACAATTGTTCATCCGCCTTCAGAGTGTGGAGCAGTGGCGAACACAAAAGATACCATTTGAGTTTTTCCAAATCTTATTGGCACTCCGGGATCCAGGAAAAATTATTCTTCTTCTTCAATAGTGAGAAGAATCGATGGCTTTTGTCTGAGGACCTCGATATAAACTGACCTAGGGTGGCTATATGCCTGTTTAACCTCCTAACGGCCTTGACATTATCTACCACGATGATGTCTTTATGGTTTTGATTTTATCAGGATTAATTTTGGTTCACCGATTTGATACCATAAACTCGAGGAACGATTGGACACCAAAAGCACATTTCTCCGGGTTCAGCTTCTTATTGTATTTCTTCAATATGTCAAAGGTTTTACTGAAAATATTTCAAATGGTCCTCTGCTTGCAAGGACTTAACTATCATTTCGTCAATATAAACTTCTATTAATTTTCCGATTTGTTCTTCAAACATACAGTCTACTAGGTGGTGATAAGTGGAACCAATGTCCTTTAATTTAAATGGCATTGCATTATAACAATAGGTGCCTAATTTAGGGATATAGGAAGTTTTTTCTTGGTCTCTCGGGTCTATCCGAATTTGGTTGTACTAGGAATAAGAGTCAAGAAAACTGAGTATCTCATGCTTGGTCATTGCGTCGATTGTACGATCATGTTAGATCAAGGAAAGGAATCCTTAGGGCATGCCTTGTTCATGTCTTTGTAATCTACACGCATTATTAGTTTATTTCCTTTTAGGCATTTTTTTTACGGTAAAAGATAATATACTATAGAAACATTACATAGTACTAACAGATACATCCCTAGTTAAAGAGCAAGCCTCGAGGACTTTTTCATTCCCCATTTCGGCTGAACTAAACCAAGCATTAATATTGAGTTTTTGAATCAAAAACACATAAACAATTCTATCCATTTCTAAATTATTTAAAACTATTGGCAATGGACTAACAAAAACATTATTTTTTCCTTGCATGCTTCAGTCCATCCTTGGCCATTTTATGGGCCACTTTGTTTCCTTCCCAGAAATTATGGATGATCTTCGGGTGCTTCAGCTCGTGCATTAACCACCTACAACCAGTAAGAATAGAAAATTAAGTCTTGGAATATAAATAATAAACTTTGATAAGTTCTGTTGCATCTATTTCCACAGTTAATTATGAGAAATCATAATTGTGTATTATATAAAGACCTAATTTTAAAGCTTCCAGTTAAGATTGTAGAGGGGAAGATGCTGCCTTGGAGTGTTGGAAACCCAAAAGCTAGTCCCCTCTATCTTTCCTAAAAACTCCTCCCACCCCTCCTAAGTTTGAGATGTCTTTGAAGGCACCATCTATATTAAGTTTTATAAACTTATGGCCGGGGGGTGGGGGGGGGGAAGGGGTGTCAAACAATTTTTATAGAGAGGGAATGAGAAATAATAGGTTCCCTAGTTGTGTAGTAAAAGTACTCTTGAGCTAAGGAGACTGCATGTGAGTTATTGTATTTGAGAGACAAGTTATTGTGATTTTTGTTATTCCTATTTGATCATATAGACCATATGACAAAAGGGAAGAGATACTCCCAAGATAAAGAGGTATAGGAGGGATTTGTGCAAGTGTTTCTGGTCTTGATAATCCAATCGCTATGGTTTTTCCAGTGGTATTTTTTTTTACTTAAAGATGTCAAGAAAGAAATAACCGAGTTACAAAGTAAGAAAATGTGTTCAATAGTTTCTTCTCCATTTTTGCAAACTGAGTAAATAGGGTTGAAATTTATGCCTATATGATGAAGGTAATGGCATGTGGGAAGTCTATTATGTAAACACTTCCTTAAGAAAATTTTTATCTTGTTGGGACATTTAGATTTACACACCAAATCAAAATCTATTAACTTATTTACACTAGGGTTGATAAGGTTATAACACGACTTAGTAGTAAAATTACTATTTGGAGTTAGGTCCCAATAGCAAGAGTCGTGAATATTTTTCTTAGGATCAAAAGAGAAAATAGCATTCTGAATGTGAGGGGGCAATACAAAGATAATTTAGAAAAATCAAGTTGTTCGGCAGATAAGGAGAGGGGACCTACAAATGTTTCCTGAGGGTAGGGGAATTTGGAATCCAATTGGATTCCCAAATGTTCAATGAAGAATTTAAATGAGGAATCCATTTTAGAGCATTCTTACAAACATCCCAACCCTTGACAATACTTTTCCAGATGAAGGAGGTGTATTTTAGGTTTTTTGAAGAACCATAAACAGATGAGAGAGTCTGAGACCAAGGAAGCAAAGGACTGTGAATAATTCTCCATGACAGGCTAGCTAGGGTTACAAGATTTTTACCCTTTGCTGCATAAATGCCAAAACCCCAGTCCTTTTGTCTTTTGTTATGGTGTTCCAAATCAATAGGTGAATTTTTCTTGATGTGGTAGAGGAACTCTAAATGAACCTTAAGGCATTTGCTAAAGTGGCTCGGCCTGCCATATTAAGGAATTTAGATTTCCATGAAGCTAGTTTGGCTGACATTTTGACGATAATGAATTGATAGTTAGATGGTCTATATTTTGTGTTTGTTACTGGTAAGCCAAGGTATTTCCCAAAAGAATTGCTGAGTTTTATGTTGAATAGTTTGGACAGCTCCTTTTTGGTGGAAATTGGACAATTTTTTTAAACAATGAGCTTGGATTTATCTAAGTTAATCTTTTGATCAGATAGGGTGCAGAATGAGTTTAGGAAACTAAGGATGGTGTTTAGGGATCTGCTATCCACATTACACATTAAGGTAAGATCGTCCGTATAGAATAAATGAGATATTTTATAATGTTTACTGCCTAGGTTGATGGGTGACTAATTACCTATATCTACATATTGATGGACAATATTTCGAAACATAGAATAAGAATATAGGGAGGCAGGGGGCCACCTTGCCTAATTTCCTTGATCGGATTAAAAAAAATTACTTCTACTTCCGTTTGCTAATACTACTATGTTACTACTAGTAATGCATTCCATAATTAAGGAAGTCATTTTGGGAGGGAAATTGACGTGGCAAAGAGTTTGTAGATGAAGGACCATTCAAGCCGGTCAAAGGCTTTTTCAAGATTAATTTTCAATACTAGAGTAGCTTTTCAACTTTTTTGTTTGTGCATCTTAGAGATTAATTCTTGAATAATAATGACATTGTTGTGAGCACGTGATTTTTGCCCTACATGAGAATCACTCCCAGAAAATTCAAAAATAAAATAGTTTTGTGTTGAGCATGATTTTTGTGATTTTTGTGTTATTTTTATCTTACATTTTGTATTTTTGTGTGTACGTGTTTATTTATTTAAATTAGTAAAATACAAAATATATACATCATGTTGTGCATTTTTTTTTTAGTGTTTAATATCAAAATTATACGGTTTACATTTAAGTGATATGTAATTATGTGGGATGATTGTAGTAAAAATTAATTGTGTTATGAGTTAGTATATATATATATATATATATATATATATATATATATATATATATATATACATATGTATATGATACACCATGGAATGTAGTATGGAAATCGGAATTGGGCCATAGCAAAACCAGGCCCAATGTAATTCAATACACCACCCAATTTCCTACCCAGCCAGCCCAACACCTCAGCCCAACCCGACCCGGTCCGAAATAATCAAACCCCCCTCTTTTCAATACACCATCATTTTTCATTACACAAAGACAAACCCTAATCCTAAAACCCCCCACCTCTCTTCTCTTCTACTTCAAACAACCCACAGCCGCCGCCTGCTCATCCACACCTCCCGCCGCCCAAACACTCATCAATCAGCCACCAGCCATTCCCCACGACCACCTTCGTCTCCAGCCTCACGTCCAAGTGTCCGAGTTCGACATTCTCCATCGCCTGAACCCGCCAGTCTGCCGGCAGCAACCAAACGACCATCAGCTTCCTCATCGCTCACTCCACCTGAAGCAGCGTCCAGCCATAAACGACTACCAAACAATCGCCAGTTCGTCGACCAGTTGCAGCTGCGTCATCTCCCTCTTGCTCGTCGACCAGTAACCATGAACGAACCACCCAGCTCGACAAAACAACTTCATCAAACTTCTGCTTCGTCGTCTTCTTCGCGTCGTCGTTTTCTTCACATCAAACGACGAGGGACGGCAGATTGTTCGGCGCTAGATATCGAGTTTCGTTCGAGCCGAGATTGAGTCCAGTTTCAAGTTCAGTCGCCAGTTCAAGTTTGGTTCCGATAAGTTTATCATTTTTCCTTTCCCTTGTTTCGTTTAGAATAGAGTTTTGGTTTTATTCTTGATTTTGTTTTTCTTTGTATTGCTGGTTATTTTGAATTTGCCCTGTCTTATGTGTCAATGAATCATGTTCCATACCTCTGTCGTTTGGGATTAACTCATTCCGTGCGTAGTTAATTGTTGTTTTGAACTATTATTGAATTTGACGATTTGAAGTATAATAATACTCTGTTGAGTTTGATGTTTAGTGTTAATGTGATTTTGATTCAGCTTCAACTTCAGTGTCCTGTTGAGTTTTGTTTAGTATTAATGTGGTTTTTTCGATTCATGCTAAATGATTTCCATGCCCGTTCATTTTGTTTTAGAGTCCATCATGATTGGTTCCCAATATGATTGGTTTGTTCCTGTTGTTCTGATGCTAAGTGATCTAATATGAGTTATAGTAAGTTTGTTATGAGAATTTTGTTGGGCATTGGTTATAGCTGATAGTGATTTGGTGTTTAATTAGGAATTAATTTTGGTCAGTTGTTAGCATTGTTACAAATGAAGGTTTGGGGGAAGAATAGTAATTTCAGTAGTTTTAGGGGTAATATGGAAATTGAAAACTTAAAGAATTATTTATGTTAAAGTATTTTATCCACTAAGCACTAATAACATTAAAAAAGGGTATTGTTTAATACTTAGTGAGGAACAAGACATAGTGGCTTTGGAAGATGTTAAAAGAAGTAATTAAATATGTTGCCCATAACTTTTGAATTAATTAAGGAAGAGACAAGTGTTAGTGGGGAACCAAACAATAGGCATGGGAGTTAATATTAATACTATAATACACCCATGACTTTTGATAAAAACAAGAGGGGACAAGCATGTAAGCATGGGGAACCATTTAACTTGAATCAAGAAGTCATTTAAGGGGGGGGGGTCTGTTTTTAGCTATAAGTATAGCATGAATCTGAAACAGTAAAGGGACAGACAAAGGGATACACATACAGACAGTAGGAGGATCCAAAAGACATAGACATTGATACTTAACTAGAAGTTGAAGGAGAAAACAGTGATAGAGGACTTTTGGGAGAGCATTCTGAAAGATACAAATAGATACACATATTCACAGCATAGAGGGAACTACGGACACTCATAAAAAATACACAAGTGCTCACTTGTTTGCTTCTGTTCTTCGGTTGCTTCAGTTGCTGTTGGTTTGTTGCTGTTAAGGCTATTGTTGTCGCTACTGTTTATTGTCGAGGTTGTTGTTGTGGTTTGTCGAGGTTGTTGTTGTGGTGGTTGCTGTGTTGTCGTGGGGGTTCTGTTGCTGTTGGTCCGTTGTTAAAGCTGTTGCTGTTGGTCTGTTGTTAAAGCTGTTGTTGTTGGTCCGTTGTTGTTAGCCGCTGTTTGTGCTGCTATATAATGCATCCTCACTTCTCTTTTCTTTAAATTCCAGGTACACATCTTTAGAATACCAGAAATTGTAGTTGGCAAGTTCAAAGTTTGGACATATATGAAGATCTGAAGTCTATGTTTAAATTCATCCTGTTTTGTATACTACACATCTGCAATCGCATCATATTTGTATAAGTTAACTGATGAATTATGGACTGTATCTATTTTGTATGTAATCCATGTTGGTCAATGTTAAATTGAAATTAGAAAACCAAAACAGGGATTTAGTCTAGAACTAGAAATTAGTATGGTCTTATTTAAGATTTGAATATCAAAGGTCATTTTGATTAATTGCGACATGTGTTTGAATAGGGATTAAGACTCAAACCGTTAACATTCAAATGATTGAATTGTGTGAATCGGGTTTATATAATTATTCTAATTCTGAATTTACGAGGTCACTTGGGTAAATAACGTCATTTTAATTAGCAATTTGAATAATATTAATAACTAAGGTAGTGATGAACATTAGCATGAAGTTCAAAAAATGACTTTTGTATTACACATAGTTAACTTCAATGGTTCGGTTTATCTAATACTGGTGGTTTAAATTAATTAGAGAATGGTTAGTTTATGTTGACATTTTTCAAACTCGCATGCTACTTATAATTGTTGTTTTGGTATTACTCGCTTGTAGAATAAGGCATAAAACAACCTCCCTTGTGCAAGCTCGAGTGCAATTTCCATTCACCTTGATCTAGCAACTAATAAGAAGCCCGAGCTAGTAAACATGTAACAAATTAGGACCTTTTCTCGTTTATTTTAGAGACGAACTTAATAGAAAATGTAGTCACTTTAGGATTGTCCTTAAAAATGAGACGAGCCTCGTCGCGCAAAAAAAAAAAATATAATTGCGGGGCCTTCAAATAATTGTCATGAGAACTTAGATTTGGAAGGACCGTTTAGCGAATTTCACGGTCTTTCCAAAAAGTTAATCAAGACGATAGACTCTTTAGGCACGACTTTAATAAAATTACTTTTCCTAAATACGGGTGCGCATTTATGTGACCCAAATCTTACTCTCGGCGAAACTGAAATACATTAAAGTCGTAGGCGTACTGGTTGCGGTACGGCTCGAAATGTGTTTTCGTGACGTCGCAATTCTCCTAAGAATTAAAGCGGGATATAAGAGCACACAAATAAAAATATATAAAGAAATCAGATAGAAACAAAATTGCAGTTTGAGCGACCGTGCTAAAACCACGGAATCCGGGAATGCCTAACACATTCTCCCGGGTTAACAGAATTCCTTATCCAGGATTCTAGTTTCGCAGACTATATTATAGAGTCATAAATTTCCTCGATTCGGGATCAAATCGGTGACTTGGGACACCATTATTTTTCCAAGTGGCGACTCCGAATTAAATAAATTAATCCCGTCTCGATTGTCCTTTAATTGGAAAAACTCCCTTGTGCCCTCGCGGGTGCGTAAAAAGGAGGTGTGACAGCTCTGGCGACTCTGCTGGGGATTATAACCTCTGAACTTCGGTTCAGGGTCTAAGAATTCGAGCTCGGTTAAATTGTTGTTTTGTCTATATCTGATTTTACTATATGTTTAATTAACGTGCTACATGTCTACCGCTTTGATACTAGTTGCACTGTATATACAAACTATTATATGTTTACCGCTTTGATATTACGTGAACTGTATATAAAACTGTGCCGCAAACCCTTCACTTCTCACCCCGGGGATGTGCTCACTGGTTGAGACTCCTTATTCTGTTAGTGTCATAACCCGAAATAATAAAGAGGCTCGGAAAGTTTCTAAGCCGGCTGGCCTTTTGGTTCCCGGAAAGGAGCTCCTTCCTCAGCCCGAGTTGTCCGCTTGGGTACACAGTCTAGAACACATACCCAGGTTTTGAACTTAGAATAACGTGACTTCATGCCGGATCCCTAGTAGGAAACGCTTATTTGCATCACGTTACATTTGACTTAGGGGACTCAACACAGGGGTTGGGTCCGTCTAGGACAGGTGACCCGGTAATCAAAGACCGAGCATATTATATGTTGCATTTATTTATCATGTATTATTATGATGATTGGTTAAATTCCTGAAAAAAAATAGAATTTTGGAATAGAAAAATATCATAAATATTGACGAAATGTTGTCGAAAATTTGAAAATTTGAAAAATAGAAAGAGCAATTTTGTTGAAATAATTGGTCATAAAATAATCTGACCGAGCTACGCTGGTTTGATTCTCCCCATTAGGTGAGATACGAGGCAACCCTCATCGGGTCCAACCACCCCTTCAAAAAATTTTAAAAAAAAAAAAGTGTCGAAGTTTTAGTTTTCAATAAAATCAAAGTGAGGCCGTTTTTGCAAATAGCCGAATGTTCCGAAGGGACACCGGAAGGCTGTTTTTTTTGCAAAAAATAGCCACTTTGAATCATTTTTAATAATTTGCGGGCACGACCTTGAAATATTCCTTGTGGAAATGTTGCAAGGCCATAGCCGCAAAATCAAGTTCGGGTTCACACCCCGTTTGCAAAAAATAAAAAAATATATATAAAAAAATCAAAAAAAATGTTTGTTTAATTTTGTCAATAAAATCGAAGGGACGCTGTTTTTGAAAATAGCCGAATGTTCCGAAAGGACGCCGGAAGGCTGTTTTTTGCAAAAATAGCCACTTTGAATCATTTTTAATAATTTGCGGGCACAGGCTTGAAATATTCCTTGTGGAAATGTTGCAAGGCCATAGCCGCAAAATCAAGTTCGGGTTCACACCCCGTTTGCAAAAAATAAAAAATATATATATAAAAAAATCAAAAAAAAATGTTTGTTTAATTTTGTCAATAAAATCGAAGGGACGCTGTTTTTGAAAATAGCCGAATGTTCCGAAAGGACGCCGGAAGGCTGTTTTTTTGCAAAAATGGCCACTTTGAATCATTTTTAATAATTTGCGGGCACAGCCTTGAAATATTCCTTGTGGAAATGTTGCAAGGCCATAGCCGCAAAATCAAGTTCGGGTTCACACCCCTTTTGCAAAAAATAACCAAAAAATGTCAAATTTTTGATTTTGTTATAAATAAGTCGGGTGATGCTATTCTTGCTTAAAATAAGCCGAATGTCCCTCAAAAAGACACCGGAAGGTTGTTTTTGCAAGAATAGCCACTTTGAGTCATTTGTAAATAATTTTGGACACAGCCTGGAAATATTCCCTCGCGGAAATGTCGAAAGGCTGTATCCGCAAAAATCAAGTTTTGAGTCAAAAAAAAAAAAAAAAAAAAAAACCATTTTATCAAATAAGCCATTACATGGCCGAAATTTTGCTGAAATAGCCATATTTTTGCATTTTTAATTCCTCAGTCTTGTGTTGGCCTGTGTCGGAGCTGAACGATGCCCCATAGGCCCCAGGATAAAAATTTTGAATTTGCATCTTCTCAAATAAAATTTTGCAAAAAGAGCCACTTTGTCTGAATAAGCCATTACATGGCCAATTTATGAAAAATAGTCTTGCGTTGGTTTATGGTGATGCCGAACGATGCCCCATGAGCCACGGGATAAAAAAAAAAAAAAATTTCAAGTTTATCTTCCTTAAATAATTTTTGCAAAAATAGTCATTTTGTCAAATAAGCCATTATGTGGCCAATTTTGTAGAAATAGTCATAATTGACGCCAAAAATATTCTTATTTTTGTAGAAATCTCCGATACAAAATGTGAAAGTTTTTCAAGTTTGTAGTCGGTTTCTGTAATTTTTCCTTCAAAAAAAAAAAATCAAAAATCAAATAAACATATCTTTATTTCTTGCATTAATTTGCAAGAACTACGCTCGGTCTGATTCATGCGGGGTCATGATACGTAGGCAATCCACATAGGATTCGACCATATCCATAACCCAAAAAAAATGGAAAACTACAAAGAAAAAAAGAGAAAAGGAGAAAAATGGAAAGAATAATAACAACAACTGAGAAGCACATATATGAGAAGCTGGAACGACGCATGTAACTGAAGCAAATGCATGATAGAAAGGTTTAACTGCCTAGGTTCATTGCATCCTTAATGCACGTTTACCTGTTTGTCCAATGCCCTAACGCTAACGTGATGTCTTCACTTTGTTGTGTAAAGTTCCAGAAAGGTGGTTGGTTGTGGTTCTAAAATAACTCTTCCCTGTAAGACAAAGTCAGAGGACAATGGCAGATAATCTCAAGACTGAGTGGGTTGATACCGATACCCGACAACAGCTGGTTGAACGGAACCGCGGGTTAGTAGAAGAGGTCAAGATATTGAGACAACACGTGGCTGATATGTATCGGGCGTGGATGGATGGAAAAGCACCACCTCCGCCACCACCTAGCTTCATGGACTCTGTCCTTACCCGCACAATGAACCCGATGCCGGAGGATCCCCCACACCCTCCATATATACTCGCCTATCACAATTTTTCCAGCCACTCGAGTAGCTCCATTACTCGCCCCCCAGCTATGTTTTCACAATGCTACTCCCGTCCCCAACGCCACTACTCTCCCCGGGACAACCAAAATCATATTTCACCTGCCAGGTACTCAGCTCAACAAAAGGCCTACCAACCCCCACGAACATACCGGAAACCCCCCGGGTCAGGTTTCAGGCCAAATAAGGCGTTTAGGGAGGAGAGGTTGCTGAAGCGAGAAAAGGCGCTCACCCCTATCGGAGAATCCTATGCAAGTCTGTTTGAAAAGTTAAAACATGTCGGCTTGATTACGCCGCTCCCCGGATACACTCCCGATCCACGTGCAAGAAGCTTTATCCTACTGCACGATGTGCATACCATTCCAATGTCAGAGGGCACGATATTGAGAGTTGTCGTACCTTGAAAAAGGAAATAGAAAGAATGATTCAAAAAGGGTGGTTGATTGTGGTCAATGATGATGACATGGGGCACACAAATCCTCTGGGGGGTGTATTGACTGGAGCTAAAAATGTTGAAGCAGATGGCAGCCTTGGCCATATTGATGCAGAAGTTAGTGGCTAAAATGTTGTGCTTGGTAATTGGGAAGATACTCCATCTTTTGGTCAGCTAGATGGAGCTTTGGTGGTTCGTTTTGTCGTCATTTTTGTTGTCCGAGTTATTTTCAGGGTTTTTTTGTGGTCAAACCCTTTTGTCCTAGCAGTTTGCTTTGGTCTTGCCCAGTTTTGTTTCAGGGCTGTACTCTAGTTTGTTTTGCTTGTTTTGTCATTGAACCATTTCGTCATTAGTTCAATGAAGCTTTCGGCCTTTTGTTACTTCCGGTCATTTTATTTGTTTAGTTCTTTTACCCTTTAGATTTGTCTTGTGCTCAAACGCCGAATCTAGTGACACGACATGCGCACACATAATTATAGCTTAATTCTAAAAGTTAATCATTAAGCAATTGGAAGATGATCGGGTCATCTAAAGGAAACAAAAACAACTTGAGACTATTTGGATCCCGAGTCATCCGAAACCGGGGCAAGTAAAAAGAAACAGTCAAAGGCAAGCTGGCCAAAATTGACATGGGGTCGTTCATAATTGGAGTGTTTCCCAATAGTGCTTTAAAGATATGGTGAATATTAATTGTGTTGTTTACGCTTGGCATGTTTTGAAGATTGGAATGACGAAGGCATTTTGTTCTCCTATCCAAACACTTTATCCATCGTCAACCCTTTGAGCCTGAATTTAAATTCTTTCATATCCCTCCTTCGGAATTAGTTGCAAAGACTAGAAACACAAGTTTGAAAGGCAAAAGAAGAAAGGGATAAAGAAAAAGTAAAGAAAAGAAAACAACAAAAAGAGTTAAAGAAAAGAAAAAGAAAAATGTGTGGAAAAAGAAATTTGAAAAAGAGGAATTGGGAACTACGTTTGACCTGATTCCTTAAAGAGGATACGTAGGCGCTTCACAGCTCGGTCATAGTGTAAATAAAGAAATAAAAATCCCCAAGTAAAAAGCTGGGGCAAAGAAAAATTGTGTTTATTGTAAATAAATTTAGGTCCGAAGGTTGTAAATGTTGAACCCAAAATTGATTTTGTTTTGAGCCTTCAATACCCTTTCTTTCTAGCCCTATCCAAATCCCACATTACGGTCCAAAGAAAGACCTTCCGATCAGTCTTCAAAAGATGCCGCGTCAGGCGAGGGATAGAGTCCTATCATAATATAACACGCTGATTCTCAACAGAAAAGACGCTGATTCTCAGCAGAAAGTAAATACGAGAGAGTCTTGGCGGTGACACCCCAATCCCCAGCTAAAAGTGATACAAATGAGAGAGTCTCACCGGTGAAAACCTTCACAGGCACCATAAGACGACGAAAGCTGAGAGAAAATCAAAATGAGAGAGGCTTGAAAGTGGAAACCCTTCGGGCACTACAAGTCGAATAAAGGTGATAATCAGATGGAAATCACGAGACAGAAATCGTGAAAGGCAATTAACGACGAAGGATAGGCCATATGTGCATGTCATGACCAGTAGAGTTCGTATTCGCGTTTGATAAGTTTTTATAGATATTTCTTGCTAGAGAGTCATTTTCTTTTTTCCTTTGTCTTCTATTTTGTTTCTTTTTATCTTTCTCATTTTCATCAAAAATTCCCCATCAAAGTCTGTCTAGTCAGAACAAGTGAGAAATGACTTCAAAACTTGCCACCAACTTTCCAATTATTATGCAAAGCAAGGAAATGCCATTGACGGCAGAGAAGTAGGGTGCGCAGAAGATTATTAAACTGGGGCAGAAAATTTTCTTTTCAGTTTGAAAATTTTCTGGAAGTCCATACCCACTTGGGGAAGAAGGAAAGTCTTAAGGGAAATGGTCTTCGAACCAGTGTCATCCTCAACAACCTTCAAGAAGAGTGAAACACCAATTTTGAGGAAATGAAAATCTACCGGCAGTGTTATCTTGAGCAAGTTCCGAGGTGGTCGGACAACACAGAGTGGTAAAGGAAGAAAGGAAATCTCATCTTCAACAAAATAACCCCCATCAAGTTGAGAAACACAGAACGGGGATGGGATAAATGGAAAAACCCATCCCCAACAGGAATATCATCTCCAGCAAATGAAATCATTCCCCGATAATGTTTTGGGAACCCCGAGCGAGGGAAAGGAGAAAAGGAAAAAACCACCACACAGGAGCGGCGCACCCGCTCACAATGTTTTGAACTAACAAATTTTCTTTGATTTGAAACAGGGAAAGAAAGTGCTATTGATAGCAGAAAATCAGGCCACAAGGAAGAACACTAATACTGGGGCAGAAAATTTTCTGCCGTTGTTGAAACTTTTCTCGGAGAAACGAGGAAGGCAATTCAAGATGACATGTCAGGTTTGTCCACCTTCAAATAGGATATTTCAGGTTTGTCCACCTTCGAACAGGACGTCTCAGGTTTGTTCACTTTCATACATTGATACAATGGGAGTATTCGCCCTCGAATAGGATACAATGGGAGTATTCGCCCTCGAATAGGATACAACGGGAGTATTCGCCCTCGAATAGGATACAATGGGAGTATT
The DNA here is from genome assembly GCA_032618575.1 of Nicotiana noctiflora. Lineage (NCBI taxonomy): Eukaryota > Viridiplantae > Streptophyta > Magnoliopsida > Solanales > Solanaceae > Nicotiana > Nicotiana noctiflora. The sequence goes on along the minus strand of JASVEL010004149.1, from coordinate 782,986 downwards.
CGCCCTCGAATAGGATACAATGGGAGTATTCGCCCTCGAATAGGATACAATGGGAGTATTCGCCCTCGAATAGGATACAATGGGAGTATTCGCCCTCGAATAGGATACAATGGGAGCATTCGCCCTCGAATAGTATACAATGGGAGTATTCGCCCTCGAATAGAATACGATGGGACTATCCGCCCTCGAATAGGATATTTTACATTTTATTTCACATTGTCCTATGCATATTTTGTAAATTATTGCCAACATGCATTTTAAATTCAAAAGTTGCTACTAAAAGCAGGCGCCTACCTGTATAACAAAAGGCAAGTCTTCAGTCTTTTACATTGCAGGTCTTGAAACCAGTAACCCGACATAAAGCAGAGGGTTACAACAAGAGATCCCAGCACAAATTCAAGCGCATGAGCCAAAGGAAATGAGGGGATGAAGGAAAATTTTCCCAGCATCATTATCCTCAGCAGGCAAGTAAACAGTTCTAAAGATATCCCCAGCAGTCAGGAGGGAAAGCAACACGACCCAGGAGGAAAGCAGTTCCGAAACAAGGTGATTTAGAAGAAGTGATGGCTCAAGAGTCGATGCAGCAAGAACAAAATGGTACAAGAAGAGAGGAATGGCGTTTAATTTTCAGAGTTGTTGTTGAAGTCAGGAGCCCGCCTGAAGAGAGGAATGGCGATTCATTTTCAAAAGATGATTGAAGTCAGGAGCCCGCCTGAAGAGAGGAATGGCGATTTATTTTCAAAAGATGTTGTTGAAGTCAGGAGCCCGCCTGAAGAGAGGAATGGCGATTTATTTTCAAAAGATGTTGTTGAAGTCAGGAGCCCGCCTGAAGAGAGGAATGGCGTTTTATTTTCAAAAGATGTTGTTGAAGTCGGGAGCCCGCTCGAAGAGAGGAATGGCGTTTAATTTTCGAGTTGTTGTTGAAGTCGGGAGCCCGCCTGAAGAGAGGAATGGCGATTCATTTTCAAAAGATGATTGAAGTCAGGAGCCCGCCTGAAGAGAGGAATGGCGATTTATTTTCAAAAGATGTTGTTGAAGTCAGGAGCCCGCCTGAAGAGAGGAATGGCGATTTATTTTCAAAAGATGTTGTTGAAGTCAGGAGCCCGCCTGAAGAGAGGAATGGCGTTTTATTTTCAAAAGATGTTGTTGAAGTCAGGAGCCCGCCTGAAGAGAGGAATGGCGTTTTATTTTCAAAGATGTTGTTGAAGTCAGGAGCCCGCCTGAAGAGAGGAATGGCGTTTTATTTTGAAAAGATGTTGTTGAAGTCAGGAGCCCGCCTGAAGAGAGGAATGGCGTTTTATTTTCAAAGATGTTGTTGAAGTCAGGAGCCCGCCTGAAGAGAGGAATGGCGATTTATTTTCAAAAGATGTTGTTGAAGTCAGGAGCCCGCCTGAAGAGAGGAATGGCGTTTTATTTTCAAAAAATGATGATTGAAGTCAGGAGCCCGCCTGAAGAGAGGAACGGCGATTTATTTTCAAAAGATGTTGTTGAAGTCAGGAGCCCGCCTGAAGAGAGGAATGGCGCTTAATTTTCAGAGTTGATGATTAAAGTAAGGAGCCCGCCTGAAGAGAGGAATGGCGATTCATTTTCAAAAGATGATTGAAGTCAGGAGCCCGCCTGAAGAGAGGAATGGCGTTTAATTTTTCGAGTTGATGATTGAAGTCAGGAGCCCGCCTGAAGAGAGGAATGGCGATTTATTTTCAAAAGATGTTGTTGAAGTCAGGAGCCCGCCTGAAGAGAGGAATGGCGTTTAATTTTCAGAGTTGATGATTGAAGTCAGGGAGCCCGCCTGAAGAGAGGAATGGCGATTTATTTCCAAAAGATGTTGAAGTCAGGAGCCCGCCTGAAGAGAGGAATGACGATTTATTTTCAAAAAGATGTTGAAGTCAGGAGCCCGCCTGAAGAATGGAGTGGCAATTTACTTTCGAAGTTGTTTGAGGGAAGCAGTAGAGTATAACAGAAATCCCCAGCATGAATTCAAGTTCAAAATCAGAAGGAAGGCAACATGGATCAGAAAGATAGATTCAGACTTCGACGGAAAACGAGTCGAAGATCGCAAGGAAGGGACCAATGGTCGGAGTTCGGCAATCAAGATCGGTCGAAACAACAATTGTCAGAAAAGAAAAAGCAGCAAAAGGAACATCAAGTCCGACAGAATAGCAAGGAACACCGGAAAGTCAAGATGAAGAGATAGATAAGATTTCGCAATGCTGTAACTCAGTCTAGCTTCTTATTTTGTTTAGCACGATGTAATAAGGAGGTCAGTTAAGCAGTGGCAATAGCAGCAATAGCAGTAACAGCAAAATCACAGCAGTCATGGTAGTCCCAGCTACCAAAACTTCCCGAACTACACTGACTTGATTCCCTTTTAGCCAGGGATATGTAGGAGACCTTTGAAGCGAAGGTTCGGTCAAACTTTTCCAAAAAATGCTTCACACGGGGTGCTCGAACAGGCAAAAATCGCTCGTATCCGCTCACTCATCTTTGCACGAAAACTCTTCATGTTTACGCGCAAAGAGGGGCAGCTGTGAGCACGTGATTTTTGCCCTACATGAGAATCACTCCCAGAAAATTCAAAAATAAAATAGTTTTGTGTTGAGCATGATTTTTGTGATTTTTGTGTTATTTTTATCTTACATTTTGCATTTTTGTGTGTACGTGTTTATTTATTTAAATTAGTAAAATACAAAATATATACATCATGTTGTGCATTTTTTTTTAGTGTTTAATATCAAAATTATACGGTTTACATTTAAGTGATATGTAATTATGTGGGATGATTGTAGTAAAAATTAATTGTGTTATGAGTTAGTATATATATATATATATATATATATATATATATACACATATGTATATGATACACCATGGAATGTAGTATGGAAATCGGAATTGGGCCATAGCAAAACCAGGCCCAATGTAATTCAATACACCACCCAATTCCCTACCCAGCCAGCCCAACACCTCAGCCCAACCCGACCCGGTCCGAAATAATCAAACCCCCCTCTTTTCAATACACCATCATTTTTCATTACACAAAGACAAACCCTAATCCTAAAACCCCCCCCCCCCACCTCTCTTCTCTTCTACTTCAAACAACCCACAGCCGCCGCCTGCTCATCCACACCTCCCGCCGCCCAAACACTCACCAATCAGCCACCAGCCATTCCCCATGACCACCTTCGTCTCCAGCCTCACGTCCAAGTGTCCGAGTTCGACATTCTCCATCGCCTGAACCCGCCAGTCTGCCGGTAGCAACCAAACGACCATCATCTTCCTCATCGCTCACTCCACCTGAAGCAGCGTCCAGCCATAAACGACTACCAAACAATCGCCAGTTCGTCGACCAGTTGCAGCTGCGTCATCTCCCTCTTGCTCGTCGACCAGTAACCATGAACGAACCACCCAGCTCGACAAAACAACTTCATCAAACTTCTGCTTCGTCGTCTTCTTCGCGTCGTCGTTTTCTTCACATCAAACGACGAGGGACGGCAGATTGTTCGGCGCTAGATATCGAGTTTCGTTCGAGCCGAGATTGAGTCCAGTTTCAAGTTCAGTCGCCAGTTCAAGTTTGGTTCCGATAAGTTTATCATTTTTCCTTTCCCTTGTTTCGTTTAGAATAGAGTTTTGGTTTTATTCTTGATTTTGTTTTTCTTTGTATTGCTGGTTATTTTGAATTTGCCCTGTCTTATGTGTCAATGAATCATGTTCCATACCTCTGTCGTTTGGGATTAACTCATTCCGTGCGTAGTTAATTGTTGTTTTGAACTATTATTGAATTTGACGATTTGAAGTATAATAATACTCTGTTGAGTTTGATGTTTAGTGTTAATGTGATTTTGATTCAGCTTCAACTTCAGTGTCCTGTTGAGTTTTGTTTAGTATTAATGTGGTTTTTTTCAGATTCATGCTAAATGATTTCCATGCCCGTTCATTTTGTTTTAGAGTCCATCATGATTGGTTCCCAATATGATTGGTTTGTTCCTGTTGTTCTGATGCTAAGTGATCTAATATGAGTTATAGTAAGTTTGTTATGAGAATTTTGTTGGGCATTGGTTATAGCTGATAGTGATTTGGTGTTTAATTAGGAATTAATTTTGGTCAATTGTTAGCATTGTTACAAATGAAGGTTTGGGGGAAGAATAGTAATTTCGGTAGTTTTAGGGGTAATATGGAAATTGAAAACTTAAAGAATTATTTATGTTAAAGTATTTTATCCACTAAGCACTAATAACATTAAAAAGGGTATTGTTTAATACTTAGTGAGGAACAAGACATAGTGGCTTTGGAAGATGTTAAAAGAAGTAATTAAATATGTTGCCCATAACTTTTGAATTAATTAAGGAAGAGACAAGTGTTAGTGGGGAACCAAACAATAGGCATGGGAGTTAATATTAATACTATAATACACCCATGACTTTTGATAAAAACAAGAGGGGACAAGCATGTAAGCATGGGGAACCATTTAACTTGAATCAAGAAGTCATTTAAGGGGGGGGGGGTCTGTTTTTAGCTATAAGTATAGCATGAATCTGAAACAGTAAAGGGACAGACAAAGGGATACACATACAGACAGTAGGAGGATCCAAAAGACATAGACATTGATACTTAACTAGAAGTTGAAGGAGAAAACAGTGATAGAGGACTTTTGGGAGAGCATTCTGAAAGATACAAATAGATACACATATTCACAGCATAGAGGGAACTACGGACACTCATAAAAAATACACAAGTGCTCACTTGTTTGCTTCTGTTCTTCGGTTGCTTCAGTTGTTGTTGGTTTGTTGCTGTTAAGGCTATTGTTGTCGCTACTGTTTATTGTCGAGGTTGTTGTTGTGGTTTGTCGAGGTTGTTGTTGTGGTGGTTGCTGTGTTGTCGTGGGGGTTCTGTTGCTGTTGGTCCGTTGTTAAAGCTGTTGCTGTTGGTCTGTTGTTAAAGCTGTTGTTGTTGGTCTGTTGTTGTTAGCCGCTGTTTGTGCTGCTATATAATGCATCCTCACTTCTCTTTTCTTTAAATTCCAGGTACACATCTTTAGAATACCAGAAATTGTAGTTGGCAAGTTCAAAGTTTGGACATATATGAAGATCTGAAGTCTATGTTTAAATTCATCCTGTTTTGTATACTACACATCTGCAATCGCATCATATTTGTATAAGTTAACTGATGAATTATGGACTGTATCTATTTTGTATGTAATCCATGTTGGTCAATGTTAAATTGAAATTAGAAAACCAAAACAGGGATTTAGTCTAGAACTAGAAATTAGTATGGTCTTATTTAAGATTTGAATATCAAAGGTCATTTTGATTAATTGCGACATGTGTTTGAATAGGGATTAAGACTCAAACCGTTAACATTCAAATGATTGAATTGTGTGAATCGGGTTTATATAATTATTCTAATTCTGAATTTACGAGGTCACTTGGGTAAATAACGTCATTTTAATTAGCAATTTGAATAATATTAATAACTAAGGTAGTGATGAACATTAGCATGAAGTTCAAAAAATGACTTTTGTATTACACATAGTTAACTTCAATGGTTCGGTTTATCTAATACTGGTGGTTTAAATTAATTAGAGAATGGTTAGTTTATGTTGACATTTTTCAAACTCGCATGCTACTTATAATTGTTGTTTTGGTATTACTCGCTTGTAGAATAAGGCATAAAACAACCTCCCTTGTGCAAGCTCGAGTGCAATTTCCATTCACCTTGATCTAGCAACTAATAAGAAGCCCGAGCTAGTAAACATGTAACAAATTAGGACCTTTTCTCGTTTATTTTAGAGACGAACTTAATAGAAAATGTAGTCACTTTAGGATTGTCCTTAAAAATGAGACGAGCCTCGTCGCGCAAAAAAAAAATATATAATTGCGGGGCCTTCAAATAATTGTCATGAGAACTTAGATTTGGAAGGACCGTTTAGCGAATTTCACGGTCTTTCCAAAAAGTTAATCAAGACGATAGACTCTTTAGGCACGACTTTAATAAAATTACTTTTCCTAAATACGGGTGCGCATTTATGTGACCCAAATCTTACTCTCGGCGAAACTGAAATACATTAAAGTCGTAGGCGTACTGGTTGCGGTACGGCTCGAAATGTGTTTTCGTGACGTCGCAATTCTCCTAAGAATTAAAGCGGGATATAAGAGCACACAAATAAAAATATATAAAGAAATCAGATAGAAACAAAATTGCAGTTTGAGCGACCGTGCTAAAACCACGGAATCCGGGAATGCCTAACACCTTCTCCCGGGTTAACAGAATTCCTTATCCAGGATTCTAGTTTCGCAGACTATATTATAGAGTCATAAATTTCCTCGATTCGGGATCAAATCGGTGACTTGGGACACCATTATTTTTCCAAGTGGCGACTCTGAATTAAATAAATTGATCCCGTTTCGATTGTCCTTTAATTGGAAAAACTCCCTCGCGCCCTCGCGGGTGCGGAAAAAAGAGGTGTGACAATTGTCACTAGTAGTCTTCCTTTGAGACAAATATATTGGAAGGAACTAATTATATGTTGTATAAAAGGCTTTAGTCTATTAGCAATAGTTTTAATAATACTTTTGTAAATTGTATTGCACAATCCAATAGACCGGAAGTTTCGAAGGGATATGGCATTAGGGACTTTTAGAATTAAACTGAGATAGGTATCATTTATACATTTGGGAGCGTACCTATATCAAACGCTTGTTGACAAAAATGTATCATAAATGCATTTAAGTAATGCCAAAATTTTTGAAAAAAAAAGGATAAAGGACATCCAGTCTGGGAAATTTGTAAGGATTAATAATAAAAACATCCCTTTTAAGCTCGCATTGAGATAAAGGATTATCTAAAGAGCTTAGGTTATAGTTAATGAAACAGTGGTGGTCTTTATTTATCACAGGCCAATTGAAAAGTTCATGTCTAGTAACAAAAAATGCTCATAAAAAAATTATACACAGGATCCAAAATACCCCGGGGATCATCAATCCAATTTCTATTAATGTCCTTATAGAAAATAATTTTATTGATTCTTCTATTGTTGGTGGCACAAATATAAATTTTTTTCGGAATTGAAATCACCTTCATTGAGCCAATTAATCCTAGAGCGTAATTTCCAGAAGTCTTCTTCTATTTTTCGGAGATCATTATACTCATTCTTAAGAGTCACTTCTATGGTACTAAGGAAGTTACTATGACCATAAGAGATAAAAGTTTGGATACCAGTCAATCTAGCTAATAGAGTTTTTTTTTTTTTTTTGAAAAAGTCTCCAAAAATGATGGATTTCCATTCAGCTATTCGATTCCTACATATTGGAGGCTTGAATAAATTTTTTATCATCCCAACAAGTATTAACAATTTTTTCAAATTGAGGATGCCTACACTAGTTAGTTTCCAACCTAAAGGGTTTAGGGAGAGAATTTAAGTATTTAGGAACTAATTCTATCAAGATAAGGTTGTGGTCTGAATGAGTTTGAGAAGGTAGATAACACTATCCCTCAGGAAAATACTGAGCCATTCCTCATTTGCTAGGACTTTATCAAGCCTTTCCATAATACGGGTACTATTGCATTTGTTGTGATCTAGCCAAGTAAATTTACAATCTTTGTACCCTAAATCCATTAATTTACAGTAATTGATTTTATTCCACAATTTTAGAGCCCTTCTTCTATTAATAGAGTTTCCACCTAGCTTATCATCAGCCACTAGCATATCATTCAAATCCTTACCAAAGAGCGAGGCACCTTTATAATTATCAAAAATAGTAGTTATGTTATCCCACATGATATTTCTTTTAGCAACCTTAACAAGTATAAATAGATGTAAAGAGACAAGATTATTGAGAAGGAATAGCATGAATTTCATTGTTATGTTTGACAAAGTTGTTGACATGCACTAAGTTTGTGTTCCACATGACAGCCATACCTCCAGATTGTCCCTCAGCTGGGACCTCTATCATATCCTAGAAGCCAAACTCATTCATCAAACTACCATGACTAGTCATTCTTGTTTCTAAGAGGGAGACCATGCACGGCTAGTCAGTAGCCATTAGGTCGTGGAATTTTCTTCTATCTCAGCATTGTTACTGTGAGCACGTAATTTTTACCCTAAATATGCGTTATTCTCATAAAATTCAAAATAAATAATTTTTCCTTATTTTTACAATTTGTGTATTAAGTAGTTGCATGAAAATTCATATAAAAATACAAAAAATATGCATTTGCATTTAGGAATTTAATTTCACATTTTAGTACTAATTAGTATCAATTTATTTTAGAACAAAATGTCAATAAAAATACAAAGACCCATTACCCCAGGCCCAAGCGGAATACCTTGCCCAAAACTCTCTCATCCGCCCAGGCCCAAGACTAAAATCACACAACCTAGGCCCAAGTCACATACCCCAGCCCAAGAAAATGGGTCAAACCCATGACCCAACCCATTTTAGAAGCCTTCAGACCTTAGGGACACGCAAATTGCGTGTCTCTATCTCCCCAGCTCCCATTTTCCATGCCAGGCTCCCCCTTCAACAGAAAAATGACCACTAAATCCCCAATCTCCCATCTCATTCTCTGGATACTCCCTAGCCTCTCACCTACATAAACGATCACACACAGAAAAGAAAAGGACCCCAATGGCAGAATCGAATTTCTCAGCTTAAAAGATGAAGAAAGTAATATTCAAATTCCAAAAAATCAGATTCGAAAACAATAGAAAATTAAAATTGTTTTGGATTCAAAAAGGTTTTTGTTGTGAATTCGGAATAATTTCTGCTTCATCGCCATTGATTTACCTTCATTTCTCTACTGGTTTGGCTTCAATTTTGCTGAGAATTCGAGTTGCCATTAGTTCTGATTTTTGGTCCTGGTTTTGTTTGCTATTTGGGAGGTTAATTTGGTCTCAAATAACTGTTGTTACTGTTGTTGAGTATTCTGCTTGAGCACGTTGAGCTTCACTCTCCCATCTCACAATTCATTTGGTTTCAGTTGAAGTTTCTCAAAGAGATTCAAGTTTCATATATCATCTTTCAATTCTGATATTTCTAAAAAAAAAAATGAGCATGGTTTGATGCTCAATTTGATTTCCGGGAAGAATCGAGGTTGCCGGAGGTGTTGAGGTATTATCCGTTGGTTTTCCGGTTCGACTTTCACTGACTTTGTTTGAAGTTATCTCGATTTCGGACTGTAATCGTTGCTTTGTTTCAATTCGTGTAATTGCCGCATCTCAACTAATCGGAAAGCTAATTTCAGGTTACTTCTAATCTCCTTCATTTCGTTTTGGATCTGATGTTTGTGGTTGTAGCTGTTGTATTGCTATTTTAGAGTGAGTTTGAATTTCGTGAAGCTACATATTCTTCTCTGTTGAGTTGAGTGAATTTGAGAAGTGTCTACTATTAGGGATTCATCTTTTGCTGGGATGGCACTCATTTGCTTGCTGAGCATTTTATCGGATATGTAATGCTCAAGTCCAAAAAGAAGAAGGCGTGATACAGCCATTGCTAAACCAAAAATCACAATTGCGGGGCCCTCAATTAATTGTAATAAAAATTTAGACTCGGAAGGACCATTTAGCGAATTTCACGGTCTTTCCCGAAGTTAACAAAGACGGAGAATCTTTAGGCACGACATTAATAAAATACTTTCCTAAATACGGGTGCGCATTTATGTGACCCAAATCTTACTCTCGGCAAAACTGAAATGCATTAAAGTCACAGGCGTACTGGTTGCGGTGTGACTCGAAATGTGTTTTCGTGACGTCGCAATTCTTCTAAAATTAAAAGGCGGAACATTAATAGCACATAATTGAAATATATAAAGGAATCAGATAAAAACAAAAATCATAGTTGAGCGACCGTGCTAAAACCACGGAATTCGGGAGTGCCTAACACTTTCTCCCGGGTTAACAGAATTCCTTATCCAGGTTTCTAGTTTCGTAGACTGTAATACAGAGTCATAAATTTCCTCGGTTCGGGATTAAACCGGTGACTTGGGACACCATTATTTTCCCAAGTGGCGACTCTAAAAAATTAAATAAATTGATCCCGTTCCGACTGTCCTTTAAGTGGAAAATCTCCTTCCCTGATTATTATTATATCCCTTCTCGGGGTGTAGTATTAAACAGCGGCACATTTATATGTGTGTGAAAAAAGGAGGTGTGACAGCTCTGGCGACTCTGCTGGGGATAAGTAACCCGGAACTTAGGTTCAGGGTTTAAGAATTCGAGCTTAGTTAAATTGCTATTTTTGTTTATATCTGATTTCATTATATGTTTTGATTAATGTGTTACATATTTACCGCTTTGATATTGCGTGAACTATATATATAAAACTGTGCCGAAAACCCTTCTCTTCTTACCTCCGGGGATGTGCTTACTGGTTGAGACTCTCCTTTCTGTTAGTGTCATTCCAAAAATAAGAAAAAAAGAGGCCGGATAAGTTACAAAGCCGATTGACCCCGCGGGTCACCGGTACGTAGCCCCCTCCTCGATCCGAGTTATCCACTCGGGTACACGGTCTAGTACCGATGAAAAATCAGGATATTGAGCCTAGGTCTAGGACGTTTATTTGCATCATATCTGACTTAGGGGACTCAACACAGGGGTTGGGTCCGTCTAGGACAGGTGACCCGGAAAATTAAAGACCGAGCATATTATATGTTGCATTTATTTGTCCTGTATTATTATGATGATTGGTTAAATTCCTGAAAACAAAAAGAAATATAATTTTGGAATAGAAAAATATCAAAATATTGACAAATGCTGTCAAAAATTTGAAAAGAAAGTTTGAAAATAGGTGAAATAGTTTTGTTGAAATAATTGGTCATATAATCTAACCGAACTACGCAGGTTTGATTCTCGCCATTAGGCGGGATACGTAGGCAACCCTCATCGGGTCCAACCACCCCTTCAAAAAATTCAAAAAAAATGTCGAAGTTTAGTTTTCAATAAATCAAAGTGATGCCGTTTTTTAAAAATAGCCGAATGTTCCGAAAGGACGCCGGAAGACTGTTTTTACAAAAATGGCCACTTTGAAGTCTTTTCTTTTTCTTTTTGAATAATAGCCTAGAAATATTCCATGGGGAAATGTTGAAAGGCCATAACCTCAAAATCAAGTTTGAGCAACCACCCCTTCAAAAATTTAAAAAAAGTGTCCAAGTTTTAGTTTTCAATAAAATCAAAGAGATGCCGTTTTTTAAAATGGTCGAATGTTCCGAAAGGACGCCGGAAGGTTGTTTGTGCAAAATTGGCCACTTTAAAGTCTTTTCTTTTTTCTTTTTTGAATAATACCTTAAAATACACATTATGGGAATGTTGAAAGGACACCCTGTTCAAAAAATCAAAAAACAAATGTGTGTTTAATTTTGCCAATAAAATCAAAGTGATGTCGTTTTTGAAAATAGCCGAATGTTCCGAAAGGACGCCGGAAGACTGTTTTTGCAAAAATAGCCACTTTGAATCATTTTTAATAATTTGCGGGCACAGCCTTGAAATATTTCTGGTGGAAAATGTTGAAAGGCCATAGCCGCAAAATCTAGTACGGGTTCACACCCCGTTTGCAAAAATAATCAAAAAATGTCAAAATTTTGATTTTTGTTATAAATAAGTCAAGGATGCTATTTTGTTTAAAACAAGCCGAATGTCCCACAAAAGGACGCCGAAAGGCCGTTTTTGCAAGAATAGCCACTTTGAGTTATTTGTAAATAATTTTTGGGCACAGCCTCGAAATATTCCCTCGCGGAAATGTCAAAAGGTCGTATCCGCAAAGTCAAGTTTGAATCATCACTCAACTTTTCAAAAATAACCACTTTATCAAATAAGCCATTACATGGCCGGAATTTTGCAGAAATAGCCACATTTTTGCATGTTAACTTCCTCAGTCTCGTGTTGGCCTGTGTCGGTGCTGAACGATGCCTCATAGGCCCCAGGATAAAAACTTCGAATTTGTAGTTTCTTAAACAAAATTTCGCAAAAAATAGCCACTTTGTCAAATAAGCCATTACATGGTCAATTTTGTAAAAAATAGTCACAATTGACATCAAAAACTTCTCAATCTTGTGTTGGCCTATGGCGATGCCGAACGATGCCCCATGAGCCGCAGGATGAGAAAATTTTTAAGTTTATTTTCTTAAATAAAATTTGCAAAAATAGCCACTTTGCTGAATAAGCCATTATATGGCCAATTTTGTAGAAATAGTCATAATTGATGCTAAAATATTCTTATTCTTGCACAAGATGTGTGAGATTTTCATCAAAGTTTGTAGTTGGAGTCGGCTTCTATAATTTTCCTTCAAAGAAAAAAAAGTAAAAAAAAAATCGAATAAACATCTCTTTATTTCTTGCATTAATTTGCAAGAACTACGCTCGGTCCGATTCATGCGGGGTCATGATACGTAGGCAATCCACATAGGATTCGACCATATCCATAACCAAAAAGAAAAAAAATGAAAAAAAAAACTACAAAAGAAAAAAAAAAAGAAAATGAAAAAACCACAAAAAGGGAAAAAGAAAAGAAAATAGCAGAAAAACAAAGGAAATCAATAAGTGGAATACCTTAACACTAACATGGTGGTTTCGTTTTGTTAATTCAGAAACTTGAGGTGGTTGGTTGTGGTAAACAAGATCCAAGGAAAATGATATCTGACATTGGAGCTGTTACGAGTGCTCAAGAGACTCGGGGTCACAGAGTTCAACAAGGGTCAACTATGGGTGAGGAAAATAGAACACTGAAACGACAAATGACCAAAATGCGTCAAGCATGGGCCAATGGCCAGGGACAGCCTTCTCAAGAGTCACAGTTTGATATACAGCAAGAATAGTACCACTCTCCCGAGTACCACTCATACTCGTTTGATCTTCCTACAAACATTGAGAAGCCTACCCGAAAGAAGGTACAGGAAGAAATGGCCCAAAGATTGAAGAGATTAGAACAACGGCTGAAAAACACGCAAGAAGTGGCAGGTCAAAAGAGTGTTGCCTTAAGAGATCTATGTATGTTCCCCGATGCTCACGTGCTGCCTGGTTTCAAGATTCCCAAATTTGAAAAGTATGATGGACAGGGAAACCCCATAGCCCACCTGAAAAGGTATTGCAACCAATTGAGAGGTGTGGGAAGAAATGAAGAATTACTTATGGCTTATTTTGGGGAAAGTCTCCCGGGAGTAGCATCTGAATGGTTTTGGGATCAAGATGCATCTGGTTGGCACGTCTGGGATGATTTGGCACGGGCCTTTATCAAACAGTTTCAATACAATATTGACGTCACCCCAAACCGCATTTCCCTTTCTAAACTGAAAAAGAAACCAACTGAAAGTTTCAGGGAATATGCCATCAAATGGAGAGAGCAAGCATCTAGAGCTAAGCCACCCATGAATGATCACGAGTTGGCCACTGTTTTCCTTCAGGCTCAAGAGCCGGATTACTTTCAAAACATGATATCTGCAGTTGGTCAATCCTTTGAAGAAATAATCAAAATGGGAGAAATGGTGGAGGACGGTCTTAAGACCGGCAAGATTATAAGTCATTCAGCTCTCAAAGATGCGACTCAGGATGTTCAAAGTGAATTTAGTGATGTGAATGGGAGGGATGAAGAAATCATGATGGTATCAGGGTCGAGAAGAGGTCGTATGAGAACATCTCGAAGGTATATGCAGCCTCATCAGGTTTTCCATAACCCTCTTAAGCATTACTACCCGCCTCAGAACCCTCCATACTCTGTTGATCCAGTCCAATATGTTGCCCAACCTTCAAAACACCCAAGAAAGCAAGCCCGAGCATCACAAAATCTTTACCAGCCTCCGCAAAATTTTCAAGTACCTTATAACCCATATCCAAGCCAGGGGTGTGGAAGGGAGCAAAAGTTGAAAGATAATTTTACACCAATAGGAGAGTCCTAAGCAAGCTTGTTTGAGAAGTTAAAACAACATGACATGATTGCACCCATTCCTCCAAATTGGGTGGATCGACGTGCGAGAAGCTTTGACTCATCTAAAAGGTGTGAATACCACTCCAATGCTCCGGGGCACGATGTTGAAAGTTGTCGGGATTTGAAAAGAGAGATAGAAAGAATGATTCAGGAAGGAATAATTGCGGTCCAAGACAGTGGCATTGCACAGAATCCTTTACCTGCACATGACGGAGCACATTTTGTGGGGATAATGCCCGGTGACGTGGGTGAGGAGAATCTTCTTGGGAAATCGTCAATTGAAGTTGAAGATATTGAAACAGAAAGCGATCTTGGCGACATTAATGCAGAATTCAGTGGCTAGGATGCCATGCTTGTCAATTGGGAAGGCGCTCCACCTCTTGGAGTTTTGGTGGTTTATTTTGGTGTCATTTCTGTCACCCGGGTTATTTCGGGGTTGTAATCCGGACGTTGTCTTGAGAGTCAAAACCCTTCTATCTTTTCACTTTGCTTTGTTTAGTAATAAAAATTGTTTAGTGCTGTCTAGGTTTGTAATTCTAGTCTAGTCTGTTCATTTTGTTGTTTCAATCTATCAGTTTAATACAACTCTCCGTTTCCCGTCAATTCTAGTCATCCCATTTCTAATCACTTTACAGTTCTTTTCATACTGATTTTAGTGACATGACATGCACATAATTCCCGGCCTGATTTTAAAAGTCAATTTAACAATGAAGCAATGTTGAAGATGTAATGATACTAAGAAGAAACAAAAATATATTGGAACGCTGTGAAGCCTGAATCAAGTGAATACTGGGGGAAAGCATAACATAAAGAAATGTTTTGGAAAGGCATCATGCTTCATCGGCTCAAACCCAAAGGCGAAAGTACCCCAAGGCTAAAGGAACCATTCACGGTATCGATATTGTTGCCCAATGGTACTGAGAATCATCAAATACAAAAGGCAAAAATGTGAATCAATCAAAGGTGTTTAACCGTGTAGTTTGTGCTTGGTAGGTTTTGAAGATTGGAATGACGAAGGCATTTCGTTCGGCTATCCAAACACTTCGTCCATTGCTACCCCTTTGAGCCATATTATATTTTTTTGTTTTTTTTGTTTTTTTGAAAGATTTAAAAATCCAGAAATGTATTATATGCAATGCAGAAAAATATTCCCTTGTTAGATAGGTGGGCGCCTGGACAGAAATTGAAAATGCATGAAATGCAGTACAGAAAAATATTCCCTTGTTATATAGGTGGGCGCCTAAACAGAAATTAAAATGCAGAAATGCATGAAATGCGATGCAGAAAAATATTCCCTTGTTTTCTCGGTGGGCGCCTAAACAGAAATTAAAAGTGCAGAAATGCATGAAATGCGATGCAGAAATGTATTCCCTTGTTATATAGGTGGGCGCCTAAATAAGAAATTAAAAATGCATGAAATGCAGTGCAGAAAAGTATTCCCTTATTAGATAGGTGGGCGCCTGGATAGAAATTAAAAATGCATGAGATGCAGTGCGAAAAAGTATTCCCTTGTTAGATAGGTGGGCGCCTGGACAGAAATTAGAAATGCATGAGTTGCAATGCAGAAAAGTATTCCCTCGTTAGATAGGTGGGCGCCTGGACAGAAATTAAAAATGCATGAAATGCGGTGCAGAAAAGTATTCCCTCGTTAGATAGGTGGGCGCCTGGAAAAAAATTAAGAAATGCATTAAATGCAATGCAGAAAAGTATTCTCTCGTTATATAGGTGGGCGCCTAGACAGAAATTAAAAATGCAGAAATTAAAAACTTTTGTGTTACATTGTGACTAAAGGTTATCTTAGGTGAAAAATTCATCAGACTAAGACATTTAATCTTAGGAGAAAGTTTCAACAGACTAAGATTTTGATTCTCATTGGACTATGTCCATTTCAATGTAATCTCGGGAGGATTATCCATCGGACTGAGTTTATGACTCCAGGAGATAACTCTTCGGACTGGGTCTATTCATTTGTATGGTCTCAAGAGGAATATCCATCGGACCGAGTTTATGACTCCAGGAGATAACTCATCAGACTGGGTCCATTTGCAATTCAGACTTTCTTAAGTCTTTCAATTTCAAAAATCTTTCCTTTCTTTTTCGACTTCTTACCTTTCTTTCTTTTCCAACTTCTGATTTTACCTTTCAAATTATGCCTTTCCTTTTCGTTTCAAATTATGCCTTCATTTCCTTTTCCAACTTCTACTTTTATCTTAGGTGAAAAATTCATCGGACTAAGATTTCATCTTAGGAGAAAGTTTCAACAGACTAAGATTCTTTCCTTTCATCTTAGGTGAAAAATTCATCAGACCAAGACTTTTATCTTGGGAGAAAGATTCAACAGACTAAGATTTTATCCAATTATCTTAGGTGAAAAATTCATCGGACTAAGACTTTTGTCTTAGGAGAAAGTTTCAACAGACAAAGATTTTATCATTCTATGATACTTGCTTCATTCACCTTTCAACTTGAATTGTTCATCTTCAAAAAATAATTGTATTCGCCTTCATGCTCTTCGGATGACTATCCGATTTCAAGAAAAATGACAGAAAATTTTTCCTGCCCCAGTTTGATGATTCTTTTGCAGAATATCTTTTGTCCCTGTTTCAAAGCAAAGAAAAATCTGTTAGTTTAAAAGTGCGGTGGTTGGTTGTGGCCTTGATGGCGATTAATTTCCACTTGAGTGCCTTGCCTGTTCACCGACTATCTATTTTCACTTCTTCTTTGTTCAAAACCGTCTTTCTTACGGCATGTATGTCACTCCTTTCTTGACGGATCCCACAAAATCCAATCTTGAAGTCTATGATTCCTTTGATGACTTCATTTGACAACCTCAGATGTTTCTTGACTGACTCCTTACTTTGTCAAAATATACTCCCATATTTCCCTTTATTATATTTTCCCTAATTGGCTCTTTGCCGACCTTTGTGTCTTGCATGAATCCCAAACATTTTTATTGTTGCCCGCTTCATTGCACATGTTGCTCTATTGGCTTAAAACATTGGCCTTGTCTTTTCTTGACTTACGACAATTGTCGTGTTGGCCAAATCCCATCTTGTGCAATTGGAAAGCTTGGCGGAAAATTTTGAAATCATTTCTATACTTGTTATGACCTGACAGACTCAATAAGAGGGAGGGTAAAACAAGGTATAAAAGAATATAGAGAAAGGAAAATACAATTCCTAACAAGAAACCTATAGAAGAATGACCTATCGGATGTGAATACCGACTCTAGCGTCCTTGACATGCACTTCAGCCTTCTCTGTATAGCAAATTCGATGTTCAACTCTTGTTGCAAGTTCTGCCGTGAAACCGGTCTTCAAGTACTCCATTTCCTTGATTTGATTCAAAATCCTTAGTCAACTTGTAGTGCCCATAGGGTTTTCACCATCAAGCCTCTCTCCTTTTTGATTTTTCTTTTTCTCAACTCACTGTCGCCTTACGGTGCCCGTGAGGGTTTTCACCGATAAGACTATCTCCTTTTAATTTCTCTCATCTTGGAGTCCCGTGGTAGTTCTCATCATCTTTCTCGAATTCTTCATTCTCCTTTGTTCGGACTTGAGTGTTGCCCTTGATATGATTCACCTTTGCTCGTTTGACTCGGCATTTTTTGAAGATTGATCAGAAGGTCTTGCTTTGGACCGTAATGGAGGCTTTTGGATAGGGTTTAGAAAGAAAGGATATATAGGCTCAAATTATTTCAACGTGGGTTAAAGGATTACAACTTCCGGAATCTTATTTCTTCAACAACCATAACTCATGCCCCAGTTTCCTTCTTGGGGAATTTTTTTGGATTTTTCCTTTATTGTGACTGAACCTCAGTGAGGCTGCCTACGTACCCTTTTGGGATCAAGTCAAAACGTAGTTCGTATCATAAGATCGCTTCCTTGTTGTGATTTGACTTCTCCCGATTTTCTTTCTTGTATTGCATTCTTTTCTTTTTCTTAATCTTCTTTTTCTCTATTTTTTTTCTTTTCTCTTTTTTTTTCTTTTCTCCATTTGATTTTCTCGCTCAATCCTTAATTTTGTTGTTGATTCCGAAAGAGGGATATGAATGAAAAATGAGATTATAACATTCAATAACATGATGTGCCTAGTCACCATACTGGGGTAGAAAAAATCTTTCTTTGGTTATTTATTTTTGTCACAAGCAGAGGTCCACTTGGAAAATGGACGCATATTTCAAAATTGAAAAAGTTGAACAAGCTCAAGGCAATAACAAGAATGCCGGTGAAAGAGAAAATACAAGTCAGGGCAATAACAAGAATGTCGATAGAAGAGAAGATACAAGTTTAAGTCAACAACAAGTATGCCGTTGGAAGAATAATTTTTAAGCATCAGCAACTAGGAGCCCACCTGAAATCATGGGCACTATATGACCGGACTTGATCCAAAAGCTGAAGAAGATTGAACCAACACCTGCGGCTAACAAGCATCAAGATTCAGATCAGGGTCCGAATGAAGCACCAACCAACTCAAGATCAAGCTTCAGAAGACTCATAGATAGGAATTTTGTAACTCGTAGCTGATAGGTTTAGTTAGTCTTTCTCAATTTTGATGTAATAACGGGACAACGGACCGGAGCCTCGGACGGAACCTCGACTCTCAACCTCGATACTCCATCACCCCCGAACTATACTGACCTGATTCCTGTTTATCCCAGGATATGTAGGCAACCTCTGAAGCAGGGTGCGGTCAAAGCTTTTCAAAATGCTTCACAACGGAATACTCGAACGGGTAAAAATCGTTCATAGTTGTTCACTTATCTTTGCACGAAAACTCTTCGTGTTTCCGAGCAAAGAGGGGCAGCTGTGAGCACGTGATTTTTACCCTACATATGAGTTATTCCCATAAAATTCAAAATAAATAATTTTTCCTTATTTTTACAATTTGTGTATTAATTAGTTGCATGAAAATTCATATAAAAATACAAAAAATATGCATTTGCATTTAGGAATTTAATTTCACATTTTAGTACTAATTAGTGTCAATTTATTTTAGAACAAAATGTCAATAAAAATACAAAGACCCATTACCCCAGGCCCAAGCGGAATACCTTGCCCAAAACCCTCTCATCCGCCCAGGCCCAAGACTAAAATCACACAACCTAGGCCCAAGTCACATACCCCAGCCCAAGAAAATGGGTCAAACCCATGACCCAACCCATTTTAGAAGCCTTCAGACCTTAGGGACACGCAAATTGCGTGTCTCTATCTCCCCAGCTCCCATTTTCCATGCCAGGCTCCCCCTTCAACAGAAAAAATGACCACTAAATCCCCAATCTACCATCTCATTGTCTGGATACTCCCTAGCCTCTCACCTACATAAACGATCACACACACAGAAAAGAAAAGGACCCCAATGGCAGAATCGAATTTCTCAGCTTAAAAGATGAAGAAATTAATATTCAAATTCCAAAAAATCAGATTCGAAAACAATAGAAATTTGAAATTGTTTGGATTCGAAAAGGTTTCTGTTGTGAATTCGGAATAATTTCTACTTCATCGCCATTGATTTACCTTCATTTCTCTACCGGTTTGGCTTCAATTTTGCTGAGAATTCGAGTTGCCATTGGTTCTGATTTTTTGTCCTAGTTTTGTTTGCTATTTGGGAGGTTAATTTGGTCTCAAATCACTGTTGTTGATGTTGTTGAGTATTCTGCTTGAGCACGTTGAGCTTCACTCTCCCATCTCAGAATTCATTTGGTTTCAGTTGAAGTTTCTCAAAGAGATTCAAGTTTCAGATATCATCTTTCAATTATGATATTTCTAAAAAAAACAAATGAGCGTGGTTTGATGCTCAATTTGATTTTCGGGCAGAATCGAGGTTGCCGGAGGTGTTGAGGTATTATCCGTTGGTTTTTCGGTTCGACTTTCACTGACTTTGTTTGAAGTTATATCGATTTCAGACTGTAATCGTTGCTTTGTTTCAATTCGTGTAATTGCCGCATCTCAACTAATCGGAAAGCTAATTTCAGGTTACTTCTAATCTCATTCATTTCGTTTTTGATCTGATGTTTGTGGTTGTAGCTGTTGTATTGCTATTTTAGAGTGAGTTTGAATTTTGTGAAGCTACATATTCTTCTCTGTTGAGTTGAGTGAGTTTGAATTTTGTGAAGCTACATATTCTTCTCTGTTGAGTTGAGTGAATTTGAGGAGTGTCTACTATTAGGGATTCATCTTTTGCTGGGATGACACTC
This sequence comes from Nicotiana noctiflora, assembly GCA_032618575.1. Lineage (NCBI taxonomy): Eukaryota > Viridiplantae > Streptophyta > Magnoliopsida > Solanales > Solanaceae > Nicotiana > Nicotiana noctiflora. The sequence continues at coordinate 762,880 of JASVEL010004149.1, read as the reverse complement.
ATTTGCTTGTTGAGCATGTTTATCGGATATGTAATGCTCAAGTCCAAAAAGAAGAAGGCGTGATACAGTCATGCTAAACCAAAAATCACAATTGCGAGGCCCTCAATTAATTATAATAAAAATTTAGACTCGGAAGGACCGTTTAGCGAATTTCACGGTCTTTCCCGAAGTTAACAAAGACGGAGAATCTTTAGGCACGACTTTAATAAAATACTTTCCTAAATACGGATGCTCATTTATGTGACACAAATCTTACTCTCGGCGAAACTGAAATGCATTAAAGTCACAGGCATACCAGTTGCGGTGTGACTCGAAATGTGTTTTCGTGACGTTGCAATTCTTCTAATATTAAAAGGCGGAACATTAATAACACATAATTGAAATATATAAAGGAATCAGATAAAAACAAAAATCACAGTTGAGCGACCGTGCTAAAACCACGGAATTCGGGAGTGCCTAACACCTTTTCCCGGGTTAACAGAATTCCTTATCCAGGTTTCTAGTTTCGCAGACTGTAATACAGAGTCATAAATTTCCTCGGTTCGGGATTAAACCGGTGACTTGGGACACCATTATTTTCCCAAGTGGAGACTCTGAATAATTAAATAAATTGATCTCATTCCGATTGCCCTTTAAGTGGAAAAACTCCTTTCCTGATTATTATTATATCCCTTCTCGGGGTGTAGTATTAAACAGCGGCACGTTATATATGTGTATGTGAAAAAAGGGAGGTGTGACAGTTACGACCCCTTATATTCCATATAATCATATTTTAGCACGATTCATGGGTGGATGATTGGGGTGGGTAGTGCCATTGGCCTGGGATGATTAAGGGAATATTGGGTTCCTCCTTAGAGAGGGAACCAGAATCATGGCTAGTTTCCCTATAGTTGGATCTTGGGGAGGCCTCATATCCATTATACCTTTGTACATTGAAGGTGGGAAGGCTAATACAAGCCTCTTCTCCCGCCTCTCCTTGTATAGATAGACCTTTACCTCGTCTAGGGTTGAAGTTTTTACTGTGTGTTCCCCTATAACGTCCATTTCCCCTTCCATTTCTTCCCCCCGTGTTTCCTAGGTTTTGTGGCATTGGAGGTTCCTGAAATTGTTGATCCATTTGAGCAGGGTACATAGGTCCCTCCTGTTGCATGGGGTTTTGAGGTAGCTCCCAAGGCATTAGAATTGGGTTCAGAGCCATCAACTTTTGAGGAGCGAAGAAAGGTAGCTCTAGGCCCATGTTTTGAGTGAGAAAAGGATTCTGGGCAAAATGGGGAGGAAGGTTCCAATGAGCCCTCATTTCTTCTACAAGGTTGTTGTTCATCCCTGGGGCTAAAGGTTGCATAATGTTCTTTACCCAAATGTGGTTGAGATAATTGCTCATTGATAGGTGTAGAACCTCCGAGATGACCTGAGCTAGAAATTGAGGGCTGTTTATGAGAATAATTCTCTCATTCCCGTTGATCGTCACTTGAAGTGAGATCCCCCTCCTTATTAAACCTAGCTCTATCCAACTGGTGGGGGTGATGATTCTATGAAAATGGGGGCTGGGCATAAACCACTGGGAGGGGAGGCATTTGTTGAGGTAAGGGTGGTAGGTTGTCCATTGGTAGTGCTAGAAGGTTTCTGAGAATTTGTATAAGTCGAAACCTTCTCCGGCTGCTTAGAGGATCCCTTGGCATTTTTTGGGGAGAGAGCTTGGAGATATAAGGGTTGAGGAGTAGGGTTTGAGGGAATGATTGGGTCTATTTGCATGCAGCCTGGGTGGTTTAGCGTGCTCAAACATATAGTAGATTTTGTATAGGATTCTAAGGGAACATGTTTATGGTAGTTTGCCATTTGGATCGACAGAGAAGTATGGTTGGTCCTGTTTGGGTAATTAGGTTATTAGGAGTGGGGAATTATTCAAGATATGATTTGGGCTAGCCTGATTACCCTGTGATTGGGTATGTATATTACTTAGGGGCTAACTATTAATAACACCTATTTTGTCGTGTAGTTAGTTAATAGAAAGTTTAGTAGCATTGGAGGTCTGAACCCAGTTCAAGGCCTTAATGGTTACGTTGTTTTTGTATTCTGACAGATTTGTGTTGTTAGAATCTAATTTTTGAGATATTAGAGAGATATAAGAATTCTTATCAGTGGAGTTCATGGATAAGTGGGAAGATTGGGAGGGGGAGGTTTGAGAGTTAATTTGAGTAGCAATAAAAGGATTATTAGCAGAGATTTTTGGAATATATTTAATTATTTTTGAAGGAAAAAACTTACCTGAGTTATGAGTCGTATTTCTACTCAGATTAACTAGCATATGAATTTTGTGTTATGTTATCTATTTTCCTTTGATTTGTTGAGAACTTTTACGTCGGGGAAAGTGAACCAAATTTTGTGTGATGTTACCTCTTTTCCTTAATTTGTTGAGAAATTCTACGCAACGGAAAGTGAACCGTTTGCCAACCTTCATTGTCTGAGTTTAGGTTTGTGGCTTTGTCTTATGCTGGTTGTATTTGGCTTGAATTCGTGTTTGTTGAATTTTTTTTTTGCAGAACAGATCCCTATGCCCTAAATATCCGCAAAGTTTGCATAGATAATTATTTGCTTCATATTGAATTTGTTGCTTGTGGTTCCAATGAGGATTTGCTTCTTGACCGGTTCATCCATCAACCTCGCATGATGACCTCTTAGAGATGAAGAGGTGCTGGTGTCGATTTTTAGGAGTTTGCAAATGGATTTTCCTACCCTTTGCAGTATTTGATTATCGTAGAACTCCATAGATAATTGAGGTAATCTCATCCAGACTGCCGTATGGCTTTGTCTGGCATATTTTGCGACAAAATTTGGTTTCCATTGTTAAGTTGATAAGAATAAGCCAAAGACAAACCATGGTCCATATTGAAGGATGTGATACATGCTATCCTCATTTGGAGCTTTACTATGTAATAGTCGTTTCCCAAATCAATGAGGGGGAAGTTTTTCTTTAATTTCCATAGCGTTTGGATTTTATGTTTTAGTGTTTGGTGGAGAATTTATTTTTTCATTGAGTTTAATAATCAGAGTGTGCTTCCATGGAAGATAGATACGATCTTTATCCTCCCTTGTGATGGGAATTGAAAGTGTTAGATTATATATCAATTCCACGGTGGAAATAACTAGATCATTCTCTTGAACTTCCATAGGGGAGGAGTTGGGATCAATGTTATTTAAAGAGGAAATTAAAGAAGCCATATTACCAATGAGTTTGTCTTTGAAATTTAATACGGTAATGACTTTTAGATTTTCGGAGTTTGAAAGAATTAAGTTTGGGGGCTTAGGAGGGATATGGGGATCGTCAATAGTTCTGCTATTAGTGTCCATATGAGATTTTTTCAGATAGAGAAGAAAAAGAAGACTGGGGATCTAGAGAGATAGAAGAGCCTCTCTCTAGAAACTATTAAGGCAATTATACACGATGACAACTCCCCTTTTAGGCATTACTACTACATTAGCTAACCATATTAGGTACCTAACTTCCTGAATGGATCCGATTTTAAGGAGTTTAGATACCTCACTTTGATGAATGCATGCTTGACCTCGAATTAAGGTCTCCTCTTCTGTTTAACTGGATGGAACTTTGGGTCCAAACTCAACTTATGAGTGGTTATCTCAGGCGGGATCCTTGTCAATCAAGAAGGACCCGGCAAAATAAGATATGTTAGTTTTAAGGAAATTACTGATTTCTTTCCGTATCTTAGGGGTTAACCCTATAACCAGATATACCTTTTGATCTGGTAGGTTTTTAGTTAATATGAGTTGCTGAAGCTCCTCGACCGTTAATTTTGTGGCGTCGGCATTATCAGAAGCTATAAATGATATCGAAATTCTATAATTATCCGCCTTATCAAATCTTTGTTCCTCTGGTCCAACCGTGATCGAAAATGGTGGTTTCTATTTGACTCCAGCCTTCCTATTTGGCATTGTGCTCCTTAGTGTCGGGACAACGGGTGGTGGGAATACTTCATCAACTGCGAACATCTCCTTTACAACTGGCTGCTCTCTGTACACTGTCTTGATTCCTTCAATAGTAGGGAATTTTAACGCTGGTGTAAGGTCGAAGGCACTTCCCTCATGTTTTGAATCTATGATCTTCCAAGTAGAGCGTTATATTTCATGTCCCCTTCGATCATATAGAAATTTGTTTCCTAGATGGTCCCGTCCGTTTTCACGGGTAGAGTTATCTCCCCTTTAGTAGTTTTGCATGCCATGTAAAATTCGTTCAATACCTAGACTATTGGCACTATTTGATCTTGTAACCATTACTGCTCTACGAACCTCGATTTAATGATGTTGATTGAGCTACCTCAATAAATCAACACACATTTAACTCGAGATTTACTGATAAGGACCAAAATTACCAGTGCATCATTATGAGGTTATCCGATTCCCTTGGCGTCCTCGTCGTTGAACGAAATGGTTCCCTATGGGATATAATCTTGGGTGCGTTTCTCTCTTGTGATCGACACTTTAGTGCATTTTATCATCGGCCCTTGACGGACCTCGGCCCCTCCAAGGATCATGTTGATGACGTGTTGAGGTTCTTCTTATTCAGTCTGTTTATTAGCGTCCCTGTTTCTGATGTAGTTTTTAGCTAGATCACTCATAAATTCTCGTAGGTGTCTCTTATTAAATAATTAGCCAACTTCTTCTCTCATTTGCCGACAATCCTAGGTCCGGTGGCCATGAGTGCTATGATACTTACACATCAAGTTGGGATCTCCTTGAGGGATCGGACTACAGTGGTCGTGGCCACTTGGTCTCCTTGATACGCCCAATAGATGATACAGTGCTGGCATCATCGACTTATATTTCAATAATATTGGTGCCTCCCTAGCCCCGAGTTGCCTATTAAAACCCTTCTCGCTCAACGAACCCCGGCTACTATGGCCTCGATAACTCTTCTTTTCATTCCTCGTAGGATGACACCTAGATCCTTTACCCCTTTGATCTTCGCTATACGGCTGATACCGGTATCAGATCAGTCTCGACTCATAATCGATGACTCTCTTAGATTTGTCTTCGGTTATGACAGGATAAACGGGACCAGAAGGGCCCGAGCTTATCGTCCTCGACTCTGATTTTTGACTGTATCTGTTGCGCACGTCGGACCAAGTTTTTGCCGGGTACTTCGAATTTTGTTTTGCCTCAATTTTCTTATCACCTGACTCCACCCATTTTATTAGTGATTCAAGTATTTTCATTACTTCGGGTTTGACACCGGTCTGTATTTCTCCAGGTCTTTTAGTGATCTGCTCATTTCTTCTGGTATTTTCCCCGGATAGTTCGGTTCAACCCTGTTGGGCCTGTAATATTTTGAAGATCACCCGTAGACTGACCTGGTCGCCTTCGCTTTCGGGCACTCCTCGAGCCATCTCCTCCCAGAATGTTGTTCTCAAAGTCAGTAGGGAGGTTGGCGTCTATGGCCACATGCAAATTAGCATCAACTAGGTCTGCAACTAGGACTCCATTAGGATCTGCATGGGGCACCTCATTGTTAGGCACTATATTGTTGTTTTCGCCATGATGGCCAGACTCAACATCAATGTTCAAGTGAACAGACTGAGAGTTTGACATTGTTAAGTTGTCCTGAAAGTGAAACCTTAAAGAGCAAGCGTAAAATAGAGTGTTATAGAAATTTGTATCAACTAGTACTATTATCCTTAGCCCCACGGTGGACACCAAACTGTTTACCATTAAAAATGGATAACAATTAAATTTTTACGTAATTTTAAGGATATGTAGATTAATTCAACACAAATGATCAAAAATATAGATAAGCAAAATAAAGATAAGATAAATAACCAAGCCAGTTGTGATGTTAAGTCCGGGCTCAGATTTAGGCTTAATAATAGTTTCGCCTTCGACCAGACCCTCGATTTGAAACCAAATATATATGAAGAGCTATGAGCAAAATAAGAACATTTGAATAACTTAGAAGCAGAAAATGAAAGTTTGTATTGCCTTGATATGCATGTTACAGTATGTTCATTAATATAAAACTTCTCATTTATATAGTAGGAGAGGTTTACCCCTTGTACAATTCTAAAAAAGGGTAAAATTCCTCCTCTTAGTCAATTACTGATTTCCTGCTGATGTCGAGCGAGATTTGCGTCGTGATGTCTGGTGGGGTGCGGATATCTCGGTCCTCTATTGGTCGTGCATAACTGCTGCCGTGCTTTCTGAGGTCTCGGTGCTCGTTCCGGAATTTGGGAAATATCGTCTCATCAAGCCCAGTGGCGAATACTCCATTCGGGCCTTAGTATGAAACGTTCCGGCTTCGATTCCAACCCCGTGAGCATTTTCTTCGTTTAACCCACCGAAAAATTGGGTGCAGGTTACCCCGGTTTTACCCGTATACAATATTATTTAATCAAACACAAACTACGACTAACCAAAAGTATTTTCTCGAAAATAAGCAGATTTTGAATACTTAACCAAACATATTATTCTGCATTTCTGCTCACTCTAATTACATTAAATTAAAGTAACTGAATTTTCTTATTATAATCGTAAACTCCCAAAACTTTCCCGTTATAACAGTGGGTAGGGAACAGGGGAGGGCAAAATGAAGTAAAATATAGCACATTCAACAACTTGATAGGAGTATTTGACAAGACATAAGTGGAATCACTAATATAATATGCCTCCAGAGATTGTAACATTTAATCTTTAGGAATCTTATTATGTATCGCTGGAAAATCTGAAGACTGAAGTCCCCTAATCAAGTTGGAAAGACATCACCTCATTGAATTAATCACCTATAGGACGGTTAACTTAGAGTAACGATAAAGTTATTTCGTGTGATTTACAAAGTAACAATTTCGAGTCGTGAAAATAGCAATGCTTGTATTATGATAAATTATCTGCATCATATCTCTTAGTTGCAGTCCTTACTTGGACCTACATGGACGCGAGACACTCTATGCACCCGACTGCTTTTTTTTTTGGGGGGGGAGGGGTTGGATGTACCACATAGAAGAAAGCAAAAAGGTAATCAAACAAGGTTCAAAACTCAGAAATATAAGAAATAATTAGTTATGCAAATAATTTCTGTAAGTAAATCTTATCATTAGTTGAATCAAACGATTTTGAAGACACAATTGTGATCTCATTCGCAACATGCACCAAGAAAGTTAGAATCTAAAAGGTTAAGAGCTTTCAGGAAAAAGTTACCTATTCAAAAAAAGTAAGTTGGATCGCAATATTTAAGTGGGGACTCAAAAGAGAAAGGACAAGCACAAAGTAAACTTTGCTAGGGCATGACTCCAAAAATTTCCATAGAAAATTGAAAAGGTTAAAAATATCAAATTCCAAAAACAGTGTTTAATCCCTCATTTCTATTTTTAAACTAAGCCTACAAAAGCAAAAGGTCAAGTTGACTTGTAGGATTTCTTGATTTTAAAATAAACCTTTTTGTCTTGTTCTTTCCATATCTCAATGAATTGACAAAAGGAGGTGGCGTTGTTGCAAGGCAGCTGCATAGCAGGATAGTCCATTCAAATAAGTCCTAAAAAAGGTTGGATACAATTGTAGCCCGTTTGGATATAAGAATTTTTTTTTTTTTTGAAATTTTTTCACATTTTATTTGCGATATCAGTGTTTGGCCATAATTAAATTTTCAATTTTACTTGAAGATAAATTTCTGAAATTTTCAAAAATTTGAAAACTCCAAAAAGCTATTTTTCAAAAGTCACTCAGATCACTCTCAAAAATTCAAAAATAACCTAAAATTATATTTATGTACAAATACAACTCTAATTTTTAAATACCATATTCACTTGAAAAAAAAAATTCACCATTTTTTTTTGTTGTTTTACAATTCTTATGTCCAAACGCCACTTAATTTCCCTTTAGTTTGCCCTAAAAATAAATAATTTTTAACAGTTAAAAATAATTTTATATATATATTTTTATTTCATCTTTAATGGGATGATTTATACACATAAATATTTATAACTTATTTTAGACCATAAATTTATATGACTAATTAAATTGCATGACATAAATTGAGACCGAAAAAGTTTCATGCAGAAACAAAGCACTAAATAGTTAATGATTCGTTTGTGTTTGAAGCAAAACCTAGTTCCTAACACTAGCAAAGTCAACTAATTATTGCTTCCTCTTTGTCTTTTTCTTTATTAAAGGCATTATATAAATCTTACTAGGCATTCATCATATATAGTGGTCCTACTATTAGCATGGTGGAATTACTGGAATCTGACAAAACCTAACTATATCAATTGAGAAAGAAAATTAGCTAAGTAGGTGTTCTTTTTTCTGTTCACATGTTTGTTCTTATGATTTTTTTACACTATTTTTTTTTTTCATAAAGTTTATATCATTTCATTAATCTTTCGTATATAGTTCGTCCTTTTCAAACAACAACAATACCACCGATGATAATGATGAGTGTAAATCGAGGGTTAAACAATCTAATTTTCTATCACAATTTAAACATAGTTAGAAACTGCATGGAAAGCACTATAATTTACAAATTTTTTAAGATATTTTTAAATAATGTATAAAATCATAGCTGAGCTAAAGAATTTTTTAAATTTTTATTTTTAATCACAATAGTTAGGTTGATTCCTATATTTATTGAACTTTACACCTTTTACATATTAAGATGAATACACATTGCAGTCCCAAATGATTTTCAAATGAGATGTGCTTTGTCTTAATTATTTAATACAGCTCTCATATTTTAAAGAATTTTAAAAAAATGCTGACGTTCAAATGGAAAAAGATAAAACGAAATAATGAAAACAAACGAGTAATACTAAATGGGCCTGTGATTCGATTGAAACTCTTTGGGTTCTCTGTGGTTAAAAGGTATAGATCCATTTTTATGGACCTACCATAATATCTGGGTATTGGCCCATTTTACAGTGGACATATTTTCCTCTCATGTGGAGTTCATGGATGAAAAACAATAAAAAGCTCCTTCAATTCATCGAAGATATCACTTCTAATGCCAATGAAGTTTACAAAAAAAGGTTCTTAATGAAATAGTTTCTCATAATGCTGGAGTTGAGTAGTTGCAAAGGCATGGCATTAGTGGATCGCTAATCTCATTAATCAAATCAATAAGAGGTGAGGAACTAACCTTGACTGACGTGAATGAGGCTAGCTATTTAGGATTTTTGTGCCATGGATTTCATGTATTTGAGTGAAGCTAAATGTAACGACCTGACTGGCCGTTTTGCTTTCTAGTACCCGTTCTCCTAAATAAGACTTTTCGTACTTGCTTTTACTGATGATTTGTGGGGATAGTTAGTTCGGGATTTGAAAGGGTTAAGAGTTGAAATAAGAAGACTTGGTTCCTTAAGGTTGACTTAAAAGGCCAAGTTTGACTTCAGTCAATATTTGAGTAAACGATCCCATAATCGGAATTTGATAGTTTAAATAGGTTTATATGATGATTTCGAACTTGGCCGTATGTTCAGATCGGCTTGGATGTCCCGAGAGCATTTTGGCGCCTAATAGTGAAAGTTGTTTCTTGAAAGATTTTGAAGTTTTTTATATTTGGTTGGAGCGGGTTTTGGTGATATCGAGGTCCGAATGAAATTTCGAGACCGGATGTCATTTAAGACTGGCACGCAAAATTTAGTGTCATTCCAAGTAGTCTAAGTATGATTTGGCGCGTTCGGAGCGATTTGGAAACTTGAAGTTTAAAGTTTGATTCAATTTGGTTTTGAGTTATGATTCTTGGTTTCATTGTTATTTTTCGCGTTTCAAGAAAGTTCGTATTATGATTACAGACTTATTGGCGCCTTTGGATGGGGTCCCGAGTAGCTCGGGTGAGTTTCGGACCCCTCGGAGCAAAGTATAAGAAACCAGAAATCCCAGTTCTAGTTTCCTTCTTTGAGAACGCGAAGGGACCATCATATTCATATAAAGGAATTGGGACTAACGAAAAGGTGTGCTATACGTTCGCGGTAGCTAGTTTGCGTTCGGGAAGGTCTTGAGGCCAGTGACCTTTACATTCGCGTGAGGTGACTCGCGATTGCATAGAGTAGCCTGGGCTGGGCTGTGCCACCTTGTTCTTCGCGTTCGTGAAGCAACCATCGTATTCGTGAAGGGTAGGCCAAGCCAGCCTCCACGTTCACGAGGCCTTGATCGCGTTGGCGATGTAGAGTCTCCAGGGGGTCTGAGCTGTTTGCCTTTGCGAACACGAGGCCCCCTCCGCGTTTGTAATGACGGAGGCAGTTGGGCAGTAAGTTTTAAAAATGGGACTTTGGCATTTTTGGATTCATTTATTATACTCTTGGGAGATTTGAGAGCTCTTAAGAAGGGTATTGCGACCTACCTTTGTGAGGTAAGTAATTTCTACCTAATGTGAGTTTAATAGATAGTTTATGGGTTGTAACATATAAATTAGTAAAAATCATTTGTTTAGAGGAAAACCTAGGTTTTTGATAAAAATGAGATTTTACCACGAAAATGGTTATAATATTTGATAAAAATTATATATTTATGTTCCTAAGGTTATGGGTAACAATATCTGAAATTCGGGCATGTGGTCCTGGAGATGAGTAGTAGGAATCTTGAATTTAGTGTTGGGTAATCACTTTAATAGTTGGGCTATGAAGTTTTAAACGTATATGGATTAGTTTTTACACTATTTAAATAGTTTTGGATTGTTCTGCATCGAATTAAGGGTTTAGGCATAATCTTGGACCGAAAAGTAGGCCTTGAGACGAGGTAAGTCTATTTTCTAACCTTCTAAGAGGAAAATTATTCCACAAGTGAACTTAATTAAAATATAATTTTTTGGGTGTATGGGGGGGGGGGGGCTTCACATGCACGAAGTGATTAAGTCCACGCAGTTTTAGGTTTACGCCATGCTTTATGGACACCATTATTGATTATATTTTCTAATTGTAACAAATCGAATTAAGTTGAGGATTTCCAAGGATTTAAAGGCTTCAGGTTGAATAGTCTTTATTTTTTCAAAAAGAATTCAGAAAGGGTTATGATTTAATGATAAAATTATATTTGACTATGTCACATTTATGATTCGCGAGCGGGGTAACACATCTAAGGTTCACGCTGTTCAACCCTAGGTAGTGCACAATTTATATTTATGTTGGATCAGAGAGAACGGTCTTGGTGAAATTTGTGTGTGATAATAGAACCTGAAGTCCTTTTTATAACTTGTATAAATTTATTGTTTGAGAGATCATTTGATTTAAATGAAGGAAGTGTTTTGGGTTCTTAAATATGATGAAAGTATTGTTCAACTATTTTTCGTTCTGAGTTTTATTATTATCTATATTTATCATACATAATTAGAATTTTGTATTATTATATTGTTGGTCCTAGTAAGTGTCGGAGTCGGCCCCTCGTTACTATCTCTTCGAGGTTAGACTAGATACTTACTGGGTACATATTTTTATTTACTTACGCTACACGTATGTACATAATTATACATAATTTGAGGCATGTGCATCTGGCCACAAGTCCAGTGCCCAAATTTAATTCCCATCCCAAGAGTTATCGTGAGCGGCCTTCTGAGCCGTTCTACAGCTGCTGGAGTCTCTCTTATGCTTTATTTTTGTGTCTATTTTCTTTCAGACACTTAGCATTCTTTTGTATATTCTACTAGATTGCCCACATACTTGTGACACCAGTTCCTGGTGCGCACACTTGTAGACTTATGATTTTGGATTTGTTTACTTGACTAGAATTTGTACTCACTTGCTTCCGTTTAATTGTGTTTCAAATTTAATTTCAACTTTTTCTTAATAAACGGGAAAGTAATATCTACTTGGTAATTTGTTTAAACTGGAAATCCACTAGTTTGATCAGTGTTAGCTTTTCTAACAACGGTGTTGGGCACCATCGCGGTGTGTAATAGAAATTGGGTTGTGACAACATCATATTAGAGAATTAGGTTTACGTAGGTCCCACAAGTTATGGATAGACCTGGTAGAGTATTATTGATCGATGAACTAGGCTACACCTTCCTATCTTCGGAGGTAAGTAGCGTGACGATCCCCATGACTTCATTGATAGGTGCAGGGACATACTGCACATTATGAGGATACTAGAGTCGCATGGGGTGGATTTCACTACTTTTCAATTAGAGGCCATGGCCTGCTGATGATGGCAGTTTTATCTTCTCGGCAGGCCAGTGGGGTTTCCTCCTATGTATTGGGACAAGTTTACACAACTTTTCTTGGATAATTATATTCCACCCCCCACCCCCCCAGAGGAAAGCGTTGCGGTGTCAGCTTAAGCACATGTAGAAAGGTAAGATGTATGTGACCGTTTATGAGGCGAGATTTTCAGAGTCATCTAGCCTTGCACTTATGATACTTCCTATGGACGCATAAAGAGTGCAGAAATTTGTTGCGGGGTTGCACCCTAGTATTCAGGATAGTATGGCCCGGGAGGTTGAGATGGGCACCGATTATCAGCTAGTAGTAGAGATTTCTCGGAGGATTGAGGGTTACTGCCAGAGGGGTAAGGAGCATATATAGCAGGATAAGAGGACATGTTTCTTTAAAGAGTTTAGAGGTGTCCCGATTATGGGCAGAGGTCAGTTTGGGAGGGGTCAGCCTAGCAAACCCACATATACCACCACCTCCTCCTTGGGGTGCTCTTTAAGTGTTGTTCAGCTGTATTATATGGTATTAGGTTGGTTGAATCAGGTTTGGAGTGGTTTTGGAGAGGAATGAGACACTTAGTCTCATATTTTGAAGTTAAGTTGGAAAAGTCAACTAGATGTTGACTTATGGGTGCATGATCTCGATTGTGAATTCTGGCGATTCGGTTAGCTCCCCTAGGTGATTATGGACGTAGGAATGTGTTCGGAATGTAATTCGGATATCCTTGGTAGATTCAAGCTTGAATTGGCAAAATTGGAGATTGGCATTTCTAGGTTGGCAGTGGAAATTTAGATATCGGGGTCAGAATAAAATACTAGAAATTGGAGTAGGTCCGTAGCGTCATTTGTGGCGTATGTGTGAAAATTTTCAAGTCATTCGGATGAGGTTTGATAGTTTTCGGCATCGTTTGCAGGATTTAGAAGTTTAAAGGTTCTTAAGCTTGAATCCGAGGGTGATTTGGTATTTTGATGTTGTTTGGAGTGTTCTGAAGGTCTGAATAAGTTTAAATAGTGGTATATAACTTTTTGGCATTTTTGGTTGAGGTCCCGAGGGCCTCGGGGTGGATTCGGATGGCTAACGTAAGGGTTGGAAATTGGTTTGAGCAACTAAAGATGCTTCTTCTGTCATTTCTGCACCTGTGGATTGGGGACCACAGGTGCAAGGTCCGTAGAAGCGAGATCGGACCGTAGAAGCGAAGAAGGACCGCATGAGTGGAAGTTGGACCGCATTTGTGAGCCCGCAGGTGTGAGGCCTGGGGAACAGGTGGGGAAGCTAGAAATTTAAGTGAAATGCGCAGATGCGGCATTTGGACTGCACGTACAGTCTCGCAGGTGTGTGAATTTGACCGCAGATGAGAAAGTGTTGGTAAGAATGTATAAAAAGTCCCTTTCGTGAATTTGGTCATTCTTCAACATTTTTCAAACGGATTTGGAGCTTTTGGGAGCAATTTGAAGAGGGATTCAAGGGGCTTTTCATTGATGTGAGTAATTTAAGCCCTAATATTGGTGATTATGGAATTGTTTTTTGTTTAATCATGTAATTAGTGGTGATTTGGGGTGAAGTTGAGGGGGCTAGGGCTTGAATTTTGGAGAGTTTTGATTGAGGATTTGAGGGGTCAAATGGAGTTGAATTTTGATAAATCTTATATGTATGGACTTGTGAGTCGAAGGAGTTTCTAGTTTTGTGATTTTTATCAGATTCCGAGACGTGGGTCCAGGGGCTGGATTTGGGGAAAATTTTGGGACTTTTGTTTGAATTGATAGTTTCTCATTTGAAATTGATTCTTTGGCCTATATTGACTGTGTTGCATTGTTTTTGGTTAGATTCGAGACGTTTGGAGGCTAATTCCAGAGGTAAAGGCATAGCAAAGTAATATTTGGCTTGATTTGAGGTAAGTAACGTTTCCAAACTTTGTTTTCAGGGTTTGAACCCTGAACTATATGTTATATGATTAAAGATTAAGGTGATGCAAATGGCAAGTGACAGGCGTGTGGGCATGCACTGTGATAATTATAGCCCGGTTCGTTGCATGGCACTGCTTAGTTACTCTTTCCAGTTGATATATGTTTTGTGATTATATGATTAAGGAAATGAATTGTAAATCATGTTAATTATTATTTTAGGGCTTCACACTAATACTGTTGAGACCTGAGTGATCGTTTCTTACCGTCATCTCATTAATTTTATTGATATTATGTACTCAGTCTTGTTCATGATATCATATCATGTCTTAGTCTCGATTGTTGTTATTTGGCATATTATATCATTTTTTTCGGGCTAGTACATGGCATAGTGAGCCCGTGGGTGTGAGACTGGAGAGTGATGATCGAGTGAGGCCGATAGCCTAAATATGAGTGCCAGTTATGGGATCAGGATGCACGCCACAATAGATTATTGATTATTCCTTCATTGGCTTGTTATAGAGCTTGGGCTGAAAGGAGACCATCACGAGTCTACAAACTACCAATGAGCGCGGATGATATTTTCGAGCGATGGATTTCTCTGGACATGGATTTATCCAAAGTAATGATACCTGGAGATGGATTTCTCCTCAAGGTTGGATTACCCTTGTTCCTCGGTACTGGTTGACTTGAAGTCAATGTTGTATATATAGTTCGGGATAGATTTCCCTGTGCCGGGTGGCCATATGCAGCCTCGAGTGGTTGATCACTTGAGAGTGTGAGCGCATAGTGTATTTTCATATATTTCGGGCATTGGCATGTTGAGATTCGCTGAGCTTTATACTTCACATTGTTCGGATTGGTATTTTGCTTTACTATTAAGTTGAATAATTAGATTGCCAGCATGTCTACTTTATTATACAATATAAATGTGTTATAATTGCTGAGGCTTAGTTGGCCACTACCTATCAGTCCATAATTTGGACTTGTTACTTACTGAGTTGGTGTACGCACATTACCCCATGCATTTTGTGTGCAGATCCAGGTATCTCAGGTCACGGTAGCGGCTTGTGACTATTCCAGTCGTGGATTATCACCGTATATAGCGAGGTGGCTGTTTGGCGATCGTAGTCCCTCATTTCTCCTTCTTTATCATCCTCTAGTGTACTTTGGCTACTTTCAGACTATTTTTGCTCTTGTTATGTTTCAGACCACTAAACATTTTTTTCAAAGAAAATGCCATATTAATTATAATTATGCAAACTAAAGTACACAAAATATATTCTTAAAAATTAAGAGTTGGAACGAGTTTACCGAATTGCCGAACAACTTCTTCAAAATTGAAAATTAAAAATCGTTGAAGACTTGAATACTTCAATTCACCAATTTCACAAAATTTCACAAAATTGGAATAATAATATAAACAATTGAGAGGGATTGAGAGAGATTGAGAGTGATTGAGATAGATTGATGAATTGGTGAGTAAAAATGAAAGAATGATGGGGTATTTATAGTTGAGAATTGGAAAAAAGTGTAATTATATAAAGTTTGGGGTTATATTAAAGTTTGGGGGCCATTTGGCTAAATTTTAAAGACCAAAGACGGCTATATTTGGTCACCAACGGCTATATTAAAAATCTGCCAGTTGGGCTTTTAATTAAAAAAATATACAATTTTTTTTTTTGAATTTTTACCTTTGGGCCCGCTAAGGCCCACCAGGACCGGTCCAGGACCGCTAGCCGGTCCCAGTCTTCACGATCCCGGTCTCGCGGGCTTAAGGGAAGGGATCGGCCCGTCACGGTCTTAAAAGAACACTTGGGCCCGGCACACCAGGACCGTCCCGCCAGGACTGCCAGGATCGCGGTCCCGGTCCGGGCCCGGCCCACCAGACAGCCTTACCCTCGGCTCTGAAAAGATAGAAGGCAAAGAGTAACAGCAAGAAACAACACCAACAAACCAAACAGAAAACCGAAGCAAGGGAAACATTAAGCAATAACAGAAATCTAATAATAAGAAAATACAACGCTAACTTTGAGGGATACATTAAAACTACTAGAACGAGCAAGGACACCGCTCAGCTACTTAGCTTACTACCTTAATTTTTTGACATCCACACCTTTCTATCTACGCCATGTCCTTAGTAAGCTGTAGAATCATTATGTCTTGCCTAATCACCTCTACCCAAAACTTCCTCGGCCTACCTCCACCTCTTCTTAGGCTCTCCAAGACCAATTTCTCACACATCCTAATTGAGGCATCTGTGCCTCTACTTTTCACATGCCCAAACCATTTAAAGCTTGATTGTTGGTAAAAAATTAACATTATAGCTAATGTTTTGGAAATAATTTGTGTTTTCTTCTGGTAACTTGGTAATATACATATGATAGTTAATGTTCTCAAGGTTAACTGTTTGTATACCTGGAACTGACAATAATGATTAGATTTCTTCAGCTAAAAGAAGGTAGGATTCTTTCTCCCTTACTTCCAATTTGTTTAACAATGTTAATTGATCATGAAATTTACTAAAGAAAAACATTTGACAGTTATACTAGATGTGTATAGAATACTATAAAAGTGTGAGTACTCTGTATTTGCAAAGTAATTCTGGAAATAAAATAAGCGGAAATATATAAGAAATAGAATTTAATTGGAACCCACTAAATTCATAGTGTTTCCTTACGGAACTTAATCCCCTGCCAATAGCCGAGCTTGTGGATTATTTTTCCTCAGGGTAGAACGTATTACACATTGGTATAGCGATACTTCATCCTCAGCATTTCAGCGAACACAATGATCGGTAGCAAATCATACTTACTGTTGCTTTCTTTTGGTCAAAACAATATAAAAGAAAGAAGGAGAATTCAGAATTTCGTAAAGAAAATCTGAGGGAAGGGCATGGTATTTATAGCCAATATATTGGGTTCAAATGAAGAGGTGCAACTCTTCAAGATGACTATTCGCGTAAAATGGACATTTATGCAAAATAAAGTGGGAAAATCAAAAGAGGAGGAAAATTAAATTACCGTTACAAAAGTTTGGTTCAAAAAATTAATCAATCAAACAGATCATTTGAACGAATTCAAGCCGAAGCCGAAGTCGAGCGGCGACGACAGCGCGAGGCTTGCGTTCTTCTCAACTCTTTAAGAGCTAGAAGAAGAGAAATTGTATATATACCCAATGTCCCTTTCTCAAAGATGGGAATTCAAATATTTCATTTTCTTCCATTTTTCATTCACTCTAATTTAAGCTTCAAAAATTAATCAACCAATCAGACAATTGACTTAATCCGAATCAGATCATTTGACTGTATTCGAATTCTGACAAGCGACGATGATGATGGCATGATGTTTGCATTCTTCTCAACTCTGTAAGAGCTAGAATAAGAGCAATTTTATATATACCCATCAAAATATTTTTCCTCCTTCAATATGGGACAATGTCCCTTTGTTAAAGAGGAAAATTTAAATATTTTATTTTTTTCCTCCATTTTTCATTCACTCTATTTTAAGCTTTAACTAGCTTAAACCCAATAAAAAGGACCCTTAATACAAACCTACTTGTTTTCTATTCTATGACGCTATTTCGTGTGAGAGGATGTTAGGGCCATTTATTTTTTGCCTAACGAAGGTCTGAATCTAATAATTCATATATCAATTTATTAAGTGCATTTGTTTTCTCTTTTACAGCCCCTTACTTGCTCAGTTTGATGAATCAAAATCTTGTATACAATCTTAAAACCATTAAGATGTTCATTCAAAAATTCCTCTGGAAGTGATCGTTTAACTCTACTCTATCCAGTATCACCAAAAAAACCACCACACTACCTCCAGCGCATAACTACCACGACTGAGCACCGACGACTCAACAATTGCCCAACCACCAATCACCCTTTTCATTGTCACCATCCAAAATTCAACTTTAAGGATCGTGATGGCACCTAGTCTCTAAAATTAGGTAAGTCGATCACTTACAACAGTTATACCATTAAAATATAATATGTCAAAGTATAATATAAATACGGAAATAAAGGTGATACAAGACAACACCTTGATAATCATAATAAATTCCCAAGACTGGGTAGTACAGAGTCATGAACTCTAGCTGAATACATAGAAATATCTCAAATCCAAAAAATACAACATTGTCCTCACATAGAATTGACAGTATAAACTTAAGAGAGTAATGTGATGAATTCATCAATTTGGGACCTATGGAATATAACTCTGATACCAAATTGATTCGATTCTTCGAGTTAACAAAGAACCAACCGACCAGGATCAAGATCTTAATACGAAAACATAGTTTATAAGCCGGTTTCAAGAAATAACATATCTCAAATTTTAGGACTCGAAATCTGATGATTCAAAAATGAGGTGAAAGATGACAATCTGAAACAACCCAAAGAGTTGGCCCATCCATATACCAACTTGAAACCAAGAACACTTCATTCAGCGTGATTATTATGGAGAACGTGCCGATAAGCCCTATGGTTAATAAAAGAAAGATTATTTACTTGTTCAAAATAAGTAAATATTGATGTTGCACCAGTTCAATAAAAATTATGATTCTATAATATCAAAAAGAATGAATTTGGATCAAGAAACATGTTCTTGTAAGATAAAAAAAACTAAACAAGTTCCTAAAGTTACCACTTGAAATCAATTAACGTGATAAATAAATAGCATACACAATTGAAAATAAGATAAAGACTATCACCACCTTGCTTGTAACAAAAAATAAGGATAAAGAAGACAAAATAGAGAAAGACACTCTACTGTAAAACTAGGGCAAGCCTTAAAAACATGAATTACCTTCTACAAGTAAAGAAAACCCTTTATATAGGCCTAGAGTCTCTTCTTTAATGACTATAATTCATATTCTAATAAGCAAATAAAATAACTAAAGACAAGGAAAGTAAATCCCTATTCTACAAGGAAAAGAATATAGAATCCTACCAAAAGAAACATCCGTATTCTAAAAACAATAAAATAAATCTTATTTTAAGAAGGAAAGAATTTTTTCTACTTGAAATCAACCTTGAGCTTCTTGGACTTATTTCGCTTCTTGAAATTAAGTCCATATGTTTGGACTTGAGCTCCAAAACTTGATCTTAGCCAAAATTAATAATATTTAACATAGATTCTTCATTTTCATTGAGAAATGACTCCAAAGGACTGCGATGATCAATCGACTCTACCTTGAATCCTCGCGATCAAGAAGCTAACTTTTCTTGGGTCTGCTTCCTCCAACACCTGGGTCTGCACAAAAATATGAAGAAGTGTAGTATGAGTACACCACGATCGGTACCCAGTAAGTATCAAGACTACCTAGATAAAGTAATGACGAGGTTCAAGTTGAGACACTCACTAGTCAAATAACCCGTGCAAAATCTCACAAACCGGAAAAAAGAATAATAATAAAATGCAATGATTGTAATCTCATCAATTAATGATACACATTTAGATTAACTAAAGGTCCCGATCTGACATTAATCCGTCATATAGAATCACACACACACGGCACCTCGTGCCCACATTATCAATCACACTCACACGGCAAGGATCTCCTACCACAACACAAGTTATACTCCGCACGCCAAAGACCTCGTGCCATAACACAAGTCATACTCTGCACGACTTAGACCTCGTGCCACAACAAAAGTCACAAGCGCACAGACAACTCATATGTGAATATCACAATCCATCTGGCGTTGTCAGATGCTCAATATCACAATCTGCCCGGCATGGTCACATGCTCAATATCACAATCCACCTACATGATCACGGGCTACCAATCCAAGCCACATTGCAGGGATGTAAGATATACAAGAATACATGTACATGACCAATGAACATCAAGTTTCATACTTATGAACAAGTATAAATGATATTATGATATATGCATGTGCAAATATACTATTATATCTCAAATCATCATTAGAGACATCGAGTAGCACGTTACGAACAACACAATAAATCACGTAGCATGTATGACACATATAAGGAAGCCAAAAGCAAAAACCAGAATGCTCTTCTTTCACCAACAACACGCCCACATGCCATAACATAATATCCCCATATAGCCAACCTTATCCCACTGTGCTGACAATATCATAGCTGCATGTATTACTCTATCCAAATAATATATCAATATACACTCGTGTCACTGTGCTTAGACAATATATCGTTAGCCACTTGTGTCATCTACCCTGATAATAAAATAATAGCCATTATATCACTCCACCTAAACAATATATCAACAGCCACATGTATCATTCTGTCTAGACAATATATGAAAGCCACGCATATCACTGCGCTCTGACAATAACATAATAGCCACTCGTATCTGTCACGATCGGAATTCCTAATCTCGGGACTATGATGGCTCCTAACATCTGCTTGCTAGGAAAGATGACGTAAATAAAGAAATTAATCAATTTTTAACAAATAATTTTAAATAATGACCTTAAACCAAAAATAAAATCCAAATTTAACATTGTGCGAACATAAGCAACGTGATACTAACTACTCTCAGAAATTCAGAGTCATAAGTACATGAGAAACTAAAAGTATAAAAGCATAGTATGAAATAATACAATTATTTGAAAGTATAAACAGTAAAGATAGGGAATCAAATGGGACTTCAGGGTCTGCGAACGCCAGCAGATCTACCTCTAGTCGGCGAAGTAAAGTGATCCGAGCTGATGCTTCTCTAGGCACTGTTGGGACCAATAACAGTATTTGCAGAAGAAATGCCAAAGTGTAGTATGAGTACAACCGACCCTATATACTTCTTAAGTGCCAAGCCTTACCTCGATAAGGTAGTGACAAGGCTATGACAAGATACTTACGTAAAAATCATGTATATATATATATATATACACACATACACAAAAAGCGGTAAAATAACAAGTAAAACAATAAAATATTAACTGTGAGGGGACATGCGAAAGAGGAGATATCATAGAAATCGGACATATAAAATCACAAAATAACATCTTCCAAAATAAGCAACAATGTATCCAAGAAAAATCACTAAAAATCAAACAAGGCAATGAAATGATAAAAGATGTGACATCGTCTTTTGTGCTTTTAATCTCGTCCTCACTATGTAATATCATGAATATAATGACACGACATTACCCTTCGTACTTTTACTCATCGGCACTGTATTACCCTTCATGATTTTACTTTCAAATCTCTCAATATATGATAATGAATACAAATAAGGCACGACAACGCTCTTCGTGCCTTCCCCCTTCGTTATCATACAATAACACATATTCGAATAATAAAAAATAAGGCGAAAAATAATTTCACTTTAGTTATGGTACCATGATATCAAACTCAACTATTAAAATATAATAACATCTTTGAAATAAATAATAAATAGGAAAAAAATAATTATAAGAAGCAACTACGACGACTCGGCCCGTCGTCTCATGAGTTACCGCTTTGTTTCCCCTATTTCTGCTTCCTTATGCTTTTTTATCCATGTTATGTGGTATCGGGTTTGTCGGTTCGAATCCGGAATTATTTTGGTAAGGTTTGAGACACTTAGTCTCTTTAAAGTGAGCTTAAGTTTGAAAAATTAACCGGATGTTGACTTATGTGTTAGAGGTCTTGGATGTGAACACTAATGGTTCGTAGGGGTGGGCATTCGGTATTTCGGTTCGGAATTTAAGAATTTCGGTTCGGTATTTCGGTATTCGGTTTATCAATTATATATAACAAATACCATACCAAAATATTTTAGTACGTTTCGGTATTTCTTATTTTGGTTCGGTACGGTTTCGTTTAATAATCGCTTAATAATCAATGCTAACACCTAACTAGTAACTACAAATTTTGTGAGATCGGCGACATTTGTATAAGGGATTCACTGTGAGATAGGCGATAAGGGAACTTTTGTAATGAAAAACAAAACATTTATACACATTACTTATTCTTTTTTCCAAGCCTTGGAGTATCGGCAGTGAGAATTATAGCCCTGAATCCGTTGCTCTTAGCTTTCCTTACCACAAGTTGTATTATATCTCTCCTGAAAGCCTATTGACAAAGAATAAATTAGCTATCTGTTACAAGACACTAAAGCAAGTGAAGATATATGAAGATGATGAGAGCTGGAAATAATAAGTTACAAAAGTTTGAAGGAAGCAAACAGCATTGCAGCTTCAAGCAACCTCCTCCACTGTGCATGTAGACGTAGGCCAATCCCTATACCCAGAGAAATGAGAATTCAGTATCCACACACCAGAATTCCAAATTGATCTCTTCTTTTAAGGAAAATATTACCATGATAACATTACATGCTGCTGCACCTCTAGCTGTTGCAACTTCAACAAGCATTCTAAATTTGAATTGTGTAATACTGTAATTCATACGATACCTAGGCTAGATGTTAGAAAGTTGGGCTGGAAGAAGAGATTTAGGGCTTGTGGTTGGGCTGGGTGATGGGTTAGTAGGCGAGTATTGGGTAAAGTGGGCTGACCGGCGGGTATTTGGGTAAAGAAATAAAAAAAACCTATTAAAAATCGGTATTTCGGTTTAACCGAAATACCGAAATTTAAGAATTCCAATACCGAGGACCATACCGAAATACCGGATTACCGAAATTTTAGAACCGAATTAGACCGAAATACCGAAAAAAACGAAACCGAAATACCGAAATAATTCGGTCCGGTTCGGAATTCGGCTTTTCGGATTTTATGCTCACCCCTAATGATTCGGTTGGTTTCGGGAGGTGATTTGAGACTTAGGAGTGTGATCGGAATAGGTTTTGGAGGTTCGGAGTAAATTTAGGCTTGAATTGGCTAAGTTGATATTTGGCAATTTCCGATTGGTAGGCGAGATTTCGATCCAAGTGTCAGAATGGAATTCGAAGAATTTCAGTATCTTCATTATGTCATTTGGGATATGTGTGCAAAATTTTAGGTTATTCGGACGTGGTTTGGTTGAGTTTTTTTAATCAAAAGCGAAATTTGGAAGATTTTAGAAACTTAGGCTTGAAACCGGTGTATTTTGGCTAATTTGATGTTGTTTGAAGTGTTTTAAAGATTGGTACAAGTTTGAATAAGGTTTTAATGTGAATTCCACCTAGTAAATCATGGAAATTAAGCCAAAAATTTAATAACTAGGGCTTGGAACTTTAGACCTTTGATTGAGGATTTGATGGACCATGTGAGGTCGGATTTCTGAACTTTTGATACTCGTGGGGAGATAAGGAATCTATTGGTGTAAAAATTATTGAATTCCGATATGTGGGCACGTGGGTCAGGATTTGGTAATTTCGGGATTTGTGTCAATTATTGATTGTTTTCGCTTGAACTTCATTCCCTTAGCCTATTTTAACGTCCTCGTTATGATTTTTGATAGATTTGATGCGAGTGGAGGCCATTTCGACGGGCAAAGACGTTGCGAGCTAGAGATTATACTAGTTTGAAGTGAGTCATGATTGTAAATGATGTTCTGAGGGTTTGAAACCCCGCATTGTACATTGTAGTGCTACATTGAGGTGAGGCACAAGCTTGATGACGAGCATGGGGTTGCACACTATTGGGGATTGTGACTTGATCCATCCCGATTGATGATTTTACCGTATATTTGACTGAAATCTATTTGATATTATTATTATTTGGGATAAATGCCATATTTGGGCTTCGTGCCAACTATTTGAACCCTTCGGGGATTTTTATTTATATTTCCTCACTGTTTTGACCTTATACTTGAACTCAGTCATGCTATTTTTCACTATTTTCATACTCAGCCATGTTTACTCAGTTTTAATTCTTAAATGATATTTTAAATGATTTTTGGGCTGAGAAACACTATTTTACTATTGCCCGAGTAGTTTGTGAGGATTTTTGACTGAGTAAGACCGAGGGTCTATGTTGTGAGGAAACACTGATATTAATTTGAGGCCAAGAGCCTGAGATTATGTGCCATGAGGTGGCTTGATATTGATATTATTTAGCTGTTTAACTTCAAATTGGGAATTGTTGGATGGCCTTCTCTTCATGAGAGGCGCTATCAAGACCGGGTTCGAAATTGGGGTCGTGACAAGTTGGTATTAGAGCCTAGGTTACATAGGTCTCATGAGTCATGAGCAGGTTTAGAAGAGTATCGCGGATCGGTACAGAGACGTCTGTATTTATCATCGAGAGGCTGCAGAACCTTTAGGAAAAACTTCATATCCTTGAAATTCTTGTTATGTGAATTTGTTGATCCGAGTACTAAATTTCTATTATTCTATTCTCTCATAGATGGTGAGGACACGTGCTACTGGACCGGATGGACGGACACTAGTACCACAAGCTGTGGCCACCAGAGGCCGAGGACGCGGTCGTGGTGATGGTAGAGGCCGAGCAATGAGGGCAACACCTGTAGATCTACCAACTGCCCTAGTTCAGGACCAGGTCCCAGCTATGGATGCTCCAGCAGCACCAGCTCAAGCACCAATTGTGCCCATTGTGATTCCGGCTCTTCGGGAGGCCTTGGCTAAGATCTTATCAGTTTGAATTGGCCTAGCTCAGGCGGTTTTAGCCACTATAGCCGCAGCTACTTCTCAGGCCAGGGGAGGCAATTTGACTCCCGCCGCTCACATACCTAAGCAGGTCGTGCAGGGACTTCAGACACCGGGGGAATACCCAACCCAGCCGGTTGCAACTGCTCAAGACTATGTAGCTACGGCCATGCTAGAGGATGAGCAGCGTAGGTTGGAGAGATTTGGTAGGCTTCAGCCTCCGACCTTCAGTGGTGTAGTGGGCGAGATTGCCCGCGGCTTTTTGGAGAAGTGTCAGAGGATGCTTCGTACCGCGAGTATTCTAGACACCAGTGGGGTCCCTTTCACTACCTATCAGTTTCCAGGACCTTCTTTCACTTGGTGGGAGGATTTTGAGAGGCGTAGGACTATTGGTGCAGCACCCCTTACTTGGCAGAGATTCTTCATTCTCTTTCTGGAGAAGTATGTGTTGTAGTCTTGCAAAGAGGAGCTCTGTAAGTTTGAGTGGTTGTGTCAGGTGGAGATGAAGATGTTGCAGTATGAGTTGAGGTTCTCCGAGTTGGCTCGTCATGCCATCTGGTTGGTTCCGACAGACAGAGAGAGTATCGGGAGGTTTGTTGATGGTCTTACTTATCAGCTATGTATTCTCATGAGCAGGGAGATGGTGACTGGTGCTATGTTCGTGGAGGTTGTGGATATTACCTGAGAGATTGAGTCTATTTGTCTCTAGGAGCGAGAGGATAGGGAGGACAAGAGGCCTCGAGGATCTGATAGTTACAGTGGTGCTCCTTCAAAGGGCCAGTTTCAACACGGCAGAGGTCGTCCATTTAGGCCTGCTCAGCCAGCATGCCCAGGTTATCATGGGGCATTATCGGGTCATCGTTCTCACAGTTCACGTCAGGGCCAGTCATCTCTTAATGCCCTTCCAACTCAAAGTTCATCCTATGATCCATCAGTCCATGGCTCTTCTATGTCAAGTGTGTCTGCTAGTAACTCTGGTGTGAGGGGTTCCCTTCAGTCCCCTTCTCCAGCACCTGGAAGTTATTATGAGTGTGGAGAAATGTGTCACATGTGGAGGCAGTGCCCTCGTCATTTTGCTAGTTCATCCCAGTAGAGGGGTCAGTCGTCGCCTTTAATGCTCGTTGCTTCATCACCACCCGCCCAGCCAGCTAGGGCTAGAGGTCAGTCATTTAGGGGTCGCCCCAGAGGGGGAGGTCAATCTGGAGGTGGCGGTCAAGCCCGTTTCTATGCTCTTCCCGGAAAACCCAATGCTATTGCTTCAGATGTTGTTATTACAAGTATTTTTTCAGTCTTCCACAGAGATGCCTCCGTATTATTTGATCCCGGTTCCACCTTTTCTTATGTATTATCATACTTTAGTTGTTATTTAGGTACGCCTCGTGAGTTTGTTGCTTTACTTGTTTATGACCCCAATGGGCGATACTATTATTGTAGATCATGTGTACTAGTCGTGTGTGGTGACTATTAGGGGTCTAGTGACCCGAGTGGAACTTTTATTATTGAATATGGTGGATTTCGATGTTATATATGAACAAGAAAGATAAAAATATTGAAATGTATGTATGTGTATATATATGACTACAGTACAATTTATAATTATATCATACAAGTAGCTCAACATGCCTTAACAAGGTACCAAAATCTTAGACATGATCTCTAGTATAGATAACTATGCTCATGTAGTCATGCAAGTAGATAAAATATGTTACAAGTAGAATATATATCAAAATAAGGCACAAGATATCTAAAGTACAACCCAAACATGCATAAGTCTTGGCATCTGCATATACGTTCTTCACCCCGTATATACATTATACCCAAGAACATAGCATGCAGCACATAAATTCATTTTAGAAAAATTTCTCTCAAGTTAAGGCTAAACAAAATTTCTTACTTTCTCCAATATGACCTTCAACCTTCAGAGAAAATTCTTTGCCTATAGCCTCCAAATGTCCATGATGTTGTCAAATGATACTTAATGAGATCAAATAAGGCTATATGAATCAATTCCATATGGAAAAAATTAATCTATATCATAATTCAATAGTCTATAAAAGTTAATCCCGGAATCGCTTGGTCAAATCTCAAAATGAGAGTCAAATCCATGTAACTAGTGGCCTCCCTAGACCAAAACTACGATTTGAGTCCTATTTGGAGTACATTTGAATATTCAAAACTCAATTTGGATGATCATGGTTCTAATTTTGAAATTTTCAAATTTTTCTTATTCAAATTCATATTTTGATATTAGATCTAGTGATAGGTTTATGTATATACTATAAATATAGGTTAAAATTACTTACCCCAAGCTTGTGAATAAAAATATAGGTGAGAATCCTCCAAAATCGAGCTCCCATGTCTCCAAAATAATAAAAAATAAAGTAGGAAGTCACAAAAATCGGACCCCTTATATGCTAGCTGAAGTCTAGTCTCAAAGCAACAGCCACCGGTCCATGGTGGCTTGGTGTTGCAGGTTTTCTCAAGCTTCTGTCTTGCTAGTTTTAGTGCCATAGCCACTAATCCATTGTGGATTGGGCATTGATATCCTAATGCTTACCAAAAAATTAAGAATATATTCTTCAATTGAATCTACCCCCCCCCCCCTCCTCCCCTCTTCCTGAGAATCCTCCAAAACATCTCTACTAGTCCAAATTAAATCTTAATCAAATACCCTATATGGGCTTATTTAAAGGCCCAAAATACGAAACAATAACACAACTCAAAATCAAGTTTCAACCAAACTTATGAATCTTTAAGTTTTCAACTTTCAAGCAATAATGTCGATTCAATCCGAGCCCTAGGGTCCTAACGAATATACGTGCAAGTCCAATATTATCATACAAATCTATTTGGACCTTCAGATCATGAATCTAAACTCGTTTATCCGTATTTTTTATTTTGTTAACCTTTATGCACTTTTCTAGTTAATAAGTAGGAATATCAAGTAACACAACAAACAACACAAAGATACTTTAAATTTTTGGACTTTTGAATTCAAGAGCCTGGATTCAATGATATTGTAAAGTAGGCATGGGTAGAAGAAGTCAACGGTTCACCTTTGTGGCAGTTTCATTTAAAGCTCAAAAATACTTGCAAAAGTTAACATGGTGCTCCAAAAAAAAGGTTTAAAATATTTTTGATAATGCAAAGTTACTGGAGCATACAACAACAACAACAACAGCTACCAGTATAGTCCCACAGGGTGGGATCTGGGGAGGGTAATATGTACGCAGGCCTTACCCCTACCCGATAGGGCAGAGAGGTTGTTTTCAATCGACCCTCGGCGAAAGATCGAGAAAAGGAAAACAAAAACAAAAACAAAATAAAAAGAAAAAACATTAGTGACTTCAGAATAAATCGGAGCATAAACTAGTAGAAATGAAA
This sequence comes from Nicotiana noctiflora, assembly GCA_032618575.1. Classification (NCBI taxonomy): domain Eukaryota; kingdom Viridiplantae; phylum Streptophyta; class Magnoliopsida; order Solanales; family Solanaceae; genus Nicotiana; species Nicotiana noctiflora. The sequence continues at coordinate 734,934 of JASVEL010004149.1, read as the reverse complement.
AAGAAGTACTTGCAAGACAACTCTGAAATGAATAGGATGGCATACAATAATATTAATGCACAACTAATACTGCACAACAAGAAGGAGAAGGCCTTTTGGAGGCAAAAATTAGGTCTGCACTGGTTTAAAGAAGTAGCTGCCAACTCCAAATTCTTTCACTCAATGATAAACTCTAGAAGGAGAAGGTTGTATCTGAAGATGGATAGGAGGAAACAAAGAAATAGTTGCTAAAGCAATTCACTACTTTGAATCTCAGTTGTAACAAGAAGATACTCATGGAAATTTTGATATATTTTTAGGCTTACCTAATGTGATTAATGAAGAGGACAATAAATTTCTCTAGGTGCACCTCCTACTATAACAGAAGTGGAAGAAGCAATTTTCTTATTGAGTGCTATAGTGCACCTGGACCTGATGGTATCCAGTGGCGGATCCACTCTATGGGTTATGGGTGCTTGAGCACCCATTATTTTTAGAGCCCAATAGTATGATTTGTATAAAAACCTAGTAAATTCATTGAAATACATTAACGGAGCACCCAGTCTAGATAATAATTTTCAGATTAAAAACAGTTTAGCACCCACGATTGAAAAATTCTAGATTCGCCATTGATGGTATCTCAGGAAGATCATCACTCTTGGGATATCATCTCAACAGATTTATTTAACATGGTTTGTGACTTTTTTGCAGGTACACATTTGCCTTGATCACTAATACAGACATGTTTGATATTGTTACCTGAAGTAACCAGTCCTCAAAAGTTTACAGAGCTAAGGCCCATCAATCTTAGCAATTTTAGTTGTAAAATTATCTCAAAACTTCTAAATACCAGGCTTTGAAAGATGATGCACAAGGCGGTATCTTCGCAACAGACTGGATTTTTAAAGGAATTAATCAGTTTAATGCAAATGAAAATGTTGTTATGAAACTAGATATGACAAAGGCATTTGACAGAGTAGACTGGAAGTATCTATGTCAAGTGTTGAGGAAGTTTGGTTTTTCAGAATTTCTGGATAAACATGAATTGGAGGTTATTGGCTAACAACTAGTACTCTATAAATATAAATGGTGGCAGGAATAAGTTTTCCAAAATAACCTAACAAAGTTATTCCAACTTTCAGAATTCACATCCGAGATCTTCTACACATAAGTCCAATATCCGGTTGACTTTTCCAACGTAAGCTTTCAAATAAGAGACTATGTGTCTCATTCCACTCTAAGTCCACTCCGAACACAACACAACCATCACAATATGATTAATAACAGCTGACCAACACACAAGGACGCAGAAGTAGAGGAAACAGGGTTGTAACTCATGAATCGACTGGCCGGGTCTTTAAAAATTATTGGACCTTCTAAATGTCTTTGTTGTATAAATGGGACATACAGAGAGTATTGGTCATTTATTCAATAATGGGGACCTAGCAATTGTAGTTGGAAATTTTTCTTCGAAAGTTGTGGCGTTAGCTTAAATCAAAGGAGCATTAGATCAACTTTGATGAAGTGGTGTCTCATGAAATAAAAAAATAAGGTACACTTTTTTCTGCTACAATGCTTGCCTTCAGTCATCTACTGGAAGTTTTGAAAAGCAAGGTATAGCTCCAAATATGAGGATAGTTGATGTACTCCAGGGAGAATTATAAACCAAGTTATCTACTTAATGATATTACTGATCATTTCTTCCCAATTTCCTTCACTTGTATTGCATAAGCAATGGCATGTTGCATGTGATCAAATTCAAAAACTCAATCCTAAGCTTGATATTCAGTGTTTCAAATGGATCAAACCTGGTCCTTTGATATATAAATTAAACAGTGATGGGTTTGGAATAGGCAACTCAGGCAAAGCAAGAGGTGGTGCTATTCTGGGAGATGATAAGGGTCAGCTAGTCATGGCATATGTAAATTATGTACAAGAATGTCTAAACACACTCTTCATTTTAAGGCTAGGGTCTACATCCTCCTTCATGTACTCTTTCTATGTTATAATTCACATGTACTCTTCATGTACCCTTTATTTTAAAAAAGAAAAAGGAAAAAAAGTAGGCATATCAAAACGTATATTATATTATAGATGTTCATTTTGTACTCCGTCGTAAATAATCTTCTTCATCTTATTATTTCGGTACTTTGTTATGGATAAATATTACACCGGCAGAAAATTATCTATATCTGTTACAGAATCAGCTTACCGGTTACTTACAAGCAACTTACACACCAGCTTGTAGTAGCACCTTACAACCAGCTTACACAACAGCTTCCTTTCTTCTATAAATAGAGGAGATTTCAGTTTATTATGTACATTAGTTTGGAATTCGAATAATATATCAGTTCCTCTCTATATTTGTCTTTACTTTACAGTCTTTATTTTATAAATAACATGTTTCACTTTCACTCTCAATTCTAAATAAATGGGTCAGGTATATCCAAGATCCAAACATATTTATTAGCTTCTAACTTGATCTCCCCACCTAAATCAGATCTAACAAATTAGTCCAATTAAACAAAGAAGGCATCCCATGAAATATCTATTAGAAACTAGTGGCCCCATTTTGCTTCTTTTATTTTTCCCCCTTCTTAAATCTCTTTTTTCAGAATTTTAAACTTCTTATAAAATGTGATGAGAACTGAGAAGTAACAATTATTCCTAAATGAATTCGTATCAGGTGATGAGTACCATATTGATTGTTGCATTTGTTTTGTAAAAACGAAATAAATATCTATGCACCAAATATATTTTAGAAACTTCAAAATCATTGTGAATTACTATATATTTTATGGTATGTTAATAATGCGACAATAAAATGCATTCTGAAACTTCAAATCAATGTGAACTTACATAACCTGGTATGTTCCATTACTATATGATCTTCAGGACATGAATGGATCGATAATTTCTTTCTTCCTTTTCTTTCTTTTTTTCTGAATAATTATTTATTTCCTGACTTATATTTCAATCTTATCACTTGGTATATATGTCATGGAGCTAAAATTGTAAAACAATTCCCCCCTATCTAAAATGATAATAATATCAAAGATTCTAAAATTGACCTTGAGTCCACCACTTGGAATAAAATATTCCATCCTTGAGGAACCTCTGCATATTCTGCAGAGAGAAGTCAAGGATTTTAACAGATCTTGCCTCTCTGACCCCCTCAATGTACTCTCTCCTCAAGCATGGAACAAAAATAGCAGTATTTAATGCATGTATATACACAGAGAGAGAGAGAGTCATTTTCCATGCACTATGGTGTTAGGTGTGTTAATAATCATACAATTAACAAGTTATAAAATACTAAACTAGCATACCAAAATTCGGTTCATAATTTGACAACCTAATTAAGACAATTAATTTCTTCTTCTTATATTTTGCTTGGTTTGTGTAAATTTTATTGCAAAATTAAAAAGATAAAAACATCATTACATGATTTCAAAGTTTTTCCATTTTCAAAATTTTGAAAAGAGTGTAAAGAAGAAAAGAAACCAAGTTTCCAACTACCAAATTCTATGGGTTGGCGAGTAATGATAAGTTAATTACTTTAGCAAATCGCTTTCATCTTGACTGCCATAGAGAAAATGTAGCTTTTAGATCTAGTTTCACAGATCTTATACTGGAATAGAACCAAAAACACACATAATTCGCAGTAAGTTCAATCTTCTATTAACTTACATTTTAATTTAGTATCTAGCTCCTTTTTCTAGCATTCCATCTGTTTACCCAAAAATTGGATAACAATTAAATTTATATGCGGTTTTAAGGATACATGGTTTGATTCGAACACAAATAACTAACAATATTAGATAAATGAATTAAACACAAAATAAGCAATCAAACCAATTGTGATGTTATGGCCAAGTCTAAGCTTAGATTGAATAGTGACCTCGTCCTTAATTGTACCCTCGATTCGAGCCCAGTCATTAATGAAGAATAGGATAAGTGAACAAGAACCTTAACAGTAGCTAAAAGGCAGAAAATAAACCAATATTGCTTTGATACGCGTGTTACAGTGTGTCTTATAAAAGAAAAGCTTCCCTTTATATAGTAGGAGAGTTTTATCCCTAGTATAAGTCAAAAAAAGGTAAAAATCTTCCCTTTCCAGTAATTACTGATCCATAATCGAATCGTGCGAGATCTGCACCATGATATCTGATTGGGTGCGAATATCACGGTCCTCTATCCGTCATGCATAATTGTTTACCCTGTTTACGGAAGTCTTAGAACTAATTCTTGGCCCAGGGTGCGTCGCTTTACCATACTTGATATAAAGCACATCATTCATTCTCCGTGGAACTTGATACGAAGGGCTTTTAACTTCGATTGCAATCTCATGCGCCCGTGCCCTTCCTTCGTTTTGTCACCGAAAAATCGGGGCTGACGTTACCCCCTGTTTTACCCGTACACATATAGTCTCCTCATTTTTCAGAGTAGATTTACCTAAACGATGGGAAGCAAGAGAAAAACCCTGAGTTCTTCCTTCATATGTTACAACTGAGATGACGAGTCAATCGAAAATGTCCCGTCAACCCCGTCGTTCTGACTGCAAACATGAGTCAGCCGCCGGTTAACAGTCCTCGAATGCGAAACCTTGCGCATTGATTTTTCTTTCTCTATGAAAGGCTCCGACCCATTATCACTTCTTCCACTTTCCGATTCTTGAATTTACCCGCGAACTCTCTAATTGTTTTTAACTCCTCCAAACCTTCTTTTATTGCTCCTTAAACCTTCATATCTTCATCTCCAATCCACATACATTCTCTTTGGAACTTCAACACAGACCTTCATGCCTTCATACTATCTTCAAATTTTCATATTTTTCTTCAAACCTTCATATTGCCTTGATTACAATGGCAAAACCCTCCAATTCAGTACCTCAACAGATTGTTCCTTCATCTTCCTACCCGGCCACAAATGCCGAGTCGGTCGTTCCCGAGGTGGCTCAGGAGCCCCCCATGAAGAGCTTTGTACCTAGGGGCTGCTCTATTGGGAATGATTTCCACATCGACAATGCCTCTAGTCAATAGGACCTAGGTGAGGGAACATGGAGATACATATGCTCGGTTATTGAGGAAATAATACCCATAGTCCGAGCAGACTATAACTGGGAGGGTAAGGAAGTGCTCGTCGCTGGGCCAAATGACGGAATCACTACTCACGTGGGAGGGGTACTTAAGTATTTACAATTACCCATTCTCGCTCTCCCTTACATAGTCCTTTTTTTTTGCAAAAGGTACGAAGTGTACCTTAGACAAATTTACCCATATTTTTGGAGGATCGTGACCCTCTTACGATATTTCATGAACAATATCGAAGCCCTTCGATTATCCCGCAACCACTTGTTTCACGTATATAGTCACCCGAATATTCTGAATGGAAAGGGAGGTTCATTCGAATGAAAATCGAAGACCTCATCCGTTTCGAGTTTCTGTTGTTCCTAGAGAAGTGGAACGCATCCCCTTGTCACACGTTCCTTTTTACTACCTTTTTTATTCTCCCGAATAGGAGAATAAGGTATACCTCGATAATTATAAATATCCCGGAAAAGGATATAATAACAACGAGAAAGGAGTTTTTTCAATTTAAGGACAATCGGTTCGGGATTTTATTAAAAGTTTCAGAGTCGCCACTTGGGAAAATAATGGTGTCCCAAGTCACCGGTTAATCCCAATCCGAGGAAGTTGACTCTGTTTAACAGTCCGCGCAACAAGAAATCCGGATAAGGAATTCTGTTAACCCGGGAGAAGGTGTTAGGCACTCCCGGATTTCGTAGTTTCAGCACGGTCGCTCAACTGTCATTCTTGATTTTAATTGATTTTACTATATGCTTTTAAACAATGTGTACATGTTTTACTTTAAATATTTTATGAATTGCGACGTTGCAAAAACGTATTTCGAGTCACACCGCAACCAGTACGCCTGTGACTTTTAACACGTTTCTGCTTCGCCGAGATTTATGATTTGATTCACATTAGATGTGCACTCGTATAAGGGAAAGTATATTTTAGAATCGCGCCTATATCGTCTAACGACTTGTTATTCTTTTGGAAAGGTCGTGGAATTTGCTAACGACATTCCCCAGTCTATCACATTATTATTTGTTTATATGAGGGCCCCGCTTATTCATTTTCATATGAGGCTCGTCCCATTCGATTTTTATAGTCCAATCCTAGCAAATAACTATATTTTCTATCGTTGGGTTTTCCTTAATCAATTAATTATATTATACTTTCAGCAGTAAGTCCATGCCTTATCATTTATATTACTGGGCCTAGACATTTGGGCTCACATTTAACAGACCAGCTTTTGTATCTGGGTTTCAGAAACCCAGATTATGCTGGAGCCTTTATTCAGAAGCCCAATTGTAGGTCGGATTAGATCCAGGCCTGCAGTATTAATTAGGCCCAGATCAGACGAGATGAAAAGGGAGAAACAGAATAGGAGATTCATTATATACACATAATTGAAATCAAAAGGAGAATAAATTCAAAAATGAATTTTTTATGAAGAGAAAAAGTAGTACAAAATTAATAGTACCAATTTCAAATCACAGCTATCTAATACTAATTGAATTTGACTAGCAGACTACTTTTTTTATATTTTTATCAACTATTTTTAAACTACTGAAACAGATTAATTGTTGATTAAAGGTGACAGAATATTACTTGACTATATGAAACATGATTATTATTAACATGTTACTAATTATAACTCATACGTTCATAACTGTAATCATCAAATACTAATTATAATTCAAATAGTAAATTGATTGTGTAATCATGTCGATCAATCTTATAACTCTTAACTACTGATTTTTTAATCATGCAACATATAGATGTTATTGAACTCTGAAAGTGAAAAGGTAGATTAAAGCTAAGTTGATAACCTTATTATAATTCGTTTGGTCACTATTGTCATATGCCTGTTACGAATCAGTTTTTAAAACTATGTACGTTAGTTTAAACTAATTAACCTACTGTTAAACTAAGCTAAGTGATTACGATTACTACTACTCTAATCTACATTTTACTCTATTACATTATTTTTCAGCATCAGCTCATGCTTCATATGTATTACTTATACATTCATTTCCTATTGAATTACATAATATCTACTTGTATGCTAAAAATGAAAATAAATAACAGAAGCAATCTCGCAAATTAATTCAATTCATTCATTTCTTCAAATTGACTGCAATTACATACTTGAGTAGCAGCTGTGTACCTGATTGCAAAAGAACTCTATGAGTCTAAGGGAAGCAAATGAGAAGAATAATCAGTTGATCACGGCAGCAAAGCACAGCAGCAGAAATGAATCAACACAGCAAGCAAAGTTGAAATCAACACAGTCGAACAGAGATTTCAAGCTCAGCAAATAGCAATCCAATAACAGAACTTAAAGAAAACCAGTAGAAACCCAGCAAACAGGAGATAACGGAGGATTCCTAATTGATTTTCAGAATAGTGCTCGACAAATACCCAGAAATTACTCTTACAATATGATAGTTTTACTCTCAATTTCAGAAGTATTCTCTGAATTCTAAAAATCCATCCCTTATTCAGGCTTAATTAAAGCCTATTTATAGATGTAAATGGTAAAATTTTGAGGGGAAAATTTGAAAATCTTATTCCCAATTCCCTCCCCTTAATTTTTTTATTTTCTACACTTTAGTACTCTTTTCAGATTCAAAAATGCCTTCCAGCCTTTGCTGGAAGGTTCTAGAGGGATCTATTGGCTTCTATTATGGGCCTATTACTATAGTACCCTCACTTGCTAAGGTTATTAACCATTAAGCCTTTTTATTGGGTCTATTATACCCTTTGTTTTGTGCATTATTGCAGAAATACTAGGCCTGAATGTCTAATTTGTCCCTATAGACTCTATTAAATCTACAATTATGCTATTTTTCATTCCTTTTATACCCTTATTTTTATTTAGTATTTACCCGACCTATCTAGGTCTGGGTGTACAACTTTTATGTGTTATTTAACTACTGACCAGTACTTATAAGTCATTTAAGACTTAGCCAGATTTGATCCTTTCTTTCAATTTTTGACCTCTTTTAAGAGGTATCCTTTTATTACTGTCTATTAAAATTGAATTGCAGGACTAGCCTGCTTATTTTCTAAGTCTAAACCTTTCAGATTTAGCCAGTCTAGTGTTTGGACTTGGCTTTCCAAAATTAGTCACTTTTGTTATTTAGAATTAGATTCAGACTTACAGAACTTAGCCATTTAGATTTAAGCCCATTATTACAGAGTTGGCCAGTTTCAGAACTAGCCACTCTTTAAACTATTTCAATTGTAGCCATTTTTAGATCATTTTCAATTTTAACCAATTAACATACTTAAATATTAGCCAATTATCTAATTAACTATCTATTACAGCTATAACCAATATCCCTAAAGCATAATAAGACAAATTATAGTCTAAAACATGAATTTATCACAAATACATCCTACTTATATCAATTTGCACACATAGCCACAAACAGAAATCATTTATCATCTTATCAAAACTCAGAGAGAAATTTGATAATGGTTGAATTTCAATTAAACAACTCACAACTCAGATTCAGGCATAGTATAACAAATTAAACATAAAGAGATATATTCAGAATACATTCATGTTTAAACTCACAAAACCCCTAAAAAGGATCGAGTACACTAGTCAAGTGTAATAAACGCGATTAACAATAGACTAGTGAAGCATGTTATTAAAAGAATATTAGAAAATATCAAAAGATAAGCTAATAAAAACAGGAAACATATCGGAAGAGAGAAGATGAACTAATTATGCAACGAATTACAACTAATCAAAGAAAACAGAGTTAATCACAGAAAACATGCTTAACAATCAAAAATAGAAATAAAGAGAGGAACGGGGACTTAGCTCGCAAGATATGTCTCCTGAGCTTCCCCATTTTTCTTTTCTTTTCTTGTTCTTTTCTTTTTCTTTCTTATTTTTCCAGTTTCTTTTCTTTTCTTTTTCAGACTTCAGACTTCAATCCTTGAAGTCTTTATTGGGTATTGTGGTAAATATAGGTATTAGAGACATAAAATTATGTTTTTGGGGGTGGGTGTTGTTTGGTTTGCCGGAAATAGGGTTCCGGCGGTTTAATATGGAAGATTCGAGAAGTTATATTGAGATTTGATGGAAAGTGGTTATGTGGGGTTAAAGATCTTTGCAAGGTGGTTCATTGGTGTAAGTTTGGATGACTGTTTCTTAGTTTGGTGGTCACCGGAGAAAAATTCGGTGACCGGAGTTTCAAGAACAGGGGGCTTTTGGGGTATTTTTGGGGTTTCAGGGTGGCTTGGTATACAGAAGGAAGAAAAGAAGGGTTTGGAGGTTGGGAGTGGCCGGAGATGGCCATGGAAATCGGCCAGTCTCCATGGCCGGTGAAGGAGATGAAAGAAGGTGGAGAAGGAGATGCAAAGATGGCTGCTAGGGTTTTGTTAAAGAAAGAAATGGCCGGTCTCTATAGAGACTAGCCTTTTATACCCTCGACGGCTTGATTGATCCTGGCCTTTGGATCATCTTTGATCAACGACCAGGATCTAATGATCTCAAACGACGCCGTTCAGTTTTAAATGGAGATGGATTGATCTCCGTTGGATCATGATAGATGGACGACCCAGATTGGCTCGATGAAGCTGCGTCGTTTCATTTAAGTTCAAAGATTCAAATTGAACCGTTAGATTGAGTACATGGATGGCCAGGATTGAGCATTATATCTTAATTAGGCCGGATTATTAAGTCCTTTGGGCTGATATGTGTTTGGGCTTAGTCATTTGGCCCAATTTTTATTTTTGTGTATTTCATGTATTTTAATTATTTTTTGTGTATTTTCTTGTTGTATTTTATTTTCCCTTTTTATATTCTTTTTCAGTTACTCAATTTCTTTTAATTTCCTATTTTCCTGATATTTTTTGACATTTTTTGCTATTTTTCTTTAATTTCCGGCATATATTTGTATTTTTTGTTGATTTTTCTTTTAATTCCTTTATTTTTGTGACATAATATACTTAACCTATTTTTTTTAATTTTTCAATTTTCATTTCTAATTGTTCGATCACACAAATACACTTTATTTCAATCAAAACATATAATTCCAAACAAAAATATTATTTCTTTTAATTTTTAAATTTTATTGCTTAGGGCAAAAATCACGTGCTCACACCCCTAAGTATGTTCGTTCTCGAGTATTTGTCATTTCCTTTTGTTCTTTCTCTCATCGCTTATGTTTGTAGTAGTGTAGATGTTGCTCAAGTTCCCAATGCAGTTCCCCACTTCAATGAGTGGATCGATGGGTTTTGCAAGCAGATGTCATACTCTAAGCGCGCATGGTGCAAGATCTCGAAGGGCAAATAGGAAGCCCGTTCTCATGGTTTGGTCCTTTCCCGAATAGTTACTTTCATACTTTTAGCTCACGTATTGCTAAGTCTCCTTCCTTTCTTATAGAATTCCCTAAAACCACTGAACTCAGGCCGTTGGATGAGGAAGAGGATCCATTTTTTCTTGTCGAACCCTCCTTTTCTGGGAAGCCCGAGGCTTCCGCAAAGGAAGACAAAAACATGAAGAAAAGAAAGTCCTCGAGTTACTAGACACCGAGGCGTAGAAGAAGAAGTTGATCATACCGGTCCGAAAAATCAAAAAGAGCATCAGGCCTAGGGTACCAGACTCTGATACCCTCCACCAGCTCAAGGAAAGAACCTAAGGATGATGAAGTTTTTATATCTCATATGTTGGCCCTTAATGAGGGGAGTAGGCAACACTCTAAAAAGACGACCACGAGGTCGAACCCCTCTAGCTTGGGAACTAGAGGGAGAGACGAAGGCCGCAGCCTCTTGGGAAGCCACTCTTGTCCTGAAGGAGGTAGCTGGAATCATTGACATCGTGGAAACACCCTCCTACATTGAGTCCATGCTCAAAGAGGCCAAGCGGGCAAAGAAAAGTCGGCGAGATGACGCAAGGCCTAGACGATACCCTGAACACGTTCTTCGACAATATGGATATTGACGCACTAGAGGATATTTCCAGGCTTGGTCACCTGACGATCTTAAAAAAAAGATGTTTCAGTGGGAGCGGTCAAGCCGAGTTCGAGCCCAAAACTAGTAAGGCAATTTCCTGCTCCGTGCGTGGACCCCGAGCACAAGAGAACGATCGTTCTTACAATCTCAGAGGATGCCCGGGTCCTATCTGCTCTGTTGGGAGTAGCTAGCTACCTTCAATTCCTAGTGACCAAGGAGGACCAGGCAAAGATGAACAAAGAGGCGCAACATGCACTGAACCGGATAAGGCATCGGCCCTTTCTACCCCTTTGTGAATCTTGCTTGGTTTTTGATGTGCTCTATTAACTTTATTGTTTTTTCAAGCTTCAGTACTTTATAATGAAATCTTCCTTCGATCCTGCTTGGAGATCAGCCAGCTCGAGTTCGATCTCAAAGAGCAGGTCCAGAAGAAGGGCATGTACAGGGCTATCAGTGAGCAACAAGACGAGGCCCTTAAGGACCTTCCAATTCTACAAGCCAAACTGGAAAAGGCTCGAAAGGAGGCTTTGTCCTTAAAGTGGGTGCATGATGACCTGGTCAAGAAGGTAAGGATCTACGAGACTAAAAATGAGAAGCCAGTCGTGGTGACTAACAACACAACTTCGAAGGTCCAAGAGAAGATAGACATGATTGACCAACTTCGAGCTGAGATGGATGAGGTCAAGGCCACGACTGACGTTTGGAAGGACAAGATGGACCTTCTGGCTTCGGAGAAAAGAGCTGCAAAACTGAAGTTGGCATCAACTGAGAACCAACTCCGGGTAAAAAAGGACAAAGCCGATAAATGGTCCCGGCTCTATGATGATCTCCGGGCACAACTGAGCTTGGGTGTTACGAAAAGGGATGCCCTTAGGCAAGAATATTCCGCACGGAGTTCCAAGTTGGATGCAACCTCTTCTGACATCAAGGAAATGTTGGCCCAGTATAAAGCTGATGTGGTGGTAGCCGAGGCTTGCTTGTAGACGAAGATCGAGTACATAAAGCGAATATCCTAGAGAGGGACCCTCAAACAAAATCCATCCTCGAGGGTTTAATCTATCATTCAAGATTGAGGAAGCTATAAGACCTGAGGCTATGCCAAAAGAACTCTACGAGCCTGACGGCCCCAAAGGTTCCAAGGTTTCTGGCGATGAGTCGAGCCCCGGTGAAGACTAGGCGTGGATGCCTTAGTTCTTTTTTATTTTTCCTTGTGTACTTTTTTTTGTTTATTTTGAGGTCGTTATATCGTGCCTTTGTAAATCTATTTTTGAATATATAAAAATTTTTTGAAATACCACATCTTTAATTTTCCCGCATCTACTTGCAATTTTCTATTTGTGTATTGTTTTATTTCCTTAGCATAAAATTAGATATAGTCTAGAACATCTATTTTTCGAAGGTCCGGATGGAGCCCGACTTCGAAGAAACTTCGGGTTACTTATGGCTCAAATCTTCGATAAAACAGAAGGCCTTTAAGATGATTTAATTATTTTTAGATGATGTTTTCATCGAGGGTAACCTTTTAATAGGTTTTCATTCTTCGTAAGGGCCTTACATTTTAAGCACGGACTTCGAACATCCCCGAGCTATTTTTAGGGTGCTTGTAGCCTTTCATATTTGGTCACTTCCTAATAGGTTTGGTGCCTCCCGGATTTGGTAGTCTGGGTTGTCCGAATATTTATCGATGACAGTCCTCGAGTAGGGTTAGCCCGTGGGCTTTAGGATCCAGGATCGAAGAAATAGAATGCACGGTAATAAAGTGTAAGGAAGGTATAAATTTCATTAATTTCTTAATATGAAAGATACTTCCCCCAAATGGTTTTTGTAAGTGCCCTCGTGAACCTCTCTCTTGGAATATTTTGTCTTTCCCGGTCCCAAGCATCTGGCTAGTGGGCCAAAGAAAGATCTCCTGAACAATTCCTCTTCGACCAAGCTAAATCTAGCAGCTTTGGTGCACAGGGCTCTCGATTCATCGGGATCCCACGACAATTTTCCTGTCTTCAAGTAATCTATGTATTTGTTCCTCCAATCACATGTTAAACTCATTAAGTTCACTTAGAATCCATTTTTTCTCATGAGGACTCGACCATCGGGTCCTCAATCGCTTCTTTTCTTGCTCCTTGCGGGATGAAGCTGGGATCTGGTTTCTGTTTGATCCACACTGTATGGTTGATATCGATGTTGGATCGGTCATGGCTCTGATCAATCGCCCTCTTAGACCTATTGTCAGCCCTATGGGGTAAATAGATCCAGAAGGGGCCTCGAGTTGGCCGTACTCGACCCTGTTCTTTGATTGGTACCTATTGTGGATGTCGGCCCAGGTTACCGCCGGGTACTCCACCAAATTTTGTTTTAGTTATTGAGAGGCCAAGGAACTTTGGGGATCCCCTAAGTAAATGCCTGAACGGGCCAATCATCTGCCACCAGAGGTAGGTCCATCCGTTTCAACAGGAACCTTGACACTAACTCCCTGAGCATCTAATTGTCTTTTTGTTTGACCCTAAAAAGTTCTGACTTTCTGGTCTCGACTTTAATGGTCCCAACATGGGCTCCTACTAATAATCTGCAAGCATAACAAATAAGTCAATGAAACTTAGGGGTAAGTTGTGATACCATATCTTTTTCCTTGATTGCACACTTATAGGAGGTCACACACCCATTTAGATTTGTGGTCCCATTATAGTTGGGGATGTGGGGCGTAAGAAACCTCTTTGGGATCGGCTTCGGTGCCGCGCTCGGAGGAAAAAACTTCTGGATATAATTCTTGGAATCCGGTCCCTTCAATATCGGGGGTGCTCCCGGGATCTAATGGACCCTGGAATTATATTTTTCCAAATTCTTGTCATTAGCCTCATTTTTATTCTCACCTGACTCCACCTATTTCGTCAATGCTTCAAGAATTTTCATTACCTCAGGATTGATCCGGGCTCGGCTTCACCCGATCTCTCGGTGATTTGTTTGTTTCTTAGGGTGCTTTCTCGAGATTGTTTGAGCTCAACCCTGTTGGGAGCGTGGCGCTGATTCTACAGCTGCACTATTATCACATGCTGAGCCTGCAACATTTCAAAAATTAGCCATAGGCTTACCCCAAACTTCGCCTTCGAGCGCTTCTCGAGCTGTTGGTTGAGGTCCCCCGCGAACACTGTTTTCAGGATTAGTTGGCAAATTGATATTGATAGAGGATGGCCACCTATGAGTTAGCATTGATCGGGTCAGCAGTTGAGACACCATTGGGATCGGCAGGAGGTACCTCGTTACTGGGAACCAAATTATTATTTTTTAAGCGATGTCAAGACTCATCGTCAACGTTCAAGTGAGCAGACTAAGAGTTTGACATTTTTGGACTGGCTTGAATTAAGACTTCAAAGAACAAGCATAAAGTAGGTTGTGTTATGGAGACTCGTATTAAATCACCACCATTATCCTTAGCCCCACGGTGGAAGCCAAACTGCTTACCCCAAAATTGGATAACAATAAAAATTGTACGCGATTTTAAGGATATGTGGTTTGATTCAACACAAATAATTAAGAAAATTAGATAAATGAATTAAAGACGAAATAAGTGAACAAACCAATTGTGATGTGATCGCCAAGTCTGAGTTTAGATTGAACAGTGACCTCGTCCTCGGTTGGACCCTCGGTTTGAGTCCACTCGTGAATGAAGAATCGGATAAGTGAACAAGAACTTTAATAGTAGCTAAAAGATAGAAAATAAACTTGTATTGCTTTGATACACATGTTACAATGTGTCTTACAAAAGAAAATTTTCCCTTTATATAGTAGGAGAGATTCATCCCTAATATAAGTCTAAAAAGGGTAAAAGCTTCACTTTCCAGTAATTACTGATCCATAATCGACATCGAGCGAGATCCGCGCCGTGATATTCGATTGGGTGCGAATATTAGGGCCCTCTATCCGTTATGCGTAATCGTTTACAGTGTTTTTCGAAGTCTTAGAACTCATTCTTGGCTTGGGGTGCGTCATTTTATCATACCCGATGGCAAGTACACCGTTCATTCTCTCAGGATCTCGATATAATGGGCATTTAACCTCGATTACAATCTTGTGTGTCCGCACACTTCCTCTATTTTTCCACCGGGAAATCGGGGTAGACGTTACCCTCGATTTTACCCGTACACACCTTTTCATTTTCTCCCGATTGTCCTTTAAAAATTTGTCATGTGTCATCTATTCAATCTAAACGGGTTATTTTTCTCTCAATAAACATTCCACGCAACACACTCATAAAACCAAACTCCCTCTTCTCTTCTACAATCCATCTGTCTTTGTAAATTAAAGGCGAAATACATAAACAGCCCCTTCAAGTTGTCCTCAACGGTCAGATGGACACCTCAATTGACTCATTTACCATTTAGACACTTCAAATGACTATTAAGTGTATCAAGTAAACACTCGAGTGGAGCACACTATATGTGTGAGTTACACTTGCCGGGTGATGTGTCAATAAACCAATTAAAGAATGACAAGTGTAATTTATAATTAGAATATTTGACACATGTAATGAATAAGAAAATAATATCTTTTTCCTTATTTCCAACTACATCATCCCCCCTCCCCGTCCAAAACACCCAACCTATTCTTCTTCCTTACGGGCGTAAGAACCCTAATCACACAAACAAGCAGCCGCCGCCCGTCCCTCTCAAATCTGCCGAAAATTCGCCGGCGAACACCTAACAACCAGCAACCCTTCAACATCTTCAGCCACTTCCACCAACAGACTACCCCTTCAACATATTAAAACCCCTTAACCAAATACACAACCGACGAGTGCCCAATTTGCTTTGTGTAAAAATCCGAGATAGAGAATTTACTAAGGATTGTTTGGTGAAATTAAAAACTGGGAATTACAAAGGAGACATTGCTCAGATTGTGGACGTAGATGATATTCAGAGAAGGGTCACTGTAAAATTGATTCCAAGAATTGATTATCAAGATTTGGTTAACAAATATGAAGGTGATTATAAATCAAAGGAAGTTTCAAGTAAAATTTGTCCTCAACCAAGATTTTGGAGTGCTAGTAAAGCTAAAGCATTAGGCCTTTCAGTGAAGCTTTCGAGGGATACAGTTACTGGGGATTATTTTGGTATTGCAAATTGCAAGAAATTCAAAGTGGTTTCTTGTATAAATTAGTGTATAAATTGGATGAAATTGTGTGCTTATTTTATGTTTTTTTCATTTATTGTAATTTTGAAGAAACTTTTTAATTGTTCTTATTTGTTCATCAATGGCGAAACTTGAAGAAGCAAGAAGTATGAAGATGGAGAAAAGTGGGTTATTAAAATAAGGTTAATGTAAAAAGAAAAAAGAGAAAAATACAATTCTAAGGATTTCACGCGTTCTGACATGAATAAAAATCACACTCTTTGCCATGTCATCGTGAGTGGTTCATGAGACACACTTTAACCGAGAAGAGGTGTCTCTCTGGTCATTAGTATAATTGAAGTGTCCATCTGACCGTTGAGGACAACTTGAAGGAGCTGTTTATGTATTTCGCCTAAATTAAAATAATAAATATGTCCGAAATAGTCAAAGCTCGTTAGTTGGTTCACACACACAAAGAGCCAAATAAAAAAAAAGAAAAAAAAAAGGAGAGAATTATTTGTTTCATCAAGTCAACTTCACACTGAAATGAAATAGGGAACAAGTAGAGGCAGCTAAACAAACGACAAGACCAAATTGACAATAAACAATTTGCTAATTTGAAGTCTCGAAGTCCACGAGTAGTCCATTACTTATAAAGGCTAGAACTTGAAGGTTGTAATTTCCATTTTCCTCTAAAATAGTGGAAGTACACTGACTTATATGTATTCTTTATAACTGAGTAAATATTATTCGTGTAGTAAATTAAATTTGTTAATGTACACATTCATACATAAATAACGGAGCACCAAACATCTATCAGTTGAAGCATTAACTATTCCAGTCTCTCTTTCTCTTGGACAACTTTTATAACTAGACATGATTTAAGAAATTATTATAAAGTTATAGCAGCAAATCCATAATTATATCATACATGGATAGCAGATTCCATAGCAGAAAACTGATCCACACCCATTAATGCTTAATTAATTAACCATTAATCATCACAATTTTCCATTCATTTTGAGTAATTGAAATGCTAGGTGTTTGGAAATTATCGGGTCGGCTACCCATAAGGGTGCTAGATGGCCCACAGATCTATTAATTATTCCTCCATGTGTAAATTTCTAAAGCTAGCCTATATAAATCCTAGGGGCGTTTAAGAAGGGAATTTTCTAAGGTGTTACCTTGTTTATTTTAAATAAATATTATTTTAAAAAATATATATTTTATAAATATCTTTTAAAGGTTATACTAAAATATTTAATTTTGGATACCTCAAACCTCTAAGTCACTAAGGCTGTAACGACCCGGCCCGTCGTTACGGGAATTATCACCCCGTTACCTTGCATTTACATATATTATGCTTTTAAAACAGTATTATTGGAGTATATCGGGTGAATTAGGAGTGATTTGGATTGAAAATGAAACAAATAGCATGTTTGAAGAAAGCTTGAATATGAAAAGTCAACCAAGAGTTGACTATTGAGTTAGAGTGCTCGGAACCGGATTCCGATGATTCGACTAGTTCCGGGGGATCATTTATGACTTAGGAGAACAATCGGAATTTAATTTGGAGGCCCGGTGTAGAAATAGGCTTGAATTGGCTAAGGTTGAATTTTGGCGAAATCCGAACGGTAGGTGAGATTTTGATCCGGGGGTCGGAATGGAATTCCGACAGTTGCAATAGCTTCGTTAGGTGATTTTGGATATGCCTGCAAATTTTCAGGTCATTCGGACATCGTTTGATCGGGTTTTGGATTGAATGTTAGTTTTGAAAGTTTTGAATAAACATAAGCTTGAATCCGTGTGTAATTGATGATTTTGATGTTTAGGATGGTGTTTTTATGATTGGAACAAGTCCGTATCGTGTTTTGGAGTATGTTGGTGGTTTTCGTTGGGGTCCCGGGGGCCTCGGGGTGAATCCGGACCATCATCCGGCATTTGGAAGCAAGAAGTGATCTGCTGTAAATTGCAGATCACTGGGCATAAAATAAGCCTTCGCGTTCGCGAAGGAGGGTCCCGCGTTCGCGAAGGCCGGGTCAGTAAGGCATCGCGTTCGCGAGAGCAGTGGCGCATTCGCGTAGGTTGGGGCCAGTTGGTCATCGCGTTCGCGATGGGTTGGATCGCGTTCGCGCAAGAGGAAAAGGTAAGGCATCGCGGACGCGTGGCTTCACGTCGCGTTCGCGTAGAGTAAAAATCCGGAGCCGGGAAGTTGGCCTTCGCGGACGCGTGAAGGTGTGTCGCGTTCGCGAAGGGTATTTTTGGGCAGAGCTTCGCGGACGCGTGATAGGCGTCGCGAACGCGTAGAGCAAATTGCTCTGGCAGTGAGTTTAATTACAGAACATTTCACATACGGGTTCATTAACCCAAAACTCCATTTTTGAGTTCCAAGAGGAGAAATTGACGGGAGATTGGTGGGAAATCATCGGGGTTTCGTTGGAGGTAAGTTTTGTGGCTTAATTACATCATTTTAACATGAAATCCTTGGTTAATTCTCTGTAAATGGGAGATTAAATGTGGGTTTTAACCCTAGGCCTAAATTGTAGAAAAACAAGGATTTGAGTGGGCAAATAGAGTCCGATTTTGGTAAAATTGATATGCTTAGACTCGTATTGAGACGAGGGTTCCAGAAATGTGAATTTCGTAAATTTTCGGAATGTGGGCCCGGGGCTCGGGTTTTGACAACTTTGGGAATTTTGATGTAAATTGAGTTGTATTGATTGGGTGTCGTCCCATTGGCCTAAATTGTTGTATTTCTACTGTATTTGATCAGATTCTATACGTGCGGAGCTTGATTCTAGTGGCAAGGGCATTGCGGAATAGT
This sequence comes from Nicotiana noctiflora, assembly GCA_032618575.1. Taxonomy (NCBI): domain Eukaryota; kingdom Viridiplantae; phylum Streptophyta; class Magnoliopsida; order Solanales; family Solanaceae; genus Nicotiana; species Nicotiana noctiflora. The sequence goes on along the minus strand of JASVEL010004149.1, from coordinate 715,983 downwards.
CGTCGCGCTGTATTGAGGTGAGTAATAGATGTGGGTGATGACCAGCGGGTTCGAAACCCCGGTATACCACTTTGTGACGCTGTATAGCGGCGAGACACGCACACTCTCGAGAGTGCGGGGTCGATCATGAATTGGAGACTATATATTAGTCCAACCTGTTGATACTGTATTATTGGCTATTCTCGAGCCGTCGAACCTCCTTCTCGGATGGTTGCATATATATATATATATATTGTGATAATGGCCACTCTTGAGCCGGGGAACCCCCTTCTTGGGCGGTTGAGTATACATGTGGGCCGTGAGCCAGGTTATTGGATCCCGCGAGGATCGTTATCATTGTCTTATCACATAGACATGCTAGTTTACTACTAGTCCGCGGCTATTTTTGTTATTATGCTAATTCCAATCTCTGGAACTTGATATTACTGTTTTCCAACTGAAAAATGATAAAAGAGTTTTCAAAAACTACTTTTGAGCCTGCGAGGCTGTATCTGCATATTAGCCGACTAGTAGTGGATCGGGCTGCACGCCGCAGCGAGATATATGTTGGATCGGACTGCACGCCGCAGGGATATCTCTATGAGATGTGCTTGGGCTGTAGGAGCCCCTCCGGAGTCTGAACCCCCACAGTGAGCACGGGTACCCAAAAATTGGAGTCGGGCTACACGCCGTAGCGGTCATATCATGCATTGCATTGCATTTAGCTACATCTGCTAGCTGTTATGCTATTTATTGGTAATTGTTGGAACAGGTACAGTGAAGATTGATTCTATGACAGGGTAGCCGATTATAGCTTTACATAGTGCTTTATTGCGGATTTCTTATCTGCGCTGTCTTACCCTTGTTTATTACCACTGAGTCTGGCAGTACTCATTTTACTCCCTGCACCTTGTGTGCAGATCCAGGTACCTCTCAGCAGTGATCCAGTAGCTGTGCGAGGCGACGTTTGTGGATATTCGAGGTAGCTGCAGAGTCCGCAGGACCCGATATTCCTTCCTATTGTCTTTTGATTTTGTATTGACATTTCTTTCCGCACTTGGTATTCTTGTAAACCTTTTATACTCATGTTCAGTAGAGGCTCATGACTCTTGACCCTTGGTCTATGGGAGTTGATGTATTATGGGACTTGGTTTCCCGTTTTCGTTATATTGTATCGCTGTTATTTCTTGAATTAATTTGCTTAAATGGGTTAAAGAGAGCTTCTAGCTCCGTTATTGTTATTAATTGGTCAGGCTGGCTTAGCAATGTGCCGGGCGCCATCACGACCGGATTTGGGGTCGTGACAAGTTGGTATCAGAGCCTAGGTTTACTAGGCCTCATGAGTCTTGAGCCGGTTAGTAGAGTCTTGTGGATCGGTACGGGGACGCTCGTACTTATCCTCGGGAGGCTGCGAACCTTTAGAAAACACTTCACATTTCTTGGAATTCTTATCGTGCGTACTTGATGCAGCTTGAGATATAATTTTTGAAACTCCTTCCGCACGTCTGAGTACGCTTCGATCGCCGGGTAATATGATTGCCTTATGGTTTGTGATTTCCCCGGTCGAGGGGCGAGATATAATCTCCGTGAATTCATGTTGGGTCAGTCGGGAGGACTTCCCATTGTACCAGTTCAGGAGCAGCCCCCAGTGGTTGATGCTCCAGCAGCCCCAGTTCAGGGTTATACTGTATCTATTGCTATTCCTAGTCTTCAAGAGACTCTTGCTCAGATATTATCGGTGTGTTCCGGTTTGGCTCAGGTAGTATCAGCTACTGCTGCTGTAGCGACATCTCAGACAGGGGGTGGTCAGCTGACCCCTGCAGCTCGCACACCCGAGCCGGTTGTTCAGGGACTTCAGAAGCCAGAGGCGGTCCCCGCTCAGGTGGTTGCACCGGTTATTCCTCCAGCTGCATCAGCTCCAGCTCCAGAGCATATGGTTCAGGTTATGCCCGACGATGAGCAGCGTCGTCTTGAGAGGTTTGGTAGACTTCAGCCACCCCATTTCAGTGGCGTTGAGGGCGAGGATGCCCAGGGTTTCTTGGATAAATGTCGGAAGATGCTGCGTACGGCTGGTATTCTTGAGTCCAGCGGAGTTTCATTTACTACATTTCAGTTCACCGGTCCCGCATTTGATTGGTGGGAGGAGTTTGAGAGGCGTAGGCCTGCAAGAGCAGCACCTCTCACATGGCAGCAGTTCTCTACTCTCTTTCTAGAGAAATATGTACCTCGGTCTCGTCGCGAGGAGCTACGTCGCCGGTTCGAGTGGTTGATTCAGGGCGACATGTCTGTGACTCAGTATGAGCTTAGATTCACTCGGTTGGCTAGGCATGCCACATGGATGATCCCCACTGAGAGGGAGAGGATCAGGAGGTTCATTGATGGCCTCAACTACTCTATCCGTATTCTTATGACCGGCGAGCGAGTTCTATCATCATCGTTTGAGCAGGTAGCTGATATGGCACGCTCCGTTGAGGCGGATCGTCGCGCGAGAGAGAGGAGCGGGAGGCCGAGAGGCCTCGTGGTTCGGTAGTTTCGGTGGTGCTCCATCCAGAGGGCATTCCGGCGGAGCGAGAGGTCGCTCGTCTAGACCTTCTCGTTCGGGCCGCCCAGAGCGAGAGCGGAGGTTCGCATGGTCGTGGTCGACGGGGGTTTCGAGCGAGGTCGGTCATCGGCTTGGTGCCCTCCCGGCCCGAGTGCGGCACCTACTTCTCCGGCACCGGGTGCATGTTATGAATGTGGTGAGTTTGGCCACGTGAGGAGACATTGCCCTCGACTACGTAGGGGCGGGACTCAGCAGAGGGATCAGCCCTCCTCTTCAGCACCATCTCGGTCTAGTAGAGGTGGAGGTCAGTCTTCTCGTGGTCGCCCGGGGGCGAGGAGAGATCTGGTGGAGGTCGGGCACGGTTCTATGCACTTCCTGACGGGCGTGATGCGGTTGCCTCCGATCGTCGTGATTACAGGTATCATTTCTGTCTGTCGCAGAGATGCCTCTGTTCTATTTGATCCGGGGTCCACATATTCTTACGTGTCCTCTTATTTTGCACATCATTTGGGTGCGACTCGTGGTATTCTTGATTTACTTGTTCATGTATCCACCCCCGTGGGTGATACGATTGTTGTGGATCATGTCTATAGATCCTGTGTTATATCTATTGGGGGTCTGGAGACCCAGGCAGATTTGTTATTGTTGGGGATGGTGGACTTTGATGTTATATTGGGTATGGACTGGTTGTCTCCGTACCATGCTATATTGGACTGTCATGCTAAGACAGTTACGTTGGCCATTCCTGGTATTTCTCGGATTGAGTGGCGGGGTTCGACCGATTTCGTCCCTAGCCGTGTTATTTCGTTCCTAAAAGCTCAGAAGATGGTTGAAAAAGGGTGCTTATCGTACTTAGCTTTTGTGAGAGATGTGGGAGGCGAGTCTCCTAGCATTGATTCTGTACCTGTTGTGAGGGACTTCCCAGATGTATTCCCCTCAAACCTGCCGGGCATGCCGCCGGACAGGGATATTGATTTTGGCATTGACTTGGTGCCGGGCACTCGGCCCATTTCTATTCCTCCGTATCGGATGGCACCAGCTGAGTTGAAGGAATTGAAGGAGCAGCTCCGGGAACTCCTAGATAAGGGGTTTATTCGGCCGAGTGTGTCGCCGTGGGGTGCACCGGTCCTGTTCGTTAAGAAGAAGGACGGATCTATGAGGATGTGTATTGACTATAGGCGGCTAAACAAAGCAACGGTGAAGAATAAGTATCCTCTCGCCTCGTATTGATGATTTGTTTGATCGGCTCCGGGGAGCTAGGGTGTTCTCGAAGATTGACCTTCGTTCGAGGCTACCATCGGTCGAAGATTAGAGAGTCGACATTATGAAGAGCGCATTCGGACCGGATATGGTCACTATGAGTTCCTTGTGATGTCTTTTGGGTTGACCAACGCCCCAGCGGCATTTATGCATCTGATGAACAGTGTATTCGGGCCGTATCTTGATTCATTTGTGATCGTATTCATTGATGACATACTTGTCTACTCTCGTAGCCGGGAGGAGCATGCTCGGCACTTGAGTGTTGTGTTGCAGAGATTGAGAGAGGAGAAGCTGTATGCCAAGTTCTCCAAATGTGAGTTCTGGCTTGAGTTCGTGGCATTCTTAGGGCACGTGATGTCCTGTGATGGTATTCAGGTAGATCCGAGGAAGGTCGAGGCAGTGCAGAGTTGGCCCAGACCGACCTCAGTTTCTGAGATCCGTAGCTTTATGGGATTGGCAGGGTATTATCGCCGATTCGTCCAGGGATTCTCTTCTATTGCCTCACCCTTGACTAGATTGACTCAGAAGGGTGTTCCTTTTGTGTAGTCCGAGGAGTGTGAGGAGAGCTTTCGGAAGCTCAAGACAGCATTGACCATGGCACCAGTCTTGATACTGCCGACAGCTTTAGATCCTTATATTGTGTATTGTGATTCCTCGGGAGTTAGCATTGGTTATGTATTTATGCAGGAGGGTAGGGTCATTGCTTATGCTTCTCGCCAGTTGAAGCCCAATGAGAAGAATTACCATGTACATGATTTGGAGCTAGCAACCATAGTTTACACTCTGAAGATTTGGAGACATTACCTGTATAGTTTCTCTTGTGATGTATATACAGACCACCGCAGCCTTCAGCATTTGTTTAAGCAAAAAGATCTAAATTTGAGGCAGCGGAGATGGCTTGAATTGCTTAAAGACTATGATATTACTATCTTGTATCATCCCGGAAAGGCCAATGTAGTGGCTGATGCATTGAGCCGGAAGGCTATTAGTATGGGCAGTTTGGCGTATATTCCGGTTGGGGAGAGACCCCTAGCAGTTGATGTTCAGGCGTTAGCTAACCAGATGGTAAGGCTGGATATTTCTGAGCCCAGTCGGGTGATGGCTTATGTAGTAGCTCGTTCTTCTTTATATGATCGTATTCGGGAGCGCCAGTATGATGATCCACACTTACTTGTCCTTAAGGACAGAGTTCAGCATGATGATGCTAGAGATGTCACTATTGATAGTGATGGTGTATTGCGGATGCAGGGCCGGATATGCGTGCCCAATGTTGACGGCCTTCGTGAATTGATATTGGAGGAAGCCCATAGCTCGCGGTATTCTATTCATCCAGGAGCCGCGAAGATGTACCAGGATTTGAAGCAGCATTACTGGTGGAGAAAGATGAAGAAAGATATTGTGAGCCATGTGGCTCGGTGTCTAAACTGTCAGCAGGTCAAGTATGAGCATCGGAGACCTGGTGGTGTATTCCGACGTATTGATATTCCGGAGTGGAAGTGGGAAAGAATAACTATGGACTTTGTTAGTGGACTCCCTCGGACGGCGAGGAAGTTTGATTCAGTTTGGGTGATTGTGGATAGGTTGACTAAGTCAGCTCACTTCATCCCAGTGTGTACTACCTATACCTCGGAGCGGTTGGCAGAGATATTCATCCGTGAGATAGTGAGATTGCATGGAGTTCCTATTTCCATTATATCGGACAGAGGTACCCAGTTCACATCTCAGTTCTGGAGGACATTTCAGCGAGAGTTGGGGTCACAGGTAGAGTTGAGCACAGCATTTCATCCACAGACGGATGGGCAGTCTGAGCGTACTATTCGGATATTGGAGGACATGTTGCGTGCTTGTGTCATTGATTTTGGTGGTTCATGGGCTGATTATTTGCCTTTGGCGGAGTTTGCTTACAATAATAGCTATCAGTCCAGCATTCAGATGGCACCGTATGAAGCTTTATATGGGAGGCGGTGTAGGTCTCCAGTTGGTTGGTTCGAGCCCGGCGAGGCTAGGTTGTTAGGGACAGAGTTAGTCCAAGATGCTTTAGATAAGGTGAAGGTGATTCAGGAGAGACTTCGCACAGCTCAGTCGCGTCAGAAGAGTTATGCGGACCGGAAGGTCCGAGATGTGTCTTATTCAGTAGGTGAGAAGGTGTTGCTGAAAGTTTCGCCTATGAAGGGTGTTATGAGGTTTGGAAAGAAAGGGAAGTTGAGCCCGAGGTTTATTGGACCTTTTGAGGTGCTTAGGAAAGTTGGGGAGGTGGCTTATATGCTTGCTTTGCCACCCAGTTTGTCGGGAGTTCACCCGGTGTTCCATGTATCTATGCTCCGGAAGTATGTCGGAGACCCGTCTCATGTGTTGGACTTCAGCACGATACGGCTAGATGAGGATTTGACTTATGATGTGGAACCAGTAGCCATTTTGGGTCGACAGGTTCGTAAGCTGAGATCTAAGGATATAGCTTCAGTGAAAGTGCAGTGGAGAGGTCGTCCTGTGGAGGAAGCAACTTGGGAGACCGAGCAGGAAATGCGGAGCAGATATCCACACTTATTTGATGCTCCAGGTATGTTTCTTAACCCGCTCGCGGACGAGCGTTTGTTTAAGTTGGGGAGAATGTAACGACCCGGCCCGTCGTTACAGGAATTATCACCCCGTTACCTTGCATTTACATATATTATGCTTTTAAAATAGTATTAGAGTATATCGGGTGAATTAGGAGTGATTTGGATTGAAAATGAAACAAATAGCATGTTTGAAGAAAGCTTGAATATGAAAAGTCAACCAAGAGTTGACTATTGAGTTAGAGTGCTCGGAACCGGATTCGGATGATTCGACTAGTTCCGGGGGATCAATTATGACTTAGGAGAACGATCAGAATTAAATTTAGAGGTCCGGTGTAGAAATAGGCTTGAATTGGCTAAGGTTGAATTTTGGCGAAATCCGAACGGTAGGTGAGATTTTGATCCGGGGGTCGGAATGGGATTCCGACAATTTCTGTAGCTCCGTCATGTAATTTTGGATCAAATTTTCAAATTTTCAGGTCATTCGGACATCGTTTGATCGGGTTTTGGATTGAATGTTAGTTTTGAAAGTTTTGAATAAACATAAGCTTGAATCCGTGTGTAATTGATGATTTTGATGTTTAGGATGGTGTTTTTATGATTGGAACAAGTCCGTATCGTGTTTTGGAGTATGTTGGTGGTTTTCGTTGGGGTCCCGGGGGCCTCGGGGTGAATCCGGGCCATCATCCGGCATTTGGAAGCAAGAAGTGATCTGCTGTAAATTGCAGATCACTGGGCATAAAATAAGCCTTCGCGTTCGCGAAGGAGGGTCCCGCGTTCGCGAAGGCCGGGTCAGTAAGGCATCGCGTTCGCAAGAGCAGTGACGCGTTCGCGTAGGTTGGGGCCAGTTGGTCATCGCGTTCGCGATGGGTTGGATCGCGTTCGCGCAAGAGGAAAAGGTAAGGCATCGCGGACGCGTGGCTTCACGTCGCGTTCGCGTAGAGTAAAAATCCGGAGCCGGGAAGTTGGCCTTCGCGGACGCGTGAAGGTGTGTCGCGTTCGCGAAGGGTATTTTTGGGCAGAGCTTCGCGGACGCGTGATAGGCGTCGCGAACGCGTAGAGCAAATTGCTCTGGCAGTGAGTTTAATTACAGAACATTTCACATACGGGTTCATTAACCCAAAACTCCATTTTTGAGTTCCAAGAGGAGAAATTGACGGGAGATTGTTGGGAAATCATCGGGGTTTCGTTGGAGGTAAGTTTTGTGGCTTAATTACATCATTTTAACATGAAATCCTTGGTTAATTCTCTGTAAATGGGAGATTAAATGTGGGTTTTAACCCTAGGCCTAAATTGTAGAAAAACAAGGATTTGAGTGGGCAAATGGAGTCCGATTTTGGTAAAATTGATATGCTTAGACTCGTATTGAGACGAGGGTTCCAGAAATGTGAATTTCGTAAATTTTCGGAATGTGGGCCCGGGGCTCGGGTTTTGACAACTTTGGGAATTTTGATGTAAATTGAGTTGTATTGATTGGGTGTCGTCCCATTGGCCTAAATTGTTGTATTTCTACTGTATTTGATCAGATTCTATACGTGCGGAGCTTGATTCTCGTGGCAAGGGCATTGCGGAGTAGTCGTCGCGTCGTATTGAGGTGAGTAATATATGTGGGTGATGACCAGCGGGTTCGAAACCCCGGTATACCACTTTGTGACGCTGTATAGCGGCGAGACACGCACACTCTCGAGAGTGCGGGGTCGATCATGAATTGGAGACTATATATTAGTCCAACCTGTTGATACTGTATTATTGGCTATTCTAGAGCCGTCGAACCTCCTTCTCGGATGGTTGCATATATATATATATATATTGTGATAATGGCCACTCTTGAGCGGAGGAACCCCCTTCTTGGGCGGTTGAGTATACATGTGGGCCGTGAGCCAGTTATTGGATCCCGCGAGGATCGTTATCATTGTCTTATCACATAGACATGCTAGTTTACTACTAGTCCGCGGCTATTTTTGTTATTATGCTAATTCCAATCTCTGGAACTTGATATTACTGTTTTCCAACCGAAAAATGATAAAAGAGTTTTCAAAAACTACTTTTGAGCCTGCGAGGCTGTATCTGCATATTAGCTGACTAGTAGTGGATCGGGCTGCACGCCGCAGCGAGATATATGTTGGATCGGACTGCACGCCGCAGGGATATCTCTATGAGATGTGCTTGGGCTGTAGGAGCCCCTCCGGAGTCTGAACCCCCACAGTGAGCACGGGTACCCAAAAATTGGAGTCGGGCTACACGCCGTAGCGGTCATATCATGCATTGCATTGCATTTAGCTACATCTGCTAGTTGTTATGCTATTTATTGGTAATTGTTGGAACAGGTACAGTGAAGATTGATTCTATGACAGGGTAGCTGATTATAGCTTTACATAGTGCTTTATTGCGGATTTCTTATCTGCGCTGTCTTACCCTTGTTTATTACCACTGAGTCTGGCGGTACTCATTTTACTCCCTGCACCTTGTGTGCAGATCCAGGTACCTCTCAGCAGTGATCCAGTAGCTGTGCGAGGCGACGTTTGTGGATATTCGAGGTAGCTGCAGAGTCCGCAGGACCCGATATTCCTTCCTATTGTCTTTTGATTTTGTATTGACATTTCTTTCCGCACTTGGTATTCTTGTAAACCTTTTATACTCATGTTCAGTAGAGGCTCATGACTCTTGACCCTTGGTCTATGGGAGTTGATGTATTATGGGACTTGGTTCCCTGTTTTCGTTATTTGCATCGCTATTACTTCGTGATTTAATTTGCTTAAATGGGTTAAGGAGAGCTTCTAGCTCCGTTATTGTTATTAATTGGTCAGGCTGGCTTAGCAATGTGCTGGGCGCCATCACGACCGGATTTGGGGTCGTGACAAAGGCCTCATTTGTTTGCACTTAATGGAGGTCTGAATCTTAATCATTCAGATATCAGACATTAAGTGCGTTTGTTTTTAAAATCTAAATCTTAATTATTCAGATCTTAATCATTAAGTGTGTTTATTTTTTTTACTTCACAACCACTTAATGGGTCCGAATAGATCTGTATGATTCAGATCTATAATAGAGACTTAATTTCATTAAGATGCTATCATATATTTATTATTAGCTGACGCCACCTCCTACCATTATCAACTACCACCATACCACCACCACCACCATACTCAACCAACCTCATCGCCACCACCACCTCCACCACCTCCACCACCATCACGCCGCCATCATTATAACCTACTACCACCCACCAACCATCTTCTTCAGTCACAACTACTACCACCACCCGCCATTATTAACTATTATATACCACCACCACCACCACCACCACCATCCCCATCCTGAAACATAATCGCCACCAATAGCTACTAGTTACTAGCATGAACCACCATCATCAACCAATACTATACCCATCCACCATTGGTAATCGGTATTCACCCGTTAACCATCACCACCAACAACTATCATATTTTTAAAAACTATAAATTTTATTGATAAAATATTAGATTAGTTAGTATTTCATTTGAATTTTATGTTTATTAATTTTTAAATCGATATAAATTTTATATATTCAGATGTTAAAAATCAAACAGTCTTAATTATTTAGTATTCAGATCTTAATACACATCTTAATATATTCAGATGTGTATTCAGATTCAGATGTCTTAATCTTAATACACATCTTGATATTCAGATGTGCATTCAGATTCAGACGTCTTAATATTAAAAAAACAAATGAGGCCTAAGTACACTATTTAGTTACACTATGTTTTTATTTGATACGATATTCAATAGTGAAAGTAGTAAGTTTTCTCTTTTATCAATTTGCCATCTTCAAGTGCTCCAATCCGAACCAACGAATTCACCATCGCAGACCACCACATAATATTCAAATTCAAGTGCTGATGATTGGTCTTCGTCGTCGTCGTCGTCGTATTGATATGGGCATATTTGGTCTAATTTGAATTCTTGTGAAGGCTACAACGGAGTGAACCTGGATGATTTATCGGCGCATACATGCAATGTTTTTTCTTTTGATGATGATTTTGTTGGTCGCTATTCTACTGTGGTTCACGACGGTGGACGGAACGATGTATTTGCCGAAAATTAGGGTTTTTCTTGAAAAAGATAACGGAGTTTGGAGCTGAGCAACTTAATTTTCTGTTAATATATTTCAATGTATTTTTATGTACTTTATTATCTTTTCTTTCATTGTCATTCAATGTATGTCGTTGTATTCTATCTATTTTGTTGTATTCACTGTCTTTTTTTAATTGTATTTCAATGTATCCCGTTGTATTTTATGTATTTCACTGTATTCACTCTCTTACTATATGCCATGAATGTATTCATATATCTTTTAAAGTTAATATAATTTATGTATTCAGATGTATTATATAATTTCTCTAAAGATTACTATATTTTTATGGTATTTTTCGGTTGAAAATCTTTTTTATAACTGAAAATACAAATTTTATGTGTTATAAGTAAGTTTGTTGAGTTATATTAGGATTCTACTATATTAATTAATTCTCTTTCTATGACGACCCGGTCCATCGTCACGTAAGTTACCGCCCCGTTTTCCCCGTTATATACTTGTTCGTGTTTCAATATTTGTGATTGGTGAATTTGAGCCAATTCGGATCGAGTTTGGTAGGAATTGAGACAAAATGTCTCTTTGATGAAGGAATAGTTTGGAAAAGTCAACCAAATGTTGACTTATGAGTTAGAGCGCTCGGAATCGAATTCTGATGGTTCGGTTAACTTCGGGGGATCATTTGTGGCTTAGGAGAGTGATCGAAATTGAATTTGGAGGTTCAACGTAGAATTAGGCTTGAGTTGGCGAAGTTGGAATTTTGGCGAAATCCTGTAGGTAGGTGAGATTTTGATCCGGGCGTAGGAATGGAATTCCGACAATTGTATTAGCTTTGTTAGGTGATTTTGGATGTGTCTGCAAATTTTCAAGTCATTCGGACATCGTTTGATTGGGTTTTTGATTGGATGTTGGTTTCGGAAGTTTTAGTTGAAACTTAGGCTTGAATCCGCCTAATTTGATGACTTTTGTGTGTTAAGAATATGTTTTTATGATCGGGACAAGTTCGTATCGTATTTTGGAGTAGGTTGATGATTTTGGTTGAGGTCCCGGGGGGCTAGGGGAGATTTCGAGTGTTCAATGGACTATTTTTGGTTATGCGAGATAGCACATTTTCTGCTGGTGAGTTGCAGGCATTTTTTTGGTCATCGTGATCGCAGGGGTGCTACTGCGATCGCATAGAAGAGTTTTGGGAGGCTTGTTGATTTTTTTTTGCAATCGAGGAAGATGGCATGCGAGCGCACAGATGGTGGAAGTTGTTCATTGCGATCGCAGAGGTTCAATGCGATCGCGGAGTGCATGGTGCGATCGCATAGGTATGACTTCTGAAGCAGTGCGATCGCGTAAGTGAGGCTGCGATCGCATAGGCAAATTTTGGAGCCTTGGAAGTTTGTTCTCTGCGATCGCATAGAGTATGCTACAGTGATTCGGGCAGAATGTTAAAAACATTTCATCCGTGAACCCTAGCTCATTTTCACCATTTTTGAGCGAGCTTGGGAGCTTTTGTCGAGGGTTTTAAAGTGATTTCTTTGGGAATCAGTTGAAGGTAAGTTTTATGAGTTAAATACATGATTTTATCAAAGAATCTTCCATTAGTTCTCTGAATTTGGGTAAGAAATCAAGAAAATTAGGGTTTTGAGCAAAAATCTTAAAATGGGAATTTGAAGGACCATTTGTGGTCCGAATTAGGAGTTCTTACTATGTACGGACTCGTGGAGAGACGAGGATTCCGAAAATGTGAGTTTTATAATTGTTTTGAGAAGAGGGCTCGGGGCTCGGGTTTTGGCAACTTCGTGATTTTCGGTGTAATTCGAGTTATTTCGATTGGGTTGTGTTCCTTTAGCTTATTTTGATGTATTCTTATTGGTTTTGATCAGCTTTGGCATCCGAGGAGGTCGATTTGCGAGGCAAGCGCAAGGCGAGCTAGGACTTTTTCGGTTCGAGGTGAGTGGTAGTAATAAATGATATACTGAGGGTTTGAAACCCCGTATTTGCACTATACAGTGCTATGCTGAGATGGAACACAGGTCATGTGACGAACGTGGTGGTATTGTGACTGGGGATTTAGACTTGGTCCTTCCCGATTAAGTTTACAGTGCATATTGTCTTAGACAGAGGTTATACCTATACAATTGTGCTAGTTGCCATGTTTAGGGCCTTGAGCCGATCTGTAGAACATTAGGGAAGCATGTGGAGCTCCTCTATACCATGTTGAATACATACTCTCAGCCGTATCCGTAGTTGTATAGCATGACATGAACCAGTACTAGACGTGTACTCTAAGTGAGAATACCTAGGGTTGAATACCCTGTTCTAGTTGAGTAGGCCCGAGAGGCCGAGTCTATATTGACTGAGAGGGGTCGAGAACCCACTGTGAGGTATTGATATATATACCGGATCGAGATGCACGCCGCAGCAGTATATATATACATGTATTGGATCGGACTGCACGCCGCAGTATTACATATATGATATATATATGGATCGGACTGCATGCCGCACTAATATATCAATATATGGATCGGACTGCACGCTGCAGTAATATATAAATATATGGATCGGGCTGCACACCGTAGTATTATAGTGCTTGGGCTGAATGAAACCTTCCAGAGTCTTCACACACCCCCAGTGACCGCAGTTATATTATATTGGATCGGGCTGCGCACCGCAGCAGTATATCTATTATATTGGATCGGGCTGCATGTCGCAGCACTATATATATTGGATCCGGCTGTACGCCGCAGCAGTATGAGTGAGGATCGGGCTGCATGTCGCAGTAGAGTTAGATTAGTGGTGGATCGGAGGTAGATCAGTGTTGGATCAGGGTGAGACAGTGGTAGACTAGAACCAGACTTACTATTGTAGAGATGTTTTACCGGTACAATTGTTCTTAGAACTATTTAGTGATAATGCAGGTGTTCTTACTTTCAGTTATTATTTGTTATTCACTACTCACTGAGTTGAAATATACACACCCCACTCCCTACACCTTGTGTGCAGATACAGGTATCCAGGAGGGCAGTTGAGCTATACACTACTACTATTTCCACTGCTAGCTGAGGAGACATCGAGGTAGTTGTCGGCGTCCGCACGACCCGATCTCTCCCTCCTTCTATTTATTCCTTTTGTCACTCTACTTAGACTTGGATTGTATAGGGTGTCTCATTTTGTTAAAGGCTTAGACTTGTGACACCAGATTCTTTGGGCTGTATTTTGGTATATTTCTATTTTCGCATTTGTTGTTTCTATCATGAAAATAGGCTATTAACTCTAAATGGATCAATATTAATTAATAACTGGCTGGTTATCTGGAAGAAGGTCGGGCTTGCCTAGCAATATGTTGGGTGCCATCACGACCGAGGTTTGGGTCGTGACAAGTTGGTATTAGAGCCTAGGTTACTAGGCCTTATGAGTCTTGAGCCGATTAGTAGTGTCTCGCGGATCGGTACGGAGACGTCTGTATTTATCCTCGGGAGCCTGCAGACCTTTTAGGAAACACTTCACATTCTTGGAATTATTATCGTGCGTACTTGATTCAGCTTGAGGTATGATTCTTGAAATTCCTTCTGCACGTTGATGTGCGCACTCGAGCGCTTTGTAATATATTTGCCTTAATGACTTGTGATTCCCCGATCGAGGGGCGGGATATAATCTCCGTGAGTTTATGTTGGGCCAGTTGGGAGGATTTGAGGCTGGATCTTTGTCTATGGCTTGAGCACCGAGGTTCTGATTTTGTGAGCTGGAGTTATAAAATTATATGTTCAGTATCGTCCCTATTTGTGGGAATGTCGACTAGATGGCCATGTGATGTGTATCATGGTGGAAGGTGTGCTGAAATACTAAATTAAGGCGAAGCAGGTGGGTTATCTCTTGCGGAGTGCCCTTAGGTGAGCTGATTCTTATGTGTAATTGAAAGGTATTTGATATGTATTATGATTCGATCAGGTGCCACGCATGTCAGTGTATCAATTTTGATAATATAATTCGTACAGTATTGAGATTTAGGTTGTTGATATACCTTGTGATGTCTTGTCGAGTTGTGGACATGTTATTAGGATGGTTTGGTGATTCTCTAGCAGGTGGATAGGCTCAAACTACATAGGAAACTCTGTCAAAAGTTTTGGAAAATTTGGGACTTAGAAAAATATTTATGTCACCTAAAGAGTAGGCTTAAATGTTGTGTGTGAATAAATACAAGAATTACAGAAGAGTTAAGATTTCTGATGATTCGAGTCTCTACCAAAGCTTGTATATGACTTGAGTTTAATCTCACTATAACAATGTGATATCATTTGAGTAAAAATATCATGAGTGGTTAAAAGTGCCTTGATATATGACTTTGAGCCAAGTTGGGGAGGTTGTTATTGATTAACTGATTGCACATTGTGTGTCATGTTGGTTCTGTCTCAAAGTATATTGGCGAATCAATTCTGGTCGCAAAAATTGAGCCGAGAATGGAGAGGGTGAAGGAAAAATTTTTATAAAGGTTGTATGGTGCGTCGTAAATGTGAAGGAATATTAGAATGTTTTGAGTTACTATTGATAAAGAATGCTCTCTGCATAGGGAAGAAAAATGGGTATTTGTATCCGTATGAAATCATGTTTGTGGTGTCAGAGTACAACCCTCCCCAGACCTCACTTGTGGTAATTTACTGGGTTGTTGTTGTTGTTATAAAGGATAAAATGTATTTATAGGATGTAATATTTTAAAATGATATTTGTTTTTTATAAATAGGGTACAAAGGTTTTCTATAGGGCGTAAAAATTCCTTTTTTTTTTCTCTTTCTATTTCTTTAAAAAAGGAAAAAAAATTAAACAAAAATGCAAAACCGCGTAGTATTCGGATACTGTGCCTGTGTAGTTGCTCCATGTGACTCATCTCATCTCTTTCTACTTTGACATTAAAGTCTCCTTTGCTTCCATCACCATTCACACACACACAGTACTACACTTATAAATCAATTGTCACCTTTATTTATGAACTCCAGATCCAATTGAGGCTTTAAATCTTGAACTAAGCCTCATAAAAAAAAGTAGTCATAGAATTCAGTACCATATGGCTCCACTTACTACTCAACAAAGTTGCAGCTTTTTTAAGGTACTTTTAGTACTTTGTCTTGTTTTAGTCTTATTATCTTCTTCTTTCATTTCTGCTCAGACTCAAGATCACAACAATGCTTCATCAAGAAGAATAAGAAGAATGTTGGAGTTAGATAT
This sequence comes from Nicotiana noctiflora, assembly GCA_032618575.1. NCBI lineage: Eukaryota > Viridiplantae > Streptophyta > Magnoliopsida > Solanales > Solanaceae > Nicotiana > Nicotiana noctiflora. The sequence continues at coordinate 700,361 of JASVEL010004149.1, read as the reverse complement.
TGATGATGATGATTTTCTTCAACCACTCAAGAAAAAATCCAGTTCAAGTATTGATGATGATAATGATGATGATTTTCTTCAACCAATCAAGAAGAAATCCAGTTCAAGTATTGATGATTCTTCTCAACCAATCAAGAAGAAATCCATTTTAACCTCATTTTCCAGTTCTAAAAAGAACCAAACTAAGCTCATCAAATCCACCACTAGCTCTTCCAAGAACCAAACAAAGTTAGCCAAGATTTCTTCTTCTTCCTCTAGTTTTGCTTCAATCAAGAACCAAACCAAGCTAGCAAAAATCAAACTTTCTTTATCTGATTCAGTTTCTAGTTCAATCAAGAACCAAACCAAGTTAGCAAAAACCAAATTTTCTTTATCTGATTCAGTTTCTGGTTCAACCAAGAACAAAACCAAACTCATCAAACCAACCCCAGAAGGGAAACTTGTATTCAAATCCCAATTGAAAAAGCTCAATTCCACATCCACCAAGTCCTTAAATTCAAATAAAACTACACCGTTTTCAACCAAAAAATCCTCCTCAAATCTATCCAAAATCAGCACTTCTTTTTCCAAGAACAAAACAACCAAAGCAACCACCACAAAAGACCTCAATGAGTCCAAATCCAACAAAAACACAACAAAGAATCAATCTTCAATGAACAAAAATCCCAAGAAAGAAACTACACAGAAGAATTCACAGCCTTATTGGCTAGAAAATGATGAAGATGACTTGTTGCTTGGTTTTAGAGACTTACCATCCAAATTTCAAGAAACCCTTTTTCCAGATTTAGAAAGAATCTCAAAAACCTCACAAGTTTACCTCAACAAAGCCAACAAAGAGATCACAAAAAACTTCAAACCCATTGTAGGTAACAAATATGCACCCACAATTGCCTCTGTAATTTCATTTGCATTCATTTTGATCCCTTTAATTCTTGTTTCTCTCATTTTCAACCGAATCAAAGCCTATTTTTCACTCCAAAGACTGTTAATTTTCATCCAAGTTTATCTCTCAATCTACTTCTCTATTCTCTGCCTTTCTTCTTTGGTAACTGGTTTGGAGCCACTTAAGTTTTTCTACGCTACTGCGCAGTCCACCTACATTTGCCTACAACTCCTGCAAACTCTTGGTTATGTGTTGTACCTCTTGATGCTATTGATGTACCTTGTTTTAGTATTTTCTACTGAAACTGGGCCGATTACGAAGATGATTGGGCTGGCCCAAACATTTGTGGGCTTTGCTGTTGGGCTGCATTATTACATGACGGTGTTTCACAAGGCTGTATTGCGTCAGCCTCCTAAGACTAGTTGGAGAATTCATGCAATTTATGCCACGTGTTTTCTTCTGATTTGTTTGCTGAGTAGAGCTGACAGAATTAAGAAAACGTACTTGGAAGAAGGTGGTGAGGAGGGTAAAAAGAGCTAAAAAAAAATTTCCTTTTTTTTTTATTACTTTATGGGCTATTGTTTTTTAGATAGAAAGTGAAAAAAAAAACAAGATTTTCACTGTCCAAGATTTGTTCTTCTTTTTTCCAATGTGTAATTTATTAAGGTATTGTTATAATAAATGATTGCAATTGCAGTAACGTTTGCTGCGTTTTTCAATAACTTAAATAGCATAATAATTGTTCATTTATTGTACTTTATTTATTGTTCTCTTTGTAATTATAATATTTAATTTAATTTCTCGGATCACATTCTCATGTCTTTCTAGATACCTTGTACTTCTATTGTCTCACCACGGGAATTAATAGTTGCAAACGGGCGGGTTGGGTTGGATATGATTCGGATCGAAAATGAGTAATGAAAAAATGAATCAATTATTCGATCCGATCCATATTTAATATGGATAAAAATGGGTTAACCGGCATTCATGACTTCTTGTATATTTTCACCCTTTGGAGAATTCTTACTCTCCCTAACTTGAGGAACCTCCAATTTGAGGTTTTACAAATGTAAATGTTAGACCCATTGATTACCCATTGGTTACTCATTGGTTACTCATTGATTACCCATTGGTTACTCATTGATTATCCATTTTCTAAATGGATAATATGATTCTTATCTATATTTGACACATTTTTAAATAGTTTATTATCTAACCCATTTTTTAATGGATAATATAAGTGTATAACTATTTTCTTGAACCATTTTGCTACCCTTAACGAGAATAAACCAAAAGAGCTCATCAACAACATTTCATCAAAGATGAATATTCAGTTAAAGAATTTAATTAGGTTATTGACTTTACTACTGTACTTCACCACAATAACATTTCAAATAGTTTATGTCATTGAATTATTCACTTTCTCCATTTAGATTATACCATTCTTCATGTGTTCAATTTTTTTGTTTCCCACGTGATCTTCATATTAGGGCACCGACCAATCTGAATCAAGTCATTAAAATGTTCCACTGATTTTATTGGTATAGAAAAATATATTATGGCATTAAATGACCTAGTCCGCAATTTATAAGCCATGTGCCACGAGATTTATTGATAAAAACATTTATTAACAGTTGAAGCACAATATAAAAATACTGTTATTACTTGGAAAGTTAAATAAATTTACACTATACATTTACAAATGGATTTAGTTATAAAAATACTGATGCTGTGATACTTATATAACTTCTTATATTATCTAAAAAATAAATAAATAGGATAAGAGAATTCATTCCAAGAAATAGAATTTCTTCCTCCTTCCTTTAATCTTGTTAGGGTAACATAGGATTGGGATGAAGGTAGTTAATGATACACGTGCAGGGGAGCATGTAAGAAACATGTGAAAATGGGATCCGTTGGAAAATAGACATACTTCCTTCCGTCAACTTTAGTTAATATTTTAGTTGTTTTACGAAATTTACTATTTAGCATTAATTAATAATAAATTGACTAAATAATTTATTTATTATATAATAAACTAGTAGTCATATCCGTGCGTAGCACGGTCAACATTAAAAAAATATTTTTTTAAATTTTATTAATTTTTTGATGTTACATTTGAAATTATCATAATTATTTGATTATCCTATTCTTTTTAAATAGAAAAGATATTGTCTAAAATTTTAGTAAATAAAATCTTCATTAACTTAAAGGGAATTATATATTTTTCAAATAATTTTTCTATTTTTTATATGTATATATAAATTTTTCGTTTTATTAATTTAAAATAATTTAAAACTCCAATATAAAACTACTCCCCAATTTGAATTGGTAATTCATTATTTTTTCTATTTTTATTTTTTATTTTAAAATTATTTTAAAACTCCAACTTGAAACTACTTCCACCCAATTTGAATGGCAGTTATTTTTTATATATTAATTTTTTATTTTTTTATTATATTTAATTATAAGATATCTATATTTATTAATCCAAATAAAGTAACCAATTAATATATATGGTAGTTGTTATTGTATTTTATGATTTTCGTTTTTTATATGTATTTAAATTCAAAAATAAGTAACCAATAACTAATTAGTAACTAAATAACTAATTAGTAACCAATTATGCCATGTGACATTTTTTAGGCTGCCACTTGGCTTTAAGAAAATGACTTTTTCCTCTCCGTTTAATAATATATAGTAGATATATAGATATTCCTCGGCTCTTTACTCTAATGACGACGGAGTAGGATAAAGGGTAGTTAATGATACATATGTAAGGGAGCATGTAAGAAGGATCCAATGGAATATAGACATATTTTCTTCGGTCCACTTTATTAGTTGTTATTTTTGTTATTTTAAAAAATTTATCTTTTAACATTAATTATTCATAAAATAAATCATATAGTTTTTCCATTAAAAATATAATAAATATTCTTCTACTATGTACTCTAGTGATAACTTTGAACAAAAAACCTTAATTCCTACTTAATATATAAAAAAATCAAATATTGTGGATCACAAAAAATTAATTAAAGTAGGCTGGAGGGAATAGTACATAAATCCAGCTAAATTTGAAGTGTGTATAGTTATTACTATCTTAACAAAGAGATATGATAATAGTTGGACAAAAGGGCCAAATATAATGCTAATTATATATATATATATATATATATATATATATATATATATATATATATATATATATATATATTGGAGGGACTAAAATTATATATTTCACATAATAATTAGTACATGGGTACAAATACATAAATGAATAGTCAAATGTTAGTTATTTGGGCTCACAGGAATTAAGGCAACCGACGGGTTCGGACAAGGGAGGTGTCGGTGAGCTATCTCTGGAAATTCCAAAACAAAACGTAACAATCCACAGCAGGCAGCAGCTTTGTAAATAGAATCAGCTTCATCTGCCTCCATCACCGACAAATATATTTTCAACGAAAAAACACAGTACTTACGTTAAAAAAACAATTATTTAATAAGTTACTATGCAAAGTGTAATAAGTTTTTGTTTTAATTTGTTATAACAAGATATTTACCGTTTATTCTACATTACTAATTAGTGTTTTAGTAAATTAAATTTATAATTAGATAAAATTACTTGCAATTACTTTTTACTTGCATAATTGTGTATTTTTGACAGTAAATTAACAGAACTTAAATTCAAACCAATAAATGAATGATATATTTTGTATGTAATCGTTTAATGCTTAACTAGAATTAATAAGTTACATTCTCATCTAATTTTAGTTTGTGCAAATACTAAATGCGAATATATTTTTTACTTTTAAGAATATGTTTTTTTTTTAAATTCCTTAATACAATCACTATAATTGGGCATGGGCGAGGGTACATTTAGACTGGATCTGTAACGAGTCAAAACAAAATTCTAACAGACTGAAACGCATGTCATGGGTCGTTGATCAACTCTAATATCTTATGTTCGAAGCACTGCAATATTTCAAGCATTTCCCGAAAATGTTTTACATTTATAAACTATAATGTCCAGTCCAATACAGTTAGTGATATTATTCGCTCTGAACCTAGATCCTCACGGGTTTAAAACACGTCAGTAGGGTCTAAGGCTTATTAATTTATAAACTTAACATTCCTCTTGTGTTTTACCGATGTGAGAGTCTGTCCAAAGTCTATGGTGTTTACATACACCTCTTATGGGCTCAGCATCATCGCTGAGGTTTTCCCTAATCGCTTGGGATACGCCTACACTCAGCACTAAGGTTTGTTTCGTGTATGAGCTATAATTCGACCTTATAATAATCAAAGTGGATCGGTCATCCCTCTCGACCCAAGTGTACGCAGCAAGCGTCGAGGCCTCCCTCGACCAGCGTGAACGACACGAGTGGCGAGGCCGCCCTTGACCATAAGACATCATCCGCATCCGCCTAACAAGTTTTGGCCGGGATCGACGCCTTGTGGGTATGCCCGCAGTAATCCCCTGACACGGACCCGATCTCCAAGAAAATTCAACTGGCACAACTAAGGTCTATAAATACCGAGGCAATCATGGAAAAAGGGGTTTCACTCTCTCCTCATGGGGGCTCTAAAAAATACAGAGTACAACACAGAGTAAGAACTCAATATCAAAAATACAGAATATTAGTGAATCCATAAAAATATGATTGTAAGGATCTGAACCTCTTCATGGAGAGGCAGATTAACCCATTATCATGAATAAAGATCACTGAATATTTCCTATTACCTCCACGTTTGTCCCTGTTATTTTTTTCCCTTACTGAATTTTAGATGTTTTACGACCTGCTATGATTGGCCCTCCATTTTTACTAATAGTTTTGAGTTCATAAATGTTCATAAACATTCTAGGTCAAACAATTTGGCGTCGTCTGTGGCAAGATCGCGTAGCCTCCACTGAAGTGAGAAACAAAGGGAAAACAACAATCAGAGCAAGCCTGATTTATCTCATCTATAACCCAGCTATAAAGTTCAACTACGGTTGAACTGGGACTCAAGCCAAGAGCCTTCGCCAATTAAAATATTCAACGACAGTCGAAGAAGAAATCGGGCTATGAGCAGTTGACTCAATAAAATAAACAAAGTTCAACTTCGGTTGAACTGGGACTCAGGCCAAGAGCCTTCGCCAATTAAAATATTCAACAACAGTCGAAAAAGAAATCGGGCTATGAGGCCTCGACTCAATAAAATCAACAAAGTTCAACTACGGTTGAACTGGGACTCAGGCCAAGAGCCTTCGCCAATTAAAATATTCAACGACGGTTGAAGAAGAAATCGGGTTATGAGCCCTCGACTAAAAAAAATCAACAAAGTTCAACTACGGTTGAACTGGGACTCAGGCCAAGAGCCTTCGCCAATTAAAATATTCAACGACAGTCGAAGAAGAAATCGGGCTATGAGCCCTCGACTCAATAAAATCAACAAAGTTCAACTACGGTTAAACTAGGGCTCAGGCCAAGAGCCTTCGCCAATTAAAATATTCAATGACACTTGAAGAAGAAATCGGGCTATGAGCCCTCGACTAAAAAAAATCAACAACGTTCAACTACGGTTGAACTGGGAAGCGGGCCAAAAGCCTTCGCCAATTAAAATATTCAACGACGGTTGAAGAAGAAATCGGGCTATGAGCCCTTGACTCAATAAAATAAACAAAGTTCAACTACGGTTGAACTGGGACTCAGGCCAAGAGCCTTCGCCAATTAAAATATTCAACGACAGTCGAAAAAGAAATCGGGCTATGAGGCCTCGACTCAATAAAATCAACAAAGTTCAACTACGGTTGAACTGGGACTCAGGCCAAGAGCCTTCGCCAATTAAAATATTCAACGACAGTTGAAGAAGAAATCAGGCTATGAGCCCTCGACTAAAAAAACTCAACAAAGTTCAACTACGGTTGAACTGGGACTCAGGCCAAGAGCCTTCGCCAATTAAAATATTCAACAACAGTCGAAGAAGAAATCGGGCTATGAGCCCTCGACTCAATAAAATCAACAAAGTTCAACTACGGTTAAACTAGGGCTAAGGCCAAGAGCCTTCGCCAATTAAAATATTCAATGACAGTTGAAGAAGAAATCGGGCTATGAGCCCTCGACTAAAAAAAATCAACAACGTTCAACTACGGTTGAACTGGGAAGCGGGCCAAAAGCCTTCGCCAATTGAAATATTCAAAGACAGTTGAAGAAGAAATCGGGCTATGAGCACTCGACTCAAAAAAAAAAATTCAATCAACAAAGTTCAACTACTGTTGAACTGGGACTCAGGTCAAGAGCCTTCGCCAATTAAAATATTCAACGACGATTGAAGAAGAAATCGGGCTATGAGCCCTCGACTCAAAAAAAATTAACAAAGTTCGACTACGGTTGAACTGGGACTCAGGCCAAGAGCCTTCGGCAATTAAAATATTCAACGCCAGTTGAAGAAGAAATCGGGCTATGAGCCCTCGACTCAAAAAAAAATCAATCAACAAAGTTCAACTACGGTTGAACTGAGACTCAGGTCAAGAGCCTTCGCCAATGAAAATATTCAACGACAGTTGAAGAAGAAATCGGGCTATGAGCCCTCGACTCAAAAAAAACCAACATAGTTCGACTACGGTTGAACTGGGACTCGGGCCAAAAGCCTTCGCCAATTAAAATATTCAACGACAATTGAAGAAGAAATCGGGCTATGAGCCCTCGACTCAAAAAAAATCAACAAAGTTCAACTACGGTTGAACTGGGACTCAGGCTAAGAGCCTTCGCTAATTAAAATATTCAACGCCAGTTGAAGAAGAAATCGGGCTATGAGCCCTCGACTCAAAAAAAAATCAATCAACAATGTTCAACTACGGTTGAACTAGGACTCGGGCCAAGAGCCTTCACCAATTAAAATATTCAACGACAGTCGAAGAAGAAATCGGGCTATGAGCCCTCGACTCAATAAAATCAACATAGTTCAACTACGGTTGAACTGGGACTCAGGCCAAGAGCCTTCGCCAATTAAAATATTCAACGACAGTTGAAGAAGAAATCAGGCTATGATCCCTCGACTCAAAAAAAATCAACAAAGTTCAACTACGATTGAACTGGGACTCAGGCCAAGAGCCTTCGCCAATTAAAATATTCAACGACAGTTGAAGAAGAAATTGGGCTATGAGACCTCGACTCAAAAAAAAATCAATCAACAAAGTTCAACTACGGTTGAACTGGGACTTAGGTCAAGAGCATTCGCCAATTAAAATATTCAACGACAGTTGAAGAAGAAATCGGGCTATCGATCCTCGACTCAAAAAAAATCAACAAAGTTCGACTAGGTTGAACTGGGACTCAGGCCAAGAGCCTTCGCCATTTAAAATATTGAACGACAATTAAAATATTCAGGCCAAGAGCCTTGGCCAATGACACGACGCATGTTGCCATTATTCACTTGAAATGGATCAAGACCACCACGTGGATATCATCAATCTTACCAAGGTAGTCCTTCACTTGGTGCCTATTGATTCTAAAGATCTCACCATTCTTGTTTTTCAAATCTAGAGCACCAAAAGGAGTAACATGCACCACTACAAAGGGACCGCACCTTTTTTACTTTAGCTTTCCCAAGAAATCCGTAACCGAGAGTTAAATAATAGAACAATGTCACCTTTTTAAATTCTTTGTTCAAGATATACTTATCATGTAGGTACTTTATTTTGTCCTTATACAAGGACGAACTAGAGTAAGCATGGAATCAGAACTCATCAAGCTCATTCAATTGCTCCGCCCGAAGATTTGCAGCTACATCCCATTCGAGGTTCAACTTCTTCAACGCCCACATGGCCTTATGCTCTAATTCCATTGGAAGGTGACATGCATTCTCAAATACCAACTGATATTGATACATACCAATTGGAGTCTTGTGTGTTGTTCTATAGGCCCATAAAGCATCGTCAAGTTTCCTTGACCAATTAATCTGGTTTGCATTGACAGTCTTGGAAAGGATACTCTTGATCTCCCTTTTAGAGACCTCAAGCTGTCCACTTGCCTAGGGGTGATAGGAGTTGACACCTTGTGAGTGACACCATACTTGGAGAGACACCCTAACGGCTGGCGCGACACTACAGGACCCCGATAATGCATCTAGATTGGTCCAAGTGGATATGGATTCATACGTTGCACGGCGGGGTAACAAAGTCTTGCACTTGAATGATGGCCCGCAACACGCTAACCGATAGGAAACCCAAAAAGTTCCAGCCTCGATAGAATGGGAAATTGATCTACGTGTTATTTTCAAAATGTTGCAGGAACAACATTAGGCTATCTCTCACCTGTAGAGCCGCCCAGAAGCTCTTGGCACAATAGCACCCAAATTATTTACTCACCCCGAGCAAGTATCCAAGGTATCAGGCAATGACGAACCAATGACCTATCATGTAACGATAAGGATTCTAGAGACCATTATCGAAAAGATCAACTCACGATTGCGGAGACTCCTACAGCAACTGTCTCCTGGGAATACGGTCCCAAGACTCATTTCGTGAAAGTCAGAAACAACAAAATTCCGTGGGGATGATAGGACCTTAAGTCCTCATAGGAACATCACCACTCATGCACGCCCGTTTAGGAACGATGACCCTTAAAATAAAGAACTCGAGCTTGCCCTGATAAGTAGATTTGAAGAAATTCCCCCGGAAAAAACCACGATGCGGCATTATTGTTCGACACCCGATCTCGGGAACTCACTCACCATACTATCCGTGGAGGCATGTGCCAATGCCATTAAAATCATGCTAGAAGAGCTCAATGCACCGAAGGCTAGAAGAAGAAGAAATAAAATATCACGAGAAGTCGCGCCCTGCTATCTGACAAGACAAATGATACCACTCCCAGTCTCGAAAAGTAGGGTGGCATGGGCCTTCGCCCAAACCCAAATAAAGCATACCCGGCATACCCGGAGCAATTTGAGCAAAGCTCAGCCGAATATCCGGTCGAGGCTTGGTCATATACATGCAACCAACACTACACCCAAGTCAAAGCTGCGGATAGCCCTCGAGAGACCCCCGCCAGATCGGTATGTCCGGGCATATCCCCAACAGAGAGGCCGGCACTGAACGAATGGAGTCATCGTCCGTATGTCGCGAACGGAAGAAACGATCCAAGGCACAGTGCATCTCGCAACAATAAGGTTGTGGCCGGAAGACGATAACTTCGAGGAACCCCCAATGATACCAGAGGCAGCAAAATGCAACCGGTAAGAAAACCTCGCCCGATAAAGTTCGACTTCAACATTACAGTCCCAAGCATAGTAGTCAAAACCAGAAACTCCGGGTGGCTCGAACCTTTTCGACCAAAATCCCTCTAAGGAAACCGTGGCCCACCACGAGAGTCTTAAAATGTTTGGAGTTATATACCCAAGAGAGCAACAACTATGCCATCCAACAAAGGTGACCACAAAGCATCGCCAAGCAAGGAAACCCTGATCCAACTCAACGGACAAGGGGAAATCGAACAAATCAGAGCCGGCAAGCTGCAACATATTGTCACAACCGTTAAAAGATGGCGGAACCCTGCTAAGATCTGTAAAACGTAGAATGCAAGTGTCCATCGCCAGAAAAGGGATGATCTCGGGGAGTGCCCCCGAGGACACCCTCTCGCTCGAGGAAAAAAGGAGTCGAGGCTTCACCTCAGCATCGAATTAATGTGTTGGTAATCCCTTCTTTTGTTCGAGCTCATTTTCGAATAAAACATATATTAATGACTACAAGTATATCAACTAAAGTTGTACTGACAATGTCTGACCAAAGCCAATAAGACTACCACAACATCCAAAATCGCTCGAGATCGGGCTAATATGTCGGGTAAAAAAGGATGCAGACGCTTTGTATAGACAACAGCGAATACGTCGCACGGGATGCAACCCGACCTTACTTCCCCAAGGGTGTGAAACTCTATGATAGACACAGAGCCAAAGCCTGTGGCTACAAGCAATAGAAGGAGATTGTCGCATTATGCCTATGAGCGGTGTCACCCTCAAACGAGGTTAGAGGGTAACAGAACTCACATCTTCGGGCCGGCCTGGCTGGACGAGGAATACGACTGCTGAGGGGCATACTCCCAGGAATGCAGCATCCTTTTATCATTTCCCTTGTTCCTTTCCTTGTTGATAATCTGTACGCAGGAATACAGCTGAGATATTTAGTTTTTCTGGATCCCGTTCGAGGATACGCGGCTGCCATGCGGTCGTTCGGCATTCTTTCCTCGATCGGGTTTCTAAGAGGGTTCCTCCAACAAGATTATTAACAGGACTGCACCCAACGAGTCCACAATCTCTCTCTATTTTCTAAATATGGGACCATACAAGCACGTCGTATGATCATGAGAGCCACACCCATGTAGACCAGACTCACGGCAGCAGAACAACATGTATTTTACAACTTATATTTTTGCCAAGCAATAAAGAGTATTTTCCAAGCATTTGACGCCTCGAAGAAATATATTGACTTATCCTGAGCAAAAAACCTCTACATCAAAAACGTCCCGAAACGCTCGAAAACTTATTCAATTCGGCATCTCGCGATCCCAGGGTCGAGGTTCCGGGCTCACAAAGACCTTGCGATATGGCCCCAAGGCTATCGAAAGGCAGTATTCATGCCAAAAATGAGCTGATATATTCGGAGATTCACCATGAGAAATTCGACAACTTGCACGACCCTAGGGTCGAAACTCTAAGCTCACCAAGCCCTCGGAAAACAACTCCAAACTCACGAGAAGTTGTCTTCAAGCAAACTCGATGAGTCGGAGGTTGTCACCAATCACCACGCACTGGAAAATCCGAATTTGTAAGACCCTAATGGGCAGCCTCGGCAAAACCAAATCTATTCTCCATAAACTGTAACAGCTCAACATGCATGGCAAAACTGTAAGATCTCACAGGCATGACATCAACACGCATAAAAAATCCCGTAGTTTAGGCTACACATCGTATTTGTAAGAATCCCTAAAGGGCATACCCTCGATGTGGATGCCTAAATATTCTTCTCAAGACCAAAAATGGCCCCGGCCAAATGCGCACGACTACGATCGGAACGGCGATACAGCCTAAAAATGTGACTCAAGGATGCTCGACTGTTGCTAAAAAATCCTCCAAATCTACTTCGGAAAGAATAGGTTAAAACACAGGCTTCCTTCAATATGGGACAAATGAGTCTCGACCACGTCGCTCCAAAATCAAAAAGAGCATCGATCTACTCAACCTATGGGATATGAACCTTTCGAGGTGCTCAAAACATCGCCGATTATGACTTGAAATCGGGGTTCTTTAGAATCGATGACGGGTCAGGAAAATAATCAATAAGACCTTAACGAGAGGAAATAAAGCCTACAAAAAGCCTCCGGGCCTCACATCAAAATAGCATAAGTGCCATTGTCGCCGGCTAAGCAAACCCTCCGGGCTACACACCGAAAGGTCTCTACGACCATAAAATTGAAAATTTACAACTTGAGGATTAAAGAGAGCTCGAATCGTAACCCGATTTGGAGACCGGATCCCAAATTGTTAAACTAATCAAAGACATCGGGCCTCATATCAAAAGGTCTCTAGGACCAAATAGCATAAGTGCCATTGTCGCCGGCTAAGCGAGCCTCCGGGCCTATGTCGAAAGGTCTCTACGACCAAGCAACATATATTCCACTGTCGCCAAATGGGCATGCCTCCGAGCCTCATACTAAAATGTCTTAGTGAACAAATAGAAGGGAGGCTATCACTACTGATCGAAAGCTCAAATAAGATTCAAGGGTCAGTTACAGCCCAAGTCTCAACGCGACTCAAAGATTGGACATAGAAAATCGCCAAACGCCCAAGGGCGAGAAAAAAAAATACTATCGCCAACCGGAGCCCCCGAAAGGATCAAAGGCCAATAACAGCTCGAATCACAACACGATTCGAAGACTGGACCCGAGGTCAATTCAATCACTATACACCTAAAAACACGGCCATAACAACGCTATCAACAGTTGTGACAAATCCCCAAGCCATGCGCCTGCAAGAATGCTTCGATCCAAAAGCACATAGGGTCATCACCCTCCGCTTGTGAAGATGGGAAAACGCTGAAAGGCCAATCAGAGTTTGAGACATAGCACGGCTCAAGGACTAATTGGGATGAAAGGATGCAATGCCACATGACGCTCTCATTTATAGGGAGGGAAACAACACGGTCATGATGCTCTGTAATATTAACCGATGGGTATAATTATTACCTTCTTGAAAAAATGAATCTACGGCAGCATTTTTGCCTCGAAGAGCAGAAGTGACAAGACATCGAGTAGAGATCTACAGGACACGACATCGGTTACGAAAGATTGCACCACGATATGAAATGCCATTATAAGTGTCACCGAAAGGAGCTCAAGGGGTTGACTATCACAATCATTCCCTATCACTTCGTCATGAGAAATGCGGAGACTATCTGTATGCGGAAAAAATCAGAAGACTTGATTTTCGCTATCAATGAAATTTGGGAAGCCTCCCTCGAGACCTCGAGGATAGAAGGCTATGATCGAGTCCTCGACCTCCGGGCTCATCGACGTCCGAATCGAAGGAAGTATGGTCCGAGGTATGGGTAAGAGAAGATGACTCTCGGGCACATGGTGATGCCTGACAGGGCCGGTCTATCTGTACCCTATTAAGATGACGAGTAATAGGTCGTCCCATCTTTCTACTCTTGTAAATAATATATGAACATTTTACTGAGCCCCCCTGCCTATATATAGGGGACTCGCCTCACCTTGTGATGGACTAATATTGCTCTATTTCTCCAATAAGCAATAATATCTCTCTCTATCTCATTCTTCTAAAGTTAACTGTGTTCTTCGACCCCGAGGTCACCCTAGCATCTAATTGTTCTTCATTTATACTTCGTTATTTAGCTCAAGATTGATCATATAAAGCCGTATTTACTTGTATATTCATCTATTATTCCCTTCCCGAATACCCTCGATAGGCCTGAGGTAAGCTCGATGTAGGCTCGAGGTCTGGCCCCGAGGTATCTACTGGCTTGTTCTAAGCTCTGGAACGCCCTTTACTGGTTCAATTATCGCTTTTGGCTAGCTCGATCTTTACAGTTTTTACTCCACATTTAGCACTAATCTCCCTTTCAAACTAGCTCGGGAATAGATCACGTATTTTTAGAGTCCCATTTACAAATTTAATTGTTGTTACCATTTTCACGGTAAACAAGTTACTTGTTAATCAAATAGGAGTAGTAGGAGTACTGGAGAGTATGTTATTACAGTATTATAATTGATATATTTTGGCTCATTGTTCTAGTGGAGTTGGAGCTGAAAATCCTACTTGGTAAATTGTGGTTTTTGCACCTTTTGAGTCGGGTAATTTTCTACGTAAAAATTATTATGTTTATTTTATTGCTTGTTTACTTTTCACTTAAGAAACATGATAAAGAACCAAGTTGTTTAGTAATTCATACGGACACTCAAACTAACATTTCAGACTCAATTGTATATTGTATGTAAGTATTATTAGTGGCACCGAACCAATAATTCCCATAATAGTTACTCCCCTTCGTAAAGTTGAAACTTCGTCAACTTCTTCATTCTTCTTCTCTTTTCCTACCCTGAACCTCTCTCACCCCCCACAAAGAAATGGGGAAAAGGGAAGAATCCAAGAATAAAATACATACATGTGAAAATGGGCTTGACTATGGATTAAACTTCATTTTCTTACTCAAATTAAAAGCCCATAAGTTTCCTTAGCTTGCCTCTCGTGCTCAAGGATAACTAATAGCCTGTTTGGCTAATTTCTTTTTTGGGCCAAAAGTGCTTTCGGCCAAAAATTAAGGTGTTTGGCCAAGCTGTTAGAAGGAAAAAAAAATACTTGAGGAGAAGTAAAAGCAGTTTTTGAGAAGCATAAAAAAGTTGTTTCTCTCCAAAAATACTTTTCTGTGAAGCACTTTTGAGAAAAATATATATTATGATAGATTATGTTTGTATCGGGATTATAATTCCGGAATAATTTAGTCCGGGTACCAAACGACTTGTTAGTATTAAAAAGTACTTCAAACTTTTTTGTACTTGTTTACCACTATTTTTAGTTCGTGTAGGTTTTGGTCAACAAAGTACTGGTTTATAAATAAGATTAACATCCACACACTGGAAATGATTTTTCTTAAACATTATTAGGTTAACTAAAAGATAATTTCATGTAATTATTTACAAAAGGTGAGATTAGTTACCTGAAAATAAAGTGACAAGTCCAGCAAAGTGCAAAAGGCCAAGCATTAACAGTACATTACAAGTTTGGACTCAAAACCTTGCTTAACTAATGTGTCATTTTCCCCCTGAGGTAGTTGCATGGACCACATTGGATTATTTACTAGTTTTTGTGGGTCTAAAATTGGCCCGAAGTTAAATTTTCATGACTGAGATTTTACATATTCGTACATTCCATGTGGATGGAGTACTAGAAATGTGTTATATATGTCACTGTTACAAGTTGCTTGAAAACAACTGAAGTGTCTCCAAGATTTGAGACATGGCTTTAACAACATTGGAACAATGACGTTACAGATTATTTTGTTACCAATCTGACTGCTCTAACATTCATGGTTGTTGGGCTAAAACGGTCCAATGACACTCTTAACATAGTGTGATATTGTTCGTTTTGGGTCAAGCCCGTACGATTTTTTTCAAAAGGCATCACACCATAAAGAGATCTCTACACCTTATATATAGACTCTCAATCTTTTCAGCTACCAATATGGGACTTTGTTCGTACATCCAACAATGGTACTCTAGTGCTAAAAATTATTGGAGTATTTTATTGGTCAAATATTTTTTCTAGTTGTTGGATCAGCAGTCTCATTATATCAATACTTTGAAAGCTTATTCTAAGTTAATCAGCCACATACGAATTAAACACATTTGAATATATATATATATATATATAGAGAGCGTGTGCTTACTGAGAACATGACTATTGATAAAAGGGTGTGAAGATTGAGAATTAAGGTAGTAGGTTAATAAGTAATCGAACGGATTTCTTTTCCAAGCATCTACTTCTTTTTCATAGTTGTAATACTAGTGTGATCCTCTTCTTCCCTGTGTTTAGATCGTTGTTATTTCCTGATATTTTCTTTACTTCGATAATACCTTTTTCTGGTTGTTGTTAGTGTTTCTCTTTTCATTACACTGATTATGTTTTTATACAAGAAAAAAGACATTTATTTTTGTACTTCAATTTACATTCAAGTAGCTCCAAATTTTGTACAGATTTTCATTACTTGGAATATGTGTAGAAATCCACAAAGGTACGTATGGGAGATTTTGCAGCAAGGGGAGGATGCGCTTAAATTTGCAAAATGGGTTTTAGGTCCCACATTTAATTTTGTTAATTTACGAGTCAAGAGGGTCACATTTCCTTGTCCTATTTTAAAATCCTTTTCACATTCACCCATCTTAGTCGACTTTGCCAATCCCACCTTTGTTTCCCAATAAAACAACAACAACCGCTCACCATCGGCATCCTTCTCTACAAGAATTTCTTACCTTATTTTTTGGGAGATTCGAACTCACAATATCTTGGAAGTGAGGGTTGCTTACCATCATAGCAACCCCTCTTGTCCAAAGAAAAAAAATGGAAAAGATATTACTTTGGCAAAAAAAAAAAGGAAAGAAAATATATTTCTTTTAGGTGGTCTTTATTGGAATACTATTTTTGCATATGCCCTTGGATCTTGAAGGCCGTTTGGTCATAGATTATGGCTACTTTTTTTATAAAAAAAAAAATTGAAAATGTTGTTTGTTCATGAATATGATCATGTTTGGAATATGATCATGTTGTGAAAAAACTTTGAATTTTTTTTCAAGTTCCCAAAAATTTGTTTATGGCAGATTTGGTTGAAATTTTTTCTTTCACTCATAAAACTTCAACTTTTCTTAGAATAAAATGCATGCTCAAACACAACTTCAATATCCAAAAACTATTTTTCTATAGAACTTTAAATTTGTTATAAATAGAATTTTATTTAAGGTGAATGTCTATATTTTAGAGAGATTTTAGGGATTATTACTTGGTGGTTAAGTCACTCTTTCCCTAGAAATAGACGGGTTCTATTTTATTGTAATTCATTCTAAATCAATAAGAATTTTGTCTCTCTACTTTTCTCTGCAATACTCTTCTTCTTCTTTTATTATTTTATAACACATTATCAGCACGAGACTCTAACCAATAGAATAGAGGCTTTGGGATACGTACACGGTGCAAAACTTGTATATAATATTGAGCAATTGTCAATTGTTTCATGAATTTCCTTCAGGAATAAATTCTGCATTTAAGGTAAGTATTTTACCTTATTTTTCTCTTTTAAATTCATGAAACTCTATAATTTGATTTAAATACAAGCAAAGACAATAAATTTTGATTATAATTCTAATAAAGTTTGTAAGAAATTATAATCACCCATAGTGGTAAATTTTTTATGTCTTGTCATTATCAAATTCATGTATGATTGTGAGCACAAGAAGTGAAAACTCATCCCATTAACTTTGTTTCATTCTCATTCCCTTAAGAGAATGTGGTAGCAGTATGTGATAAGTCTGAAAGAAGACAAAATTATTACCGTGAAGGTATCAATGGATGTGGACGTGGCAATAGACCAAATTATAACCGTCATCATTGTGGTAATAAGAATAATAAGGATTCTCAAAATAATTCACTCTGTGAAAGTAATATATGTCATCGAGTTAACATGGGATTGTTAAAACACATGGTCTATGCATAATATGAATGTGACAACATGTGATTTATAAATACATATTCATTTTTGCAAGAATATGAACGTGTTAGTGGTAATGAATATGTCACGCTCACCTCTAGAAAGAACTTTGATATATAATAAGAAAATAATGTTATTATTATGGCATGCATGTTCATTGATCACGTACCTATTGTGATTACGCCAAAATATTTTAGCGATGTGATTATTAAAGGACAATAGTAATGCAAGAAACGGATCTTGCATATAATTTTGACCATGACCATAATGTTATAACTTTCTATTTAAAAGATGTTCACCATATATATGTTGATGAATATATGGTAGTAGAGCTCTGAAAGAGACAATTATTACTATTTTTGAGGAATAAAATTGATTATCAATAAGACATTGTGTTGTAGTAAGTCTCAAAGAAACTTATTGAGTTTCTAAAATATTCGTGAAAGCGTTTGGTTATATTGAGACTATAAGTAATAAGAAGATTTAATATCTTTATATTACTATAATTGTAGCAGGGTAATATGTACATTAAAAATATCGGCTTTATTGCCTGATTTTTACAACATAAATAAAGTAAGGTGAAATTACATGACACAATAAACTGGATGTTTATTGATATATGATACATATGTCATAATAAACTTGAAGTTTATTGATAATTGCACACGTCATGATGTAAAGCTAGAGTATTGATATTTATCCAGTTGGCATAATTGGTTTAGCCATGTTAATTTAAACATGTTGCACAAAAATAAAAGAGATGGGTAAATATTAAAGAACTAGAAAGTTCTTTACGAATTCTCTTATGTTGCTTGTTCTCATTAATTAATAGCTCAACTAAAATTGGGATTGAATTCCATGAATGCTAAAAATATCAAAGGTGAATATGGGCTCATTCACCTGCCATGTATACCACATATGATGCATCTATGAGATGGTTACATGTGCGATTATTATTAACCTGCAATATGGTATTTACCAAATAACTTTCTCAATAATTTAATTTAGAGCATATTCTAGAGTTTCTATTCAAGACAATTCATCTTGATAAGTTGGATTACGACATAATTGATTTAGCAAAATAATTTGCTTATGAGAATAAAGTTATCGATATCAGTTAGATATACATTATATACGAAAGTATATTACATTCTCCCCTCACAAGTGGTTCAGGATCATGAACCAAATAATTTCATCTTATTATTATTGATGTGCGGTGTATATTTTCATTAACACCATAATGCACAAAGATGAGTTCCCAAAGTTGAGGAAGCAAGTTAGTTTTTCTAACATGAGGGAGAGAAGGGATAAACAACTGAGAAAAGTTACTCGGAATAAATTATCATTTGTACATCTAGATCCTTGAATAAGGTAATATGCACTTGAAGTTCATAAAAAGATAATTCATCTGTAATATATTGCAAAGCAAGTCAGGTGCGTTTATTAGCTTAAAGAAAGTAACTATATTCTCAATGCAAATGCTCTTACTAGAATAAGTCCTAGAAGGACAAAGTCTATGGTACTCTTAAAACGTACAGACAAATCGGTTTCAAATAAAATTCTTGACAAAGAAGATGAGTAAATGATCAAAATTATCATAATAAGGAGACAACTAATCTACAAGATCATATGACATAACACTTCATAAAATCTCAGGAGAGATTCAGGTACCTGAATATATGAATGAAGTTATCTCTATGTTATGTCTTTATGAGAAAAAAATAGGTTGGAGCCGATCTAAAATGTTTGTCGGCAACATCATGATAACGGTAAGTATAGATAAGGATCTTAAGTCTATCGAATATAGACACAAAACTATTGGCCAAATGGAATAGGCACAATTCAAATATAATTGGTTTCTGTTGGCCCAAGTAAAGGTTAGTTTTGAATATTGACAAAGGAACTCATGATGAACGAGGTCCATCCAGTAGTCCATCCCTCAGTTGCACAAAAACGGGCAGATTCAAGCATGCGGGTTTCACGTGATGGAGATAAGCTTAACTTGGTGTATTAATATCTCTTGATCGAAAAGGTTGCATAATTGTTAAGGAGAAGGACTCCTTACTCAAAGAGAACACTATCCAAGATCGGAAAGGAGTTAGAAGTTGAAATCAACTAGAACTCTTCCACCAAGGAAGAGTTGCATCAGAACTCTAGTTATTTCTTCATCTACTAACTCTATAAATTGCAGGATGTTCTCACATTAAAGTGTTGCACAAAAACACATAAGTTAAAACGTGAATTGAGAGCAAAATAGCAAGGCTTTTTGCAAGCTATTTATGTGAGATTTAAGTGTGCAAACCTGACGCTACATGAACAAGATTGAAGAACCAGCTCCATAAAGAGTTTTATGTGTCTTTTTTTATTTCTAGTTCAATTGTAGTAGGTTTTTTTTGTATTGTACCTTTCAGCTTTATCTAGAAGCAATTGTAATAGATAATTTGAGTATTCAAGTTAGAGTTAACTTGAAGTTGTCGCAGCAGTTAGAGACCGGTTGCCATAACAGGATTAGAGTTAATCCATATGTTTACAAAGAGTTTTATAAATGCAGTTTTGGCTTAGTGATTTTAGTGGAAGTTTGGGAAAATCCTACTGAGTAGTAGGTCATGGTTTTTTCACCTTTTGAGCCAGGTGTTTTCCGCGTAAAAATCTTTGTGTTCTTTATTTTATGTACTTTTAATTCTGCAAACAGCAGTCGTTAGTACACCTAGAAGAACCAGGTCCTTCCAGAAGCAGTTTAAGTAAAAATTAGGTACCACATAAATCACCCCCTCCCCCATCTTGTGTGGTATTGACGTTTAGAACATCAATTGGTATTATAGCAGGTTATCCTTGAAGAGGCTAACACCTTAGGAAAAGATCAAGATGAGTGCACCACCTGGAAACTGTGAAGGGCAATCCACTCTTTAATGGCCACTACTACTCTTAGTGGAAAAACATGATGAGAGATCACATAATAGGAGAAGACTATAAACTTTGGGACATAGTCACTGATGGTCCCCTGAAAACTACAAAGAAGAATGCTGAAGGAGTGGATGTGCCAAAGACAAGAGCTGATTGCACTATTGAAGACTTAAGGAAGTGGGAAAAGAATGCAAAGGCCGAGAAATGACTTGTGTGTGGACTTGGTCCAGACGAGTACAGTAGAATTCAAAGTTGTACCACTGCTAAGGAAATCTGGGACACTTTGCAAGTAGCTCATGAAGGAACACCTCAAGTGAAGAGGTCCAGAGGAACATTGTGGTATTCTCAATATGAGAATTTCACCATGAATGAAGGGGAAACCATTCAAGAGATATATACAAGGTTCACCACATTAACAAATGAACTTAAGTCTCTTGGAAGGTTTATTCTTAAAGAAGACAAAGTTGAGAATATTTTGACAAGGGTATTGCCAATCTCTTGGGAAAGCAAAATCACAGCTATTCAGAAATCAAAGAACATTGCCACTCTTAAGTTGGAAGAGCTAATTGGAAATCTCACTGCCTATGAACTTAGAAGGCAAACCATAAAGATGGATGCACCTAAGAAGGAAAGGAGCATGGCATTCAGAATCACCGAAGGTACTGATCTGAATGAGGATGAAATGAACATGATCACAAAGGATTTTAAGAAGTACCTAATGAGAGAAACTGGTCTTTCAAGAAGTGGAAGCTACAACAAAACAAAGGTTCCTAAAAAACAAACCAATGAGGGGTGTTACAAGTGTGGGAAGACTGATCACCACATCAAAAATTGCCCTCAATGGGAAATTGAATGGAAGAAGGAAAGAGTCGAACGAAGGAACAGAAAGAAGGAACAGGTTCATCACAAGAAGAACAAAGGTGGCTATGGTTGCTGCTTGGGGTGAAAGCTCAAATGATCACTCAGAAGATGAAGATGGAGATGAAAAAGCACTTATGGCAATTGGGAAATATGATGAGGAATCTGAGGTAAGTATAACTCATATCAAAGACAAAATTAAATTTTTGTCTAAAGAAAGTCTCTCTAAATTACTTCTAGATTTCATTGATGAATTTGAGGTTTTAAACAATGAAAAGGAACATCTTTCTAAGGAGTGTGTGATTATGAAATCTAAGTGCAAAAACCTGGAACTTAGGGCTAGTGAAAGTTATAGTAAAAATGCTGAGTTGAAGAACCAGGTTCATGAACTTGACACCACAGTCCTAGAGCTTAAATTTGAAAATCTAAAATTGAAATTAGGAACTGATAAAAAGAAATATGATCACACACAACTCACTTTAGAATAAAATCTAGGAAAAATGAAAGATGAATTGTACAAAAAAGATAAGCAGATAAGAGTCCTTACGGAGGATCTAAACAAGGTTAAGCACGAGCTAGATAGAACCTCTAATGGAATAGATCCTCCAATGCACTTTCATGGCTACATGAACACCATAGTAGCATTAAAAGAGGACTTGGCTACGGGGCCACTGCACCTAAGTGGGATCCCAAAAGCAAGTACATCACACTTCTTGAGAACAAAATTTGCACACATTGTGGTGGTAAAATTGGTCACTGTAAATCTGAATGTATTGCAAAAGAAAAGGCTAGTAAAAAGAATAAAGAATTTGTTCAAGGGAAAAATAGGATGCCATGTTGGACTAAAAAGAATCGGATTCACCCTTTTGCCTATAGAAAGGGACCCAAACTAGTTTGGGTTCCTAAGATTAACCTCCGATTTTCTTTTATAGGTCCAAGTGAAAGGGAACAACCAAATATGGTACATGGATAGTGGCTGCTAAAAGCATATGACAGAAAGTAAGAACCAGTTCCTTTCACTTGAGGACCTCAAATGAGGTAATATCTCATTTAGAAATTGGAAGAAAAGTGAGATCATTGAGGTTGAAAAGGTAGGTAAGATTGATTCTCACTCTATTGAGAATATTTACTTGATAGATGGCTTAAAATAAAGTCTTATCAGTGTATCACAGTTATGTTATAAAGGTAACTTAGTAGCATTCACCACTACCAAATATTTTGTGATTAATCTTACCATTGAGAAGATTGTTTTGTAGGGAAAAAGAGTAACCAATACATGCATTGTAGATTTGTCCACACTTTTAGAAAATGAACTCACTTGCTTAAGTGTGTTGGATATAGATCCCCTCCTTTGGCACAAGAGACTTAGACATGCAAGTCAGATTCAACTCAATAAATTAGTCTCCATGGATCTGGTGATAGGGCTGCCTAACATCAGGTTCAAGAAAGACAAAGTTTTGTGAGGCTTGTGAAAGGGGAAAGCAGATAAGATCCTCTTTTAAATGCAAGAAAGTAGTAAGCACCACCAGAACGATGGAACTGGTCCATATGGATCTCTATGGTTCAATGAAAACACTAAGTAAAGGTGGTAAAAGATATGTGATTGTAACGACCCGGCCGGTCGTTTTAGAAAATTACGCCCCAATCCCCAATTTAACTGTTCCCCTAACTTCATTTATGCTATTGTGGTTTGCCGGGAGAGTCGGTTCTGAAATTTGGAGTATTTTGGGACACTTAGTCCCTAAAAGAGAGCTTTAAAGTTAGAAAATGGCCCGTAGCCGGAACAGTGTTAAGACGACCTCGGAACGGAAATTCGATGGTTCCATTAGCTCCGTTAGGTGATTTTGGGGTTGGGAGCGCGTTCGGAAAGTATTTTGGAGGTTCGTAGCTCAATTAGGCTTGAAATGCCGAAGTTTGAAATTTTGGCGAATCCGAACGATAGGTGAGATTTTGATCCGGGGGTCGGAATGGAATTTCGACAATTTCTGTAGCTTCGTTATGTGATTTTGGATATGTCCGCAAATTTTCAGGTCATTCGGACGTCGTTTGGTCGGGTTTTAGATCGAATGTGCAATTCGGAAAGTTTTAAGAAATTTAGGCTCGAATCCGTTGTAAATTGATAATTTTTGTGTTTATGGACGTGTTTGGATGATTGGAACAAGTTTGAATAAGGTTATAGGAAGTGTTGGTGTTTTTGGTTGAGGTCCCGGGGGCCTCGGGTGAGTTTCGGGGTGGTTTCGGACCATTTCTAGGCCATTTTTCACTGCTGGTTTTTGGCTACAGCAGTGCTCTACGCGATCGCGGGGTATTGGTCGCGATCGCGGTGAGTAAAATCTGAGGAATGAACTAATGAATCGCGATCGCGTAGATGGCTTCGCGATCGCGAAGAAGAAATTTCTGTCGCGCAGTCCCTACTTTGGAAGATCATATCTTTTTATCTAAAAGGAATTTTGAGGTGATTCAAAAACGAAAGTTGTAGCTCATCGTGTCTAGTTTTCATAAAGCTAAGGAACTCCTCATTTGGAAATATATAGAAAAAGTTATGTACGTTACACCCTATGCTGTCCGAGAAGTATATCTAAAACCCATAAATGGATTTGGAAGCTTGTATCTAGAAATGTATAAGGATTCAGGAAATGATCAAAACATGAAAGTTATAGCCCTATGTGTCTAGTTTCCAGAACATCAAACCATTCGTAATTTGGAGTTGTGTGGAAAGAGTTATGACCATTTTACTGAAGCCTGTCCGGAGGAACTGGAAGCTGTTCACCGCGATCGCGAGGCATTTTCCGCGATCGCGAAGGGTAATTTTTGGCCAAGAATTTGTTCTCCGCGATCGCGAAGCATTTCCCGCGATCGCAGTGAACAAAATACCTGGGCAGAATGTTTAAAAACATTTCATCCGCGAACCAAACCCATTTTTCCACCATTTTTGGTCATTCTTGAGAGCTTTTGGACGAGAATTGAAGGGGTTTTGACAAGAAGTGATTAGAGGTAAGTCCTATGAACTAAATACATGATTTTATTGAAGAATCATCCTTGAAATTTATGAAAACATAGCAAAATTGTAAGAAATTAGGGCTTGGAGCAAAAACTTTAAATTTGGGATTTGAAGGGCCATTTGTGGTCCGATTTGGGAGATTTTTATATGGTTAGACTCGTGAGAGTACGAGGGTTCTGAAAACGTAAAAATATTTCAATTCCGAGCCGATGGATTCAGGGGTATTTTGGTCATTTCACCCACTTTCGCGCCGTAGCTGTAATTTTATCATTGTAGTTAGTTACTTGCGATGTTATTTATACTTGTGTAATTGGTTTGACTAGATTCGGGCCACTCGGAGTCGGATATTCGCGGCAAGAGGGTTGTCTCTTAGCGGTTTTGTACCGGAATCGAGGTAAGTGGCTTGTCTAACCTCGTGTGGGGGAACCTTTACCCCTAGGAAATTATGTGATAGTTTAAATGCCTTGTACGCGAGGTGACGGGCGTGTACATGCGCTGGTTGTTGTAACTCACTTTACTTGAATTGTTCAATTCGTGATATTCCCGTTCTTAATTTATTAAATTGTGACATTTACCTGGTATTCGTTAGGGAAGCATGATTAGGTAGGATTTATCTGTCTAATTGCCTAATTGTCCTACTTGAACTTCTTGATAATTGTTGGCACTAGTCCTCGGTGTAGTTGTAGTTAAGCATATTATATTTTCCATGTGCGTTTTCTTTATTTGTTGTGTTGGTGGACTGCGGGTTCAATTCCCGGAGATCCCAGGGCTGTGGGTTCGATTCCCAGAGACCCGGATTTGCTATTTGTTTGTGGACTGCGGGTTCAATTCCCGGAGATCCCAGGGCTGTGGGTTCGATTCCCAGAGACCGGAGTGATATTGTTGTGGACTGCGGGTTCGATTCCCGGAGATCCTGAGTTATTGAGATATGGACTGCGGGTTCGATTCCCGAAGATCCTGAGATTTATTGAGATGTGGACTGCGGGTTCGATTCCCGGAGATCCTGAGATTTACTGAGACATGGGCTGCGGGTTCGATTCCCGGAGACCCATGGGTACTATCAATGGGACTGTGGGTTCAATTCTCACAGGTCCTGGACTTGTTTTATTGAGTTGGTTACTTGTTGTTATCTTAATTGTAGACGGTTGCGGTAATCATTTTATTGTTGCTATTTCGGAATTATTATCATTTAAACTACTTATTATTGCTATTTCCATCATATTATTGCTTTTCTCAGTAGGGCCCTGACCTTCCTCGTCACTACTCCATCGAGGTTAGGCTTGGCACTTACTGAGTACCGCCGTGGTGTA
Organism: Nicotiana noctiflora; assembly: GCA_032618575.1. NCBI lineage: Eukaryota > Viridiplantae > Streptophyta > Magnoliopsida > Solanales > Solanaceae > Nicotiana > Nicotiana noctiflora. Next base: position 674,649 of record JASVEL010004149.1, on the reverse strand, counting down.
CTCATGCTACTCTTCTGCACACTTTTGTTGTGCAGATCCAGGTACATCAGGACAGACTCATATTAGGTAATTCAGCAGCATTTTGGGAGATCTCGAGGTATGATCTGCTACGTCCGCGGATCCGGAGGCCTTCCTTCTATTCTGATAGTATTAGTAGATGTTTTCTCTCATGTCTTTGTTAGATACTCTTCACACATAGAGCCACAGTTGTATTCTCTCTTTTAGTCTGTGTTACTCGTGGGATTCCTGGTCTTGGTGGTGTTTATACAATGTGTTTGACGGGTGTATGTGCCAAGCGGCACAAATTACATTCTTATTTATATCGTTTTCCGCTATTTCTTATTTAATATTCATAAACTTGTATATTCCGCAACGTGTTAGGCTTACCTAGTCGTGGGGACTGGGTGCCGTCATGACATGTTCACGATTGGTGAACTAGGGTCGTGACAAGTTGGTATCAGAGCTCTAGGTTCATAGGAGTCACGGGACACAGACCGGTTACTTAGAGTCTCGCTGATCGATACGGAGACGTCCGTATTTATCTACGAGAGGCTATGTAACTGTTTAGGAAACTCTTCAATTCTTTGAATTCCTTATCGTGCGTCATTTATTCAGTTGAAGCCTATGTCATATGTTCTTTTGTATCCACTCGTGTATTGAAATTGCGCACTCGGTATCAAGTATGCACCGACGGTTCGTTACGCTGCAGAGAGATTTCAAGGGAGTCAAGAATTTACTCAACTATTGTTACCGCGTGTCGTCCATATCGATAATGCAAGAGAATTGAGAGATCTTCAATTGTGCACATGGGGGTGCAATAGGTTCTGGCATTCGGTTGATAGTACGGTCGTGACAAGGTTTACTTAACTGCCAAATCGTCACAGCAATGGTAGAATCACAAGGTGGATGTAGATTTAAAAATAGTTGGTGGTAATAAAGACTATATGGTTCATATGAGATATCTATTTAGCGAAGGATTCAGCCAGCAGAGATACTGGGGAAAATGAGTTTAACTGTCTTAAGAAGGACATGTACCAAACGAATGCCTTGGGCTTGTTTTATGATGAAGACGTACGAATGTTAAGGGCTAGTATCATGGATTAGCAAGATGTATCTTAAGGCTTCGTGTCAAGTGAAAGGATTTCACTATCAACGATGTAATTATGGGTCATGTGTCGTGTCAGATTTGGCCTGCGATGTATTTAGGTGCTATTTCTAAGTTCTTGAAAACTTGCGGATGGGCAAGAGTTGAGGCTCGTATGGTATAATGTTGGGACTTTAGATGTTCCTGTGTCCCTAATAAACTCTGCATTTTATTATCAGCAGGGAAATATTTGACAAAGGCTACATGGTGCTTCGTAGGCGTGTGAGAATCATAGTATGTTTTAAGATGTTGTTGGTAGAGAATGCTCGGTGCATGGAGCGAGAAGATGTTTGGTTGTATTGGGATGAGGTCATACCCTATGATGTTAGAGTGCTAATAGAGCACGTGTGGTTATATTCGTTGGATCAAGTGAGTTGCAGTTGAATAATAGTAAATGACTCGAGAGAATGGTTCTAATGTGTTCCAGAGTCGTGTAATAGTGGCTTTGGGCTAAGTGGGAGAGTCCCACCGCTTAAGATTGGGTCGCATGGTTAATTACTGGTGTGAATTCTGGATACTAGCGTATTATTGTGTTATTGCAGCCATGGGAAAGGACCATGTGTGGTAATTTGAGTATATGTACTGTTGAATGCATGTTATGGTTAGCCTTACTGGCTCATGTTCAAATTTGAGGAAAGATTCATGACTTATGCCTCGTATAGGTGCAGGCTTCGTGGGAAGTAGTTCCGCTGGGTGCTTTATCGAGAGGGTATTCATATGTTATAAACATTCAGTAGAGTTGGTTGGGTACTGGGCCAAGTTAGGGCTGGATGGCTCTCAATAGCGGTCCTAGTGAATTCAAGAGGTAAAGTGTGGTGCCTGATAATTCTGAGTCTATAAGTACAGTTGAGGCTCAAGCCTTTGAAGCAACTTATGAAGAAAGGCACAAAATGATCTATGATGTTTTGACTTGTGGTGTAGTATTTGAGAGACATGAAATGGTCGTCGTTCTTGAGATAGCATGGCCTCGTGATTTAAGGTCACTCGGGGTAAGTGCGGTTGGAATAAGTTAGGTATTGAAGGAAGATATTAACATTTCTAAGGCAATCAAGGATAACCTGGAAGGAAGTAGATTGATCGGCCATAGTTGAGTTGGCGTATTAGTGTCAATGATCGGTTCATGCAACGTGATCGAATTATGCATGTGATTTGTGGCGGTGCATTTGAGACTTGTCGGCCGCAGTGATTGATGTTATTCTGAAGTATTCTTCTGTTAAGGGCTTGTTATGAGTAGGTAGATCTCGGGAAGGGTTATGGTGGCTTGGACCACTACTTATGGATTGGCATATTCGATGGTTATGAGAATTCGCCGTATGTTGTTATTGTTCTCCTGCAGTGAGCTTAATGAAAAGTCTTATGTGATGAAGTATTAGCCTATCGTCGGTTCTAGAGCTATGATGGAAATTGTGCCTATCGTATATCGGCACGTGGGGTACAGTGAGTAGTATGAAAATTTGAAGTAAGGACCAAGGTCACAATTTGGTCAATGAATGTGATATAAAGAGCTCGAATGAGCAGGGAAAGAGTGTCACTGTTTTGAGTAAGATGGGTATTAACATCAGTATCATTTGAGATCGGTGTTCTATGAGAAGGGCTTTGCATCCCGGTTAGGGACTCCTGATCGCTTTTCAGTGTTAGTGCAACCGGTGGGTTGAATGTGCAGGTCCGTTTAATTATTCGGAAGATGGTGGGAGCTTGATCCACAAGAAGATTGTATAGGTGTGACTTGTAGTCACTTGATTGGTTAGAAATTTAAACCAAGTATGAGGATTTTGGTGATATCATCCATTTGAGAACTTATGCCCGGAGGGCACTCTGCTTAGTGGGTTATAGACCTGTGAAATATTATTGACTTAGCTTGGCACGACCAGGATAGACTTAAGGTCGGTGGTTAGATTTAAATGTGGAAGTGAGCCTTGCGTCAGGCCAGTTATGTTTCTTCCGGCAATGCGCCCTTTATGGAGGGATAGTCGCGGTCTTATTTCGCGGTTAGTTAATTCAAGTAAAGATATATTGCGCCGTATGAGTGTGCGACGGCTTGGTAAGTTCCTTATGTGTTGAGGTTCCGCTCAGCGGTGATGTTATATGAGCATGATGGCTCTTGAGGCTCATATCTTATGTCGCACCTCAGTTGTGCTTGAGTTCATAGCCTATAGCGCTATATGTTTTCATTGAGTCTGATATCATGCACCTTAGTGTGCTTATGATCGATATTCAGTATTTTGATGTGATGAGCTATTCAACTCGACATATGACTCTTTGTGTGAGTCTATATTGTTGGGATCGGGTGGCACGCCGCCATGGTTATATTGTTGGGATCGGGTGGCACGCCGCCATGGTCATATTGTTGGGATCGGGTTGCACGCCGCAACAGTGTGATGTTTATTTCAGTGTCTATAATTGCTTTTATGTGTTCCGTTTCCTATTTTCTGAGGAGGTACATATTAGTGTGAGAGTTGAATAGTTCTCTCTAGTGTTCGCATTCCTTTTGTAACACGTACGAATTAGTAGCCTACTGGCACATTGTGTCATCTTGTGGAACTTTTGATTATGTCTGATGTGGCTTATCGCCTGAGCAGTTCGTACTGGGTGAGATGAGATTATGTGATTTGGGGTCAGTGCAAACCGATTATATGAAGTATATTATAGAGGAAAGGATCATCCTCTAGTTTAGGACAAGGTAATGGATCCTGTCAGGAGTATATATCCAATGAATTGTTGATTCAGTAGTTGGTTATGGATATCGGCACACCTCTTCCGTCGTGTCAGTATTGTAAAAGTTGGAACGAGACCTATGTAGATCGTGAGGTGCAATGGGAGCATTCGATTCGTTGAATTTTTGGCTAATTTGATCATGAAATATTATCGTGGTCCTGTGGATTTTGTGTTGCAAGGTAAGAATCCAGCAAGGTTATGTAGTCATGTTTGAGGACGGCGTTTGAGGAATATTGAGTGATCTCTTGATGAAAACAAGCCTGACATAGAATTCCGAATGTTGGAATTAGGCTCTAAGACTTAATTGTTGAACAAGAGGGAATATCTTCAGGTTATATCAGGCTAATGTGCCCAGCTGAGTCCTAGATCTATTGGCCCTTTTGAGATTTTGAGGCATGTTGGGGAGGTTGCTTATGAGTTGGCCTTACCTCCCAGCCTAGCCGGAGTCCATCCCGTATTTCATGTCTCCATGCTCCGGAGATACCATGATGACTTGTCGCATGTGTTAGATTTCACTTCTGTTCAGCTAGACAAGGATCTGTCTTATGTTGAGGAGCCAGTAGCCATTCTAGACAGGCAGGTCAGAAAGCTAAGGTCAAAGAACATCACTTCGGTAAAGGTTCAGTGGCGGGGCCAGCCGGTCGAGGAGGCGACTTGGGAGACTGAGCAGGATATGCGTAGCCAGTACCCTCATCTTTTCACTACTCCGGGTATGTTTTCTATGCCCGTTCGAGGACGAACGAATCTTTTAAGTGTGGGAAGATGTAACGACCCGGCCGGTCGTTTTAGAAAATTACGCCCCAATCCCCAATTTAACTGTTCCCCTAACTTCATTTATGCTATTGTGGTTTGCCGGGAGAGTCGGTTCTGAAATTTGGAGTATTTTGGGACACTTAGTCCCTAAAAGAGAGCTTTAAAGTTAGAAAATGGCCCGTAGCCGGAACAGTGTTAAGACGACCTCGGAACGGAAATCCGATGGTTCCATTAGCTCCGTTAGGTGATTTTGGGGTTGGGAGCGCGTTCGGAAAGTATTTTGGAGGTTCGTAGCTCAATTAGGCTTGAAATGCCGAAGTTTGAAATTTTGGCGAATCCGAACGATAGGTGAGATTTTGATCCGGGGGTCGGAATGGAATTCCGACAATTTCTGTAGCTTCGTTATGTGATTTTGGATATGTCCGCAAATTTTCAGGTCATTCGGACGTCGTTTGGTCGGGTTTTAGATCGAATGTGCAATTCGGAAAGTTTTAAGAAATTTAGGCTCGAATCCGTTGTAAATTGATAATTTTTGTGTTTATGGACGTGTTTGGATGATTGGAACAAGTTTGAATAAGGTTATAGGAAGTGTTGGTGTTTTTGGTTGAGGTCCCGGGGGCCTCGGGTGAGTTTCGGGGTGGTTTCGGACCATTTCTAGGCCATTTTTCACTGCTGGTTTTTGGCTACAGCAGTGCTCTACGCGATCGCGGGGTATTGGTCGCGATCGCGGTGAGTAAAATCTGAGGAATGAACTAATGAATCGCGATCGCGTAGATGGCTTCGCGATCGCGAAGAAGAAATTTCTGTCGCGCAGTCCCTACTTTGGAAGATCATATCTTTTTATCTAAAAGGAATTTTGAGGTGATTCAAAAACGAAAGTTGTAGCTCATCGTGTCTAGTTTTCATAAAGCTAAAGAACTCCTCATTTGGAAATATATAGAAAAAGTTATGTACGTTACACCCTATGCTGTCCGAGAAGTATATCTAAAACCCATAAATGGATTTGGAAGCTTGTATCTAGAAATGTATAAGGATTCAGGAAATGATCAAAACATGAAAGTTATAGCCCTATGTGTCTAGTTTCCAGAACATCAAACCATTTGTAATTTGGAGTTGTGTGGAAAGAGTTATGACCATTTTACTGAAGCCTGTCCGGAGGAACTGGAAGCTGTTCACCGCGATCGCGAGGCATTTTCCGCGATCGCGAAGGGTAATTTTTGGCCAAGAATTTGTTCTCCGCGATCGCGAAGCATTTCCCGCGATCGCAGTGAACAAAATACCTGGGCAGAATGTTTAAAAACATTTCATCCGCGAACCAAACCCATTTTTCCACCATTTTTGGTCATTCTTGAGAGCTTTTGGACGAGAATTGAAGGGGTTTTGACAAGAAGTGATTAGAGGTAAGTCCTATGAACTAAATACATGATTTTATTGAAGAATCATCCTTGAAATTTATGAAAACATAGCAAAATTGTAAGAAATTAGGGCTTGGAGCAAAAACTTTAAATTTGGGATTTGAAGGGCCATTTGTGGTCCGATTTGGGAGATTTTTATATGGTTAGACTCGTGAGAGTACGAGGGTTCTGAAAACGTAAAAATATTTCAATTCCGAGCCGATGGATTCAGGGGTATTTTGGTCATTTCACCCACTTTCGCGCCGTAGCTGTAATTTTATCATTGTAGTTAGTTACTTGCGATGTTATTTATACTGTGTAATTGGTTTGACTAGATTCGGGCCACTCGGAGTCGGATATTCGCGGCAAGAGGGTTGTCTCTTAGCGGTTTTGTACCGGAATCGAGGTAAGTGGCTTGTCTAACCTCGTGTGGGGGAACCTTTACCCCTAGGAAATTATGTGATAGTTTAAATGCCTTGTACGCGAGGTGACGGGCGTGTACATGCGCTGGTTGTTGTAACTCACTTTACTTGAATTGTTCAATTCGTGATATTCTTGTTCTTAATTTATTAAATTGTGACATTTACCTGGTATTCGTTAGGGAAGCATGATTAGGTAGGATTTATCTGTCTAATTGCCTAATTGTCCTACTTGAACTTCTTGATAATTGTTGGCACTAGTCCTCGGTGTAGTTGTAGTTAAGCATATTATATTTTCCATGTGCGTTTTCTTTATTTGTTGTGTTGGTGGACTGCGGGTTCAATTCCCGGAGATCCCAGGGCTGTGGGTTCGATTCCCAGAGACCCGGATTTTCTATTTGTTTGTGGACTGCGGGTTCAATTCCCGGAGATCCCAGGGCTATGGGTTCGATTCCCAGAGACCCGGAGTGATATTGTTGTGGACTGCGGGTTCGATTCCCGGAGATCCCGAGTTAATGAGATATGGACTGCGGGTTCAATTCCCGGAGATCCTAAGATTTATTGAGATGTGGACTGCGGGTTCGATTCCCGGAGATCCTGAGATTTACTTGAGACATGGGCTGCGGGTTCGATTCCTGGAGACCCGTGGGTACTATCAATGGGACTGTGGGTTCAATTCTCACAGGTCCTGGACTTGTTTTATTGAGTTGGTTACTTGTTGTTATCTTAATTGTAGACGGTTGCAGTAATCATTTTATTGTTGCTATTTCGGAATTATTATCATTTAAACTACTTATTATTGCTATTTCCATCATATTATTGCTTTTCTCAGTAGGGCCCTGACCTTCCTCGTCACTACTCCATCGAGGTTAGGCTTGGCACTTACTGAGTACCGCCGTGGTGTACTCATGCTACTCTTCTGCACACTTTTGTTGTGCAGATCCAGGTACATCAGGACAGACTCATATTAGGTAATTCAGCAGCATTTTGGGAGATCTCGAGGTATGATCTGCTACGTCCGCGGATCCGGAGGCCTTCCTTCTATTCTGATAGTATTAGTAGATGTTTTCTCTCATGTCTTTGTTAGATACTCTTCACACATAGAGCCACAGTTGTATTCTCTCTTTTAGTCTGTGTTACTCGTGGGATTCCTGGTCTTGGTGGTGTTTATACAGTGTGTTTGACGGGTGTATGTGCCAAGCGGCACAAATTACATTCTTATTTATATCGTTTTCCGCTATTTCTTATTTAATGTTCATAAACTTGTATATTCCGCAACGTGTTAGGCTTACCTAGTCGTGGGAACTGGGTGCCGTCATGACATGTTCACGATTGGTGAACTAGGGTCGTGACAGTGATGGTGCTTGTTGATAATTACTCTAGGTTTACACAGATATTATTTTTAACATCTAAAGATGAAACATTTGACATGTTTACTTCTTTTGTTAGAAAAACTCAGAAACGGCTAGGTAATCAATTTGCACCAATTAGGTTTATCATGAAACTGAATTTGAAAATGCTATGTTTGCTGAACTTTTGCATGCTACATCTTAAATAGTTGCATGACTAGACCCCTTGTTAAGAAGATTCCCTATGAGTCACTTAAAGGTAGAAAGCTAAATATATCTCATATTAGGGCATTTATATGCAAGTGCTTTGTGCACAATAATGGAAAAGACTCCCAAGGTCAGCATGATTCCAAAAGTAATGAGGGAGTATTCTTGGAATATTCTTCATATGGTAATGCTTATAAGATATACAGTAAAAGAACAATGTGTGTAGAAAAAAATGTATATGTTATTTAAAACTAACATTATTTCTGATAAGCTGGAACATGAAGATGAAGCAATTAGGATGGTAAGAAATTTAAATGATATCACAGCCTAGACTGAAGCCGCAATAGAAGAAGGAACATGTGATGGAACAGGTTCTTCTATCCAACACAACATGACATGGGGAACTGATCCTCAAACCTCGAGGGAACTTGTCCATGAACCTATTCCTCAGTAACAAAACCAGGAAGGAACATCCAAAGAAATTGACACTCTTATTGAAATATCCACAAAATTGTCGATAGACGAACTTGGTTCATCTATAGATCAGAAGCTGTATATGGGAATGATTGGTTCTCTTTTATATCTCACTACTAGCAGACCTGACATTGTGTGCAGTAAGGTCTTTGTGCTCGATATCAGGTTTTCTAGTTGATAGGAAGAGCAACCCAGGTATGGCACACTTCCTTGGTTCATGTCTTGTGTCATAGGCTATAAAAAGGCAAAATTCAATGGAGTTATCTACTGCTGAAGCAGAGTATATTGCTGCTGCTTCATGTTGTGCTCAATTATTGTGTATCAAACAATAATTATTAAACTTTGGAAATGATGTGGTTGTATCCCTATTTTTTGTGATAACACTAGTGCCATTAGTATAACAAAGAAACCAGTTCATCATAAGATAACTAAGCACATAGATGTTAGGCACCATTTTTTTAGGGACAACTATGAGAAAAGGCTTGGCCACCGTGGAGTTTTGTGCTACTAATAAGAAAATTGCTGACATATTCACAATAGCCTTAAATAGAGATCACTTTGAGAGGAACATGTTGGAATTAGGGATGATTAAGATCACCTAACAGGACTAGTTCAATGTTAAACGGAAAAAAAATGAAAAACAAAATTGGCTAGAAAGTCTGTAAATTGTGTATAATTAGATTAAATATTGCTCAGTATCATACTTTCAATAGTATACTCTTGTGCCATGTGTTAAAATGAGTCATCAATCTCTAATGATATTTTCTCTATTTTGGCAAATTTAGACTCATACAAGAGAATTATCAGTGAAGAACCTGGTTCATCAAGGTAACACGGTAGATTTTCTGCACTCTGCATAATTTGAAATAACAATATTTGGATCATGAGCAGAGTCCTACCAAATACCAAACTCCTTTTGAACTTATTCGTTACAAGTGATCCAGTCTCGTTCAACAAAGTCCCAACCAAATGGAAGTATCTAGATTCTAGGGATACACTCCAACGTCTCTTCAAAACTGAATTTTAGTTTGATTATACTTCTAAGAGTCTAAAAAGTTATAGTTAACCCTTCAATTATTCCCTATATATTGATCAACTTTAGTGTATTCCCTACCCCATCTCTCTCAAGACATCAAAAACTCATTTTTCTTCCATCTTCCAAACACAATATAATTATTTTCTCTTCCATACCCTAACCTAGATATGTGGAACACTTCTTAAAATCATTCATCACTACCATAGGAAACCACTTCCACACCTTCTACAACACCAATCGCTAAGAAAAGTAGAGTAAAGATGATGGCTCTTAAGATTGTCGATGAAGGATAGCACATCAAGAAAATAAACAAGCAATTGAAAGAGGGTAGGTAAGAAGAATCCTAAGATTCATTTAAGTCTGCTACTAAGGGGGAAGAAAGTAGGGCTTTCAAAACTGAACAGGTATCTTCTGATTCTAAAGTTACTCCTGAGACAATCTCTGAAGTTGGTGGTAAAAATAAAAAAGAAAAAGAAAAAGAGAGCAAGGGTGCTAGGAGTACTATGAGGGGAAAGGTTACAAGAGTGGCTGATTCTTCACCTACTCCTGTTGGTATAACAAAAGAAATTGGTGCAATGGTTGTTTGGGGAGAGAAATTTAGTGAAATAGAAGAGAGAGTGAGCAAAACTAGGGGAAGTGGGTCTGGCAAAGCTGCTGAGGGGTTGGTTCAACTTGGAAAAATCTAGATGAACCTGTTCCATCTAAACAGGAAACCCTCGTGGACCTACTGATAGAGTTATCAATGGCACCAAAACTCATGCCATTCCCTATGGTTTCATTATTACAACTATGCTTGCACATTTCAAGGTACCTATGAATAAGTGGGATTAATACTTTGCTTGTATGCGATTATGAAGATAATATCATTTTTAATGAACTTGGCACCTATCAATGGCAAAGTCAGAGTCTTGGTACAGTAGAGTGAGGCAAAGGATATTGAGATAGCAAGGCTGAAGACACGATTGGTTGAGATAGAATTTGAGAGAGATGTTGCAAGGGAAAAGGAGAAAAATGATGGAATTCTTCAAGACATGCTGAAACTTCTCCAAGAAAATAACCCAACTCCTATATCTTCCAAGCCTTAAGACTCCTAGCCTAATGTAGATAAACCAGTGACCCAGTTGAGGATGTTTTGTTTCTTTTGCTCATGTTTTCAGTATTTTTATTTCTTTTTGTGCTTTATGGTAGAATCATATCAATCATAAATGAAGTTCACTGTTTTTTCTCTAACTGTTTGTTTATATTTCTTTGATAGTTAAAATTCTTAGTTTGATCTATGATGATTAATCCATTTTTGCATTTGAAGTAGCCCCAATGGCCATGAGTAAGCTTTAAAATCTGGTTATCTCACATTTTTTATGCAACTTTTTGATGGTGCCAAAAAGGAAAAAGGTTGTGCTTTAAACAAGTGATGTTTACTCTTTGAATAGTGATGTTTATAACCTAATGTATCCGATTCTTGATGATAAATGATAAAAAGGAAAAATATTTCTAACATTGTGTTGATGTTGAGCTGAGTTGACAGGGCTAAGCTTATGAAAAGCACAGAGTTTGTCATCATCAAAAAGGGGAATGTGTTGGCCCAAGTAAAGGTTAGTTTTGAAAACTGACAAAGGAACTCATGATGAACCAGGTCCATCCAGCGGTCCGTCCCTTAGGTGCACAAAAATGGGAAGATTCAAGCATGCGGGTTTCACGTGATGGAGATAAGCTTAACTTGGTGTATTTAATATCTCCTAATAAAAAAGGTTGCATAATTGATAAGGAGAAGGACTCTTTACTCAAAGAGAACACTATCCGAGATAGGGAAGGAGTTAGAAGTTAAAATCAACTATAACTCTTTCACCAAGGAAGAGTTGCATCAGAACTCTAATTATTTCTTCATCTACTAACTCTATAAATTGTATGATGTTCTCACATTAAAGTGTTGCACAAAATACAGAAGTTAAAACGAGAATTGAGAGCAAAATAGCAAGGCTTTTTGCAATCAATTTATGTGAGATTCAAGTGTGCAAACCTGAAGCTACATGAACAAGATTGAAGAACCAGCTTCATAAAGAGTTTTATGTGTCTTTCTTTATTTCTAGTTCAATTATTGTAGGTGTTCTATATTGTACCTTTCAGCTTTATCTAAAATCAATTGTAATAGGTAATTTAAGTATTCAAGTTAGAGTTAACTTAAAGTTGTCACAACAGTTAGAGGCTCGTTGCTACAACGGAATTAGAGTTAATCCTTAGATTTACAAAGAGTTTTGTAAATGCAGCTTTGGCTCAGTGATTTTAGTGGAAGCTTGGGAAAATCCTACTGAGTAGTAGGTCGTAGTTTTTTTACCTTTTGAGCCAGGTATTTTCCACGTAAAAATTGTTGTGTTCTTTATTTTATGTACTTTTAATTTCGCAAACAGCAGTCGTTAGTACACCTAGAAGAACCAGGTCCTTCCAGAAGTAGTTTAAGCAAAAATTGGGTACCACACAAATAATCCCCCCCCCCTCTTGTGTGGTATTGACGTTTAGAATATCAGTTTCATATGAAGGACATATAATTTTGGACATGTAGTTCAAATACTTGAAAGTATAAAGTCAACAGAGTGTGCAATCACCTTTATCTATCTTATATGTCTAGCATGACATAAACTTATACCTGTTAAACGGGCCGGGTTGGACCGGTTCCGGACCGGTAGAAACTGGAACCCGCCCGGACCGGTTGAGAAGGGGCCGGGTGGGCTGGGTTTTTATGGGGTAGGGGTTAGTTCCGGAAAAATATAATAACGGGTAACCGGAACCGGGTAGGCCCGGTCCGGCTAACAGTACCCTTAACGGGTAAACCGGCCCGGCCCGGCCCGGTTCAACGGTAATATTATTATTATTATTTTTTTTAAAATTCAGAAATATGGGGCCCACCCCAAACGGCTATATCAGAAAAATCCGTTGGCCAACGGATTTATTGAAGTTTTGGCCATTTTTTTTTAATTTTTAACACATTTTTAATTTACAAATGTAGCCTTATGTAAATCTATAAATACCCCTCCCCCTTCTTCATTTCTCACTCAAAATTCTCATCTCAATCTCAAATTCTCTCATTCACCTATTCTCTAATTATCTAGTTCAAGACTTCAAGTCTTAATAATTTCTCATTTCATCTTCGAATTTATTTGGCTTATTTTTGTTGAATAATTGAAATTCAATTATAGTATTTTATCATTCGGGTTTTGAACTTCAAGTTGGAATATTGGCTTGATGTTTGTTCGTGGTAACATCGAAAATTCGGAATTGCATAACCAAGTGCTCTAATTCGGTGCACTCCCTCCAACTCTTTCTCTTATTAATATTTTAACTAGTGTAATTGTCCGCGCTTCGCGCGGTTATAGAAAATAATTCTTTGATAAATACAAAAACCATAGATTTAATGGAAGAAAATGAAAAATACAAAAAAATAAAATAAAAAAATACACGCATTCAGTCTAAAGTACTCCCTATTTCATCTTATACGAATATATTAATATTTAAACAGTCGGTTATTTTTTCTACTATATAACTTTTTCAAACTTTTCTCCTCGCTGGTTGTCCCCTTGTCTCCTTCAAACATAAATCAGGATAATTTTATTGACAAATAACCTGTTGGAGTAAAGATATTAAAGCAAAATATCTACATATAATTTCATTTTTAAACTCGACATGAGAATTCTAAAATTCAAAGGTTTAAAGTTAAATCTTTCTCACTTGCACTTTTCTAATAAGGAGGAAAACAAATTATGCATTGAATAATGATCCATAAATCATAATAAACATGGATCTAATTTAAAGATACTAATAATGTTTATTAATATTAGTAACGGTTGTAACTTTTAGCAAAGCATACCTACAGAATTTTGAACTATAATTAATGGTTGTAACATTTGATAGTGACTTTTGAAGTTTGTAACGGATTGTTTCTTTACAAATATATAGATTTTGGATTTTTTTAAAAGAATTAATTAAAAAAAATTGAGTGAAGTTGCAAAAAAATGAGAAAAGGATAAGTAAAAATGATGACCTTAGAGATATCGCATCATCAACTTTATATATATACACACTCTATATAGTTAAACATATTGACTTATAAAAATGCATGATCTCATAGTGTTTCAAGGAGATATAAGTTTTATGAAGTAGAGCAACTTTACAGTTTTTCCCAAGCACTTTAAATTGATTTATTTTAATTAGCACAAAAAGCGTGTGAAGCGGCTCTTACTGCTTGTTAGGATGGTTATTACTTATTGTATCGTATCGTATTGTTATTTTAAATACAATATTTATTTTGATCGTTGCTTAAAATTTATTATATCATGTCATTAAGTTCATCGTTACGTAACGATAAAAAGTGTCACTTTATAAAATGACTGATTTGATGGTGTTGACGTTGTTTCCTTGCTTTTTTCTCTTATTTTACCATTTCTTATTATTAAATAATCATATTTTTATCATTTATCCTATTTTTTATATAGTAATTCTACTATGTATCCTAATTTTTTTAGTAGCATTACAAGTTTATTCGTCATATTGTTAACGCGTGACATCATAAAACGACATCAAACGTTATGATCTATCCAAATGTTGTGTTTATCAAACAATACAATATAATGCAGTATCTCAACTCAAGTTAATAACTTGCCTTGTGAAATAAAACAATCCGGTTATATGTCAAAAAATCTAAAGTCTAAAAATTATTAAGATATACTTGAAAAAAAGGTACTTGATATATATGAAGATAAATTATGCTAAGTCGATAAATTTACCAAAGTCTAACTCAAATATCTCTTACTTGTCCACATACAATATCAAAATATCAATTTCTCATACAAGTGATAAATAACCCAGTTCTAAACTAAAATTATAAGTAGTAGTTAATTTGAGATACCTGAAATATAACATTGTGAAATCTCAAGATATATATTTTACTTATTCAAGACTAAAAAAAACAGTTAAAAAATGAGATTCAAATAAAATTCAAGAACATAAGTGAATATCGAAAGAATCTAACACCTAGTCATTTGAATAGTTCTATGTCCAAAAGGTTATGTTGTGACAATGTTGTCTCCATTGCAACGCCCGTGAAACGTACACAACACGAGAATGAGCAACATTAATATAAACACTTTCAAGTGAAAAATAAGATAAATTAAATTTAGAAAACAAAATGCTTTAACAAATCAAAGGAAACGCTACTTTGAGAATTAGTACAAATACTGGGTAGGGGAATAAAAGTCCCATGATATGAGCAAACAACGGTAAAACTTAAGAGCAGAATTGTACTTTTATAATCCGAACCTTCTTGACTTATTATGAAAATCCATAGAATTAAACAAAATTGGTGTGCGTTATTTTTGAGAAACACATTAGAATAAAGTTTGGTGTAATTACAAACCAGAAAAAATTACCTGCTAGATTTTCTGTTGTAATTTATAGCTCCAACATTTTTTCTATAATAAGCCATCACCTTACTTAGGTTGTCATCTCTTCGATGTGGGCCTAGGGGGAGGGGATAGGCTTGACTCATACATGTCAATAAATAAAAAATGTTACTTATGTTAAAGGGGATATAGACCAAACCTCTAACCATTCACGTTCTACAAAAAAAATATCGAAAAAAAGAGACAAATGGTAAGCCTATACATCATTCTTTCCTGCAAATTAAAGCATATTCACATTAATATAAAAAAAATTACATTTTTCATATCTTCTTCTTCTTGTAGAGGGAGTTGCTACTTGTCCAAGTGAAGTAAACCGTTTGCATATATTCCTACAAAAAATTCACATGAGATAAATTAACGCTCACATATCCATGAAATCTTGATATGAAAATCAAGAATTGTAGGATTACGTATTCTCCCATACGACGATGCTTTCAATTGGGACAACTTCTTGGTTGATAATATGCATTTATTCTCTTTAGATTTGGTCGTCTTTGACTCTAATGCTCTCTTTCTCATAACAACTTTGAAGAATTGGAAAAGCAAAAAATTTGGGAGTACAATGATGGAGTTGTAACAGTAGTCATAGTTGCACTTAAGTTGGGCCTCATTTTGTTTTAATATTTGAACGTATGTAGTGATTGATCATTTGCAATAAGTATCATTAGTGAAGAATATGAGTAAAATATATTGAATTTGTTATTAAAAGAATTAGACAAAAAGCCAAAAAAATTCAAAAAATGAAGAAAAAAGATAAATGTTCTTCTTGGCCATAGAGAGGTGCCACATCACCTTGTCTATGCCTAGCTTTATATTATATATAGATTGCATATTTATTTTGAGCTTATTTATTCCTTAAATTTTACAATATGTTTAGTGCTGCTAAAAAAGCGTGTAGAAAAGTTACTGGTAGGGGGAGTAAAAGTAGAGGTAATTCTTCAGCATCTGGTAGTAATAGCCCAATATCTATTGTTCCCGAAATATCGCCTAATGAAAATATAGATTATGATCAATTACAAGAAGATTATGGAATAGAAGATAATGAAATAGGAATTGAAGAAGAGATATCTGCTACACCTACTAGTGCACCTAGTGCTGGGGTTGGTAGTGTTGGAGTTGGTACAAGGGGTGGTGGTCGTGGGCCTCGTGGCACTGGGGGTAGACCACCTACGGCTCCGACGAGTAATCGTAGAAAAAAAAGTAAGGTTTGGAATTTTTTTGAATTAATTGAAGGTTCCGATAGAGTGAGATGCAAAATTTGTAAAGATTCATTTAAACATTTGACTGGAGGAAATTTAGGGGGAACTGGAACGCTTAGTAGGCATATGAGAATTTCACACCCGATAGAATGGGGCCTAGATGGTGATGATAGTCAAACAACTATTAACCCTACTACTGGAGGGTTAGTAAAATATGATAAAATGAAGGATCGTGAGGAATTAGCGAAAATGATTGCTTTAGGTTGTCTACCTTTTTCGTTTGCTTCTTCGTCATATTATGTTACATATATTCAAAGAATATACAATCCATTATTTAAAGGTATACCTAGGAGTACTTGTAGAGCTGATATTTTCAGACTTCACGGACAATATCAAACATATTTACGTTATTTGTTTGAAAAACTTCCTTGTAGAGTATCTCTAACTTCTGATATTGGTCAAGCTGTTAATGGACGTGAATATGTTACTGTTACATGCCATTGGATAGATGATAATATTGTTATGCAAAAACGTATTATTGCTTTTAGATATGATGAAGATCAAAGTCATACCGCTGCATTTATAAGCAGCACTATTTGTGAAGTTGTAGAATTTTATAATCTCAAACAAAAAATATTATGTATGTCTTTTGATAATGCTTCTAACAACACTGCCGCAATTTCAATATTAAAATTGCATTTGCAACCACCTGTTAATGAAACTTTTCATGTTAGGTGTGCATGTCATGTGTATAATTTAATTGTTAAAAGTGGCCTAAATTTATTTTCAACAGAGATTAGTCTTGTTAGAAGAGCAGTTGGTGTAATTCAAGGAAATAATAGACATTCTAGAATAAGGGAATTTAAAGATAAGTGTGTCCAACATAACCTTCAACAGAGATTAGTCTTATTTTTAAAAGTTTGCTATAAATATAGATATCCAATAACTGAAGTTGCTAATGCACATTGTACGAATCCAAGTCGTATGTTAA
This sequence comes from Nicotiana noctiflora, assembly GCA_032618575.1. NCBI lineage: Eukaryota > Viridiplantae > Streptophyta > Magnoliopsida > Solanales > Solanaceae > Nicotiana > Nicotiana noctiflora. The sequence goes on along the minus strand of JASVEL010004149.1, from coordinate 657,518 downwards.
CAACTGATACTTGGGCGGTCATTAATGATGTTGTTAAATTTTTACATAAATTTTATACTTCTACTGTTGAGTTTTCTGGATCTTATTACCCTACTATTGCTATGAGTTTAGTACATATAGCGGAAATTTCTTTTCTACTCTTTGAATTTAAGAAAAAAGAAAAATATACGGCTGTTGTGACAAATATGCAAGACAAACTCAAAAAATATTTCTTTCCAATTCCTCCGATTTACTTAATTGGTGCAGTTTTAAATCCTTCAATTAAAATGTCCGATTGTCATCAATTAATGAATGCTTTATATACTTATATGGAGATTGGGGAAACTGAAACCCCAAATTTATATACTTCTATGAACAGTTTAAATGATTATTTACAGCAATTATATAATTATTATGCAAATGTAATTGATATAGTTGCAGGTAATGTTAATAATTCTATTATGCAATGTAGCACTTCTGCTACATTGACTGAAGATGAAGGATTAGATGAAAGTTTTAATATTTTTTCTACTTTTTCTAACACTCAAACAAGTTGCGGGAACATTGATGAACTTCAATTCTACTTGCAGAAACAAAATGAGCCTTGCACAAAGGATTTTTCACCGTTGGGGTGGTGGCATGAAAATGGAAAGCAATTTTCTGTTCTCTACGCAATGGCTAGGGACGTGATGAATGTGCCAATTTCAACTGTTGCATCCGAGAGTGCATTTAGCCAAGCAAGACAACAACTTGGAGATACGCGTCACTCATTGGGAAGCAATGCTTTGGAAGTTTTAGTATGTATGAGAGATTGGATTAGATCGGAAAGAAGAAATCAAGGACATGAAGATGTTGATCTCCCAGAAGACGAGGAACTTGGAGATATATTAACAAGTGGTCACCCATCCGAATTAAATACTCCAGAAGAAGGCCAATCAGTTCATATTGATTATGATGAACTTTGCAAGGCAATGCAAAATATTTGAATTTACTTATTGTTATTTGTTCAAGTCTTAAAGGATGTAAACATTCAATTTGTAAGTTTCAAATTTGAGTTATGAAATATGAAATAAAAGAAGCACTTGCAATTTGCAGCAAGTGCAATTTTTCTCATATTCCTTCTATTCTTTAATTTATATTTTGAAACTTTTATTTAGAAATTCAAACTTAAAGGCTTAAATTGAAACTTCAAATTTTAAATTCAAAGTTTCAAACTTAAAGTCTTAAATTGAAACTTTAATTTTTAAATTATAACTTAAACTCTTAAATTGAAACTTTATAAGTCTAACTTAATTTTGAAATACAAACTTAAAGTCTTACATTGAAACTTTATAAGTGCAAGTTTTTCTCATTTACTTTGTGTTCTTTAAATTAATACAAAGTTACAAACTATTAAAATAAATTATAATAGTTATACGAATTTACAAAAAAAAAAAAAGACGTTAAACCCGGCCCGGCCCGGCCCCTTTAACCCGTAACCCGTACGGGTCAATTTTTACCCGAAAATACCCCAACCCGTTAAACCCGCTAAGAAGGAGCCCGGAACCGGCCCGGTAAGGAACCCGTCCGGGTTCAAAAAAATTGGGCCCGGCCCGGCCCGGCCCACCCGTTAGACAAAACTTGATATGCATCTAAAGTATATTTGTATGGTTTATATGACTTAACTTATATGACATTCCCTGGAGAATTTAAATTGCTTAATGCATATAGAATTCTTGGTCATGAAGTACTAGATCCTAAGTACGATTTGTACACACACACACACACACACACACATATATATATATATATATATATATATATATATATATATATATATATATATATATATATATATATATATATATATATAACTACAGGCATGATAATATGATAGCGAGAATCTCTATGGAGATATTTAAAAGGACATTCCACGACATTTTATAAAGACATTATATATCTCTCAAGAATGACGATTTCAAGGTGCAACATATATATTCAAGTTAATATGACTGATTTGTTTATTAAATCTTTACCACGATTTTTTTAAGATGGTGCATGTAACGACCCGGCCCGTCGTTACGGGAATTTACCACCCCGTTACCTTACATTTACAAACATTATGCTTTTAAAACAGTATTTGAGTATATCGGGTGAGTTAGAAGTGATTTGGATTGAAAATGCAACAAATAGCATGTTGGAAGAAAGCTTGAATATGAAAAGTCAACCAATAGTTGACTACTGAGTTAGAGTGCTCGGAACCGGATTCCGATGATTCGACTAGTTCCGGGGGATCATTTATGACTTAGGAGAACAATCGGAATTTAATTCGGAGGTCCGGTGTAGTTTTAAGCTTGAATTGGCGAATGTTGAATTTTGGCGAAAACCGGATGGTAGGTGATATTTTGATCCGGGGTCGGAATGGAATTCCGACAATTTCTGTAGCTTCGTTATGTGATTTTGGATATGTCTGCAAATTTTCAGGTCATTCGGACATCGTTTGATCGGGTTTTGGGTTGAATGTTAGTTTTGAAAGTTTTTAAGAAATTTAGGCTTGAATCCGTGGTTAATTGATGATTTTGATGTTTAGGATGGTGTTTTTATGATTTGAACAAGTTCGAATAAGGAATTAGGATGTGTTGGTGTGTTTGAATGAGGTCCCGGGGGCCTCGGGGTGTTTTCGGATGGTTAATCGGGAGCAAAATATGGAAAATTGCAGAAAAATGGTGCTGCTTCTGTTGTTTCCGCTCCTGCGGAAATTTGGGCGCAGGAGCGGGTGCGCTGAAGCGGAAAGGAGCCGCAGAAGCGGCGACCGCAGAAGCGGAAAGGGAGCCGCTGAAGCGGAAGCGCGGAAGCGGACGGGGAGCCGCAGAAGCGGCCTTCGCAGAAGCGGAAGGGGAGCCGCTTGGGCGAGTCCGCAGAAGCGGACGTCTAGCCGCAGAAGCGGAACTATCCGCAGAAGCGGTCCAATCTCCGCAGAAGCGGACGCGTAGGAGCGGAAATATTTCCGCAGAAGCGGAAATCGCTGTAAGTTAAGTGTATCAGAAGTAGAAAATTTCAGAAACATTTTATCATTTGGGGGTCTCGGCTTAAGGGCGACTTTGGGCGATTTTGAGGGAGAAATCAAGGGAAATCATCAGGTAATCAACTATGAACTCATATTATGATTAGTATTGATAATATCATGCAATTATATCATGAAAATGGAAGAATTGGGGTGATTCATGGAAGATTTAACCCTAGGTTTGAACTTTAGAAAATCAAGGTTTTGAATGAGCAAATGGAGTCCGATTTTGGAAAAATTGATATGCTTAGACTCGTATTGAGATGAGGGTTCCGAATATGTGACTTTCGTAATTTTTCGAGAATCGTACCGAAAGTCGGGTTTTACCAACTTGGTATAATGTTGAGAATTTCATATAAATTGAAGTGGGTTATGATTCTTTGACCCGTATTTGATATAATTATTGTGGTTTGACTAGATTCTACGCACGAGGGAGCTAAATTCAAAGGAAAAGGCATCGCGGACGATTCTACGACCGGCTAAAGGTGAGTAGTTTGTGTATATTGTAGCTTGAGGGTTCGAAACCCCGGCTTAGCACATTGTGACGCTAATAGGGCGTGGCTCGCACACCGTGGCAGGTGCGGGATAGATTGCGATTGGGGATTGAGACTTGGTCCATCCCGGAAATGAATAATATGTTGTTAGTGTTGGAAATACACTGTATTTGCTATATTTGTGGGCCGTAAGCCTTGTTTGGGGCCTTGTGCCGATCTGTAGCGTCCTTAGAGGACAATATTTATGTGATAGCTAAAGATTGCTTAAATCACTGATCTCAGTCCTGGAAATTGTAATCACACTTTTGAAATGCTAAGTCACCGGCTTTTACAAACTTAATAGAGTTAAAGTATTTTTCATAAATTATGAATTGAGAACTGGAAATAAGGAAAATGAGTTGTTTTGTGACTTAATTGCTTATTGTGGACTGAGTATGGGATCGGGCTGCACGCCGCAGTGGTTGATGTGAGGATCGGGCTGCACGCCGCAGCAGTATTGCGCTTGGGCTGTAGGAGCCCCTCCGGAGTCCGTACACACCCCCAGTGAGCGCCGTCGACGTTAAACTGGATCGGGCTACACGCCGTAGCAGTTATGTGCATTGCATTGCATTTGTATTTGTTGGATTACTTTGTGGTAGTTGTATGGAATTATTGTTGCTAGTTCGTAGGAGATTCGGACTGTAGTGTAGCTTCATTTTGTGGTATTTTGTGGATTTCTTACTGTCAGCTACATATATATATATTTGTTACTCACTGAGTACTTAGTACTCACCCCTACTCCCTGCACCTTTTGTGTGCAGACTCAGGTACACAGGAGCAGTAGACGGACATCTCCGGCGTTTACATTGTCACATCGAGTTGCTGAGGTAGCTGCCTACGTTCGCAGAGCCTAGCTTCTCCTCTCATTCCAGTTGTTATTGTATATTTTGTATTCGGACTTGAGTACTTCTATATCGTACTCTCTATTTCCTGTTGGTTTTGCTAGAGGCTCTAGACTTGTGACTCCGGATCTTTGGGAGTGTCAGTACTTTCGTTCAATATTAATATTATTGGAGTTCTTAAACTCATATATTCTTTTTGGGCTGTCCATTTGGGGACTGGTATTGTGTTATAATTAAATCGTTTGTTTGGCTGGCCTAGCTTGATTGTTGGGCGCCATCACGACCGGATTTGGGTCGTGACAAGTTGGTATCAGAGCTCTAGGTTATTAGGACTCGCGAGTCATGAGCCGGTTTAGTAGGCTTTCGCAGATCGGTACGTAGACGTCCGTATCTATCTTCGAAGGGCTACAGAAACTTTAGGAAAAACCTCATTTTCTTGAATTCACATCGTGCGATTTGTGTTATCATGAAATTAAATCTTTCCATATTCTATTCTCTCGCAGATGGCGAGAACACGAGCTAACGGACGTGGCGGACGACCACCATTGGCACTCGCAACCGTGGTCGTGGTAGAGGCAGAACCGCGAGGGCAACACATGTTGCTCCACCAGCTACCCCAGCTCAGGATCAGGCTCCAGCTGCAGACGTTCCAGCAGTACCTATTGAGGCACCGTTGGTGCCTATTATGATTTCGGGCCTTCAAGAGGCCTTGGATCAGATATTATCTGTATGCACTGGCCTGGATCAGGCAGTTTCAACATCTACTGCAGCGGCTACTTCTCAGGCAGGGGGAGACAGTCAGACCCCCGCTACTCGCACACCTGAGCAGGTAGTGCATGGATTGCAGACACTGCACCAGCTCCTGCATATGTGGTTCCAGTTATGCCCGACGATGAGCAGCGTCGTTTGGAGAGATTTGAGAGGTTACAGCCTCCGACATTTAGTGGAGCCGAGGGCGAGGATGCCCAGGGTTTTCTTGACAGATGTCAGCGTATGCTTCGCACCGCGGGTATTGTAGAGTCCAGCGGTGTTTCATTCACCACTTTCCAGTTCACAGGTGCAGCTTTCCAGTGGTGGGAGGATTTTGAGAGGCGTAGGCCCGCTGGGGCAGTGCCCCTCACTTGGCAGCAGTTCTCCACGGTATTTTTGGAGAAGTACGTGCCTCAGTCTCAGAGAGAGGAGCTGCGACGTCAGTTCGAGTGGTTGAAACAAGGAGAGATGACAGTTAATCAGTATGAGATGAGATTCACACAGCTGGCCCGTCATGCCATGTGGATGGTTCCTACCGACAAGGAGAGGATCCGGAGATTTATTGATGGTCTTATTTATCCCATCCGCATATTGATGACCCGGGAGAGAGTTTCTACGGTTACCTTTGAGGAGGTGGTTGATGCTGCCCGTCACATTGAGACAGATCGCCGCAGAGAGCGAGAGGAGAGAGAGGCTAAGAGGCCTCGTGGTACTGGCAGTTACAGTGGTGCTCCGTCTAGGGGCCAATTTCAGCATAGCAGAGGTCGCTCCTTCAGGATCTCATCAGTCTGGACGTGCAGAGTCCAGTGGGGTTTCATCTGATCGTGGTCGCCAAGGCCAGCAGGGTTATCAGGGTCAGCAGGGCCGCCAGCAGAGTCAGCCTGCACTGAGTGCTCTTCCAGCTCAGAGCTCTGCTCCTGTTTCCTCAGCACAGGATTCATCGGTAGCGAGGGGTCCTCAGCAGCCCCTTCTTCCATCTTTAGGCCGTTGTTTTGAGTGCGGTGATTTGGGCCATATCAGAAGAGAGTGTCCTCAGTGGCTTCGTAAGTGGTCTCAGCAAAGGGATCAGCCTTCGTCTTCTACTCCCGTTTCTTCGGCGCCAGCACAGTCGGCTAGGACTGGTGGCCAGGTATCCAGAGGTCGCCCTAGAGGCGAGGATCGTACTGGTGGAGGCCAGGCTCGTTTCTATGCTCTTCCGGACAGGAAGGATGCTAGCGCTTCAGATGCGGTTATTTCAGGTATTATCTCAGTCTGCCACAGGGATGCTTCTGTCTTATTTGATCCCGGATCCACCTATTCTTATGTCTCTACTTATTTTGCACATCGTTTGGGTATGACCCGTGGTATTCTTGCTTTGCCCGTACATGTGTCTACCCCAGTGGGGGATACTGTTGTTGTGGATCAGGTATATCGATCCTGTATTATTACTATTGGGGGTCCGGAGACCCGAGTTGATTTATTACTACCGGGCATGGTAGATTTCGATGTAATTCTAGGCATGGATTGGCTATCTCCTTACCATGCGATTCTGGACTGTCATGCCAAGACAGTCACACTAGCTATTCCAGATAATCTGAGGATCGAGTGGCGTGGCTTGACTGATTATGTGTCCGACAGGGTGATTTCTTATATAAAAGCTCGACGAATGATTGGCAAGGGTTGTTTGTCTTATTTGGCCTTCATTAGAAATGTTGAGGCTGAGACACCCAGTCTTGATTCGGTCCCCATTGTGAGAGAGTTTCCGGATGTATTTCCAGCAGACCTGCCAGGCATGCCGCCTGATAGAGATATTGATTTTGGTATTGACTTGGTGTCGGGCACTCAGCCCATTTCTATTCCTCCCTATCGCATGGCACCAGCAGAGTTAAAGGAATTGAAAGAACAGAGCTTCAGGAACTCTTAGATAAGGGTTTCATTCGTCCAAGTGTGTCACCTTGGGGTGCACCGGTGTTGTTCGTGAAGAAGAAAGATGGCACAATGAGAATGTGCATTGATTACAGGCAGCTGAACAAGGTAACAGTGAAGAATAAGTACCCATTACCTCGTATTGAGGACCTATTTGATCAGCTACAGGGAGCTAGTGTATTTTCTAAGATTGATCTTCGATCGGGTTATCACCAGTTGAAGATCAGGGACTCGGATATTATGAAGACAGCGTTCAGGACGCGATATGGGCACTACGAGTTCCTGGTGATGTCTTTCGGGTTGACTAATGCCCCAGCAGCATTCATGCACTTGATGAATAGTGTATTTCGGCCGTACCTTGATTCTTTTGTGATTGTATTTATTGATGATATCCTTGTATATTCACGCAGCCAGGAGGAGCATGCACAGCATTTGAGAGTGGCATTGCAGAGGTTGAGAGAGGAAAAGCTTTATGTAAAATTTTCTAAGTGTGAGTTCCGGCTTGATACTATGACTTTTCTGGGACCTGTAGTGTCTAGTGATGGTATTCAGGTTGACCCAGAGAAAGTCGAGGTGGTGCAGAATTGGCCCCGACAGTCCTCAGCTACAGAGATTCGGAGTTTTCTCGGCTTGGCAGGCTATTATCGTCGGTTTGTTCAGGATTTCTCATCTATTGCCTCACCGTTGACTAAGCTGACACAGAAGAATGCTCCATTTGTGTGGTCTGATGAATGTGAAGAGAGCTTTCAGAAGCTCAAGGAGGTTTTGACCACAGCTCCAGTACTTGTGTTACCATCGGCCTCGGGGTCATATACGGTGTATTGTGATGCTTCCAGAGTTGGACTCGGTTGTGTGTTGATGCAGGAGGGTAGAGTTATTGCATATGCTTCTCGTCAACTAAAGCCCCACGAGAAGAACTACCCCGTTCATGATTTGGAGTTAGCTGCTATTGTTCATGCCTTGAAGATTTGGAGGCATTACCTATATGGTGTATCTTGTGATGTATATACAGACCACCGCAGCCTCCAGCATTTGTTTAAGCAGAAAGATCTAAATTTAAGGCAGCGGAGATGGCTTGAATTGCTTAAAGATTATGATATTACTATCTTGTATCATCCCGGGAAAGCCAATGTAGTGGCTGATGCATTGAGCCGGAAGGCTATTAGTATGGGCATTTTGGCATATATTCCAGTTGGGGAGAGACCCCTAGCAGTTGATGTTCAGGCGTTAGCTAATCGGATGGTAAGGTTGGATATTTCTGAGCCCAGTCGGGTGATGGCTTGTGTAGTAGCTCGTTCTTCTTTATATGATCGTATTCGAGAGCGTCAGTATGATGATCCACACTTACTTGTCCTTAAGGACAGAGTTCAGCATGATGATGCTAGAGATGTCACTATTGATAGTGAGGGTGTATTGCGGATGCAAGGCCGGATATGTGTGCCCAATGTTGATGGCCTTCGTGAGTTGATATTGGAAGAGGCCCATAGCTCGCGGTATTCTATTCATCCAGGAGCCGCGAAGATGTATCGGGATTTGAAGCAGCATTACTGGTGGAGAAAGATGAAGAAAGATATTGTGAGCCATGTGGCTCGGTGTCTAAACTGTCAGCAGGTCAAGTATGAGCATCAGAGACCTGGTGGTGTATTCCAGCGTATTGATATTCCCGAGTGGAAGTGGGAAAGGATTACTATGGACTTTGTTAGTGGACTCCCTCGGACAGTGAGGAAGTTTGATTCAGTTTGGGTGGTGGTGGATAGGTTGACCAAGTCAGCTCACTTCATCCCAGTGTGTACTACCTATACCTCGGAGCGGTTGGCAGAGATATTCATCCGTGAGATAGTGAGATTGCATGGAGTTCCTATTTCCATTATATCGGACAGAGGTACCCAGTTCACATCTCAATTCTGGAGGACATTTCAGCGAGAGTTGGGTTCACAGGTAGAGTTGAGCACAGCATTTCATCCACAGACGGATGGGCAGTCTGAGCGTACTATTCGGATATTGGAGGACATGTTGCGTGCTTGTGTCATTGATTTTGGTGGTTCATGGGCTGATTATTTGCCTTTGGCGGAGTTTGCTTACAATAATAGCTATCGGTCCAGCATTCAGATGGCACCGTATGAAGCTTTATATGGGAGGCGGTGTAGATCTCCAGGTTGGTTGGTTCGAGCCCGGCGAGGCTAGGTTGTTAGGGACAGAGTTAGTCCAAGATGCCTTAGATAAGGTGAAGGTGATTCGGGAGAGACTTCGCACAGCTCAGTCGCGTCAGAAGAGTTATGCAGACCGGAAGGTCCGAGATGTGTCTTATTCAGTAGGTGAGAAAGTGTTGCTGAAAGTTTCGCCTATGAAGGGTGTTATGAGGTTTGGAAAGAAAGGGAAGTTGAGCCCAAGGTTTATTGGACCTTTTGAGGTTCTTAGGAAAGTTGGGGAGGTGGCTTATATGCTTGCTTTGCCACCCAGTTTGTCGGGAGTTCACCCGGTGTTTCATGTATCTATGCTCCGGAAGTATGTCGGAGACCCGTCTCATGTGTTAGACTTCAGCACGATACAGCTAGATGAGGATTTGACTTATGATGTGGAACCAGTAGCCATTTTGGGTCGACAAGTTCGTAAGCTGAGATCTAAGGATATAGCTTCAGTGAAAGTGCAGTGGAGAGGTCGTCCCGTGGAGGAAGCAACTTGGGAGACCGAGCAGGAAATGCAGAGCACATATCCACACTTGTTTGAGGCTCCAGGTATATTTCTTAACCCGCTCGCGGACGAGCGTTTGTTTAAGTTGGGGAGAATGTAACGACCCGGCCCGTCGTTACGGGAATTTACCACCCCGTTACCTTACATTTACAAACATTATGCTTTTAAAACAGTATTTGAGTATATCGGGTGAGTTAGAAGTGATTTGGATTGAAAATGCAACAAATAGCATGTTGGAAGAAAGCTTGAATATGAAAAGTCAACCAATAGTTGACTACTGAGTTAGAGTGCTCGGAACCGGATTCCGATGATTCGACTAGTTCCGGGGGATCATTTATGACTTAGGAGAACAATTCGGAATTGAATTCGGAGGTCCGGTGTAGTTTTAGGCTTGAATTGGCGAAGGTTAATTTTTGGCAAAAACCGGATGGTAGGTGATATTTTGATCCGGGGTCGGAATGGAATTTCGACAATTTCTGTAGCTTCGTTATGTGATTTTGGATATGTCCGCAAATTTTCAGGTCATTCGGACATCGTTTGATCGGGTTTTGGGTTGAATGTTAGTTTTGAAAGTTTTTAATAAAGTTAGGCTTGAATCCGTGGTTAATTGATGATTTTGATGTTTAGGATGGTGTTTTTATGATTTGAACAAGTTCGAATAAGGAATTAGGATGTGTTGGTGTGTTTGAATGAGGTCCCGGGGGCCTCGGGGTGTTTTCGGATGGTTAATCGGGAGCAAAATATGGAAAATTGCAGAAAAATGGTACTGCTTCTGTTGTTTCCGCTCCTGCGGAAATTTGGGCGCAGGAGCGGGTGCGCCGAAGCGGAAACGAAGCCGCAGAAGCGGCGACCGCAGAAGCGGAAAGGGAGCCGCTGAAACGGGTGCGCGGAAGCGGACGGGGAGCCGCAGAAGCGGCCTTCGCAGAAGCGGAACGCGAGCCGCTTGGGCGAGTCCGCAGAAGCGGACTTCTAGCCGCAGAAGCGGAGCTATCCGCAGAAGCGGTCCAATCTCCGCAGAAGCGGACGCGTAGGAGCGGAAATATTTCCGCTGAAGCGTAAATCGCTGTAAGTTAAGTGTATTACAAAATTTCATAAACATTTTAACATTTGGGGGTCTCGGCTTAAGGGCGACTTTGGGCGATTTTGAGGAAGAAATCAAGGGAAATCATCGGGTAATCAACTATGAACTCATATTATGATTAGTATTGATAATATCATGCAATTATATCATGAAAATGGAAGAATTGGGGTGATTCATGGAAGATTTAACCCTAGGTTTGAACTTTAGAAAATCAAGGTTTTGAATGAGCAAATGGAGTCCGATTTTGGAAAAATTGATATGCTTAGACTCGTATTGAGATGAGGGTTCCGAATATGTGACTTTCGTAATTTTTCGAGAATCGTACCGAAAGTCGGGTTTTACCAACTTGGTATAATGTTGAGAATTTCATATAAATTGAAGTGGGTTATGATTCTTTGACCCGTATTTGATATAATTATTGTGGTTTGACTAGATTCTACGCACGAGGGAGCTAAATTCAAAGGAAAAGGCATCGCGGACGATTCTACGACCGGCTAAAGGTGAGTAGTTTGTGTATATTGTAGCCTGAGGGTTCGAAACCCCGGCTTAGCACATTGTGACGCTAATAGGGCGTGGCTCGCACACCGTGGCAGGTGCGGAATTGATTGTGATTGGGGATTGAGACTTGGTCCATCCCGGAAATGAATAATATGATGTTGGTGTTGGAAATACACTGTAATTGCTATATTTGTGGGCTGTAAGCCTTGTTTGGGGCCTTGTGCCGATCTGTAGCGTCCTTAGAGGACAATATTTATGTGATAGCTAAAATTGCTTAAATCACTGATCTCAGTCCTGGAAATTGTAATCACACTTTTGAAATGCTAAGTCACCGGCTTTTACAAACTTAATAGAGTTAAAGTATTTTTCATAAATTATGAATTGAGAACTGGAAATAAGGAAAATGAGTTGTTTTGTGACGCCGCCATGGGTATATTGTTTGGATCGGGTGGCATGCCGCCATGGGTATATTGTTGGGATCGGGTCGCACGCCGCGCAGTGTGATATTTATTTCAGTGTCCATATTTGCTGTTATGTGTTGTGTTTCCTATTTTTCTGAGGAAGTCCATGTTAGTGTGAGAGTTGAATAGTTCTGTTGGATTACTTTGTGGTAGCTGTATGGAATTATTGTTGCTAGTTCGTAGGAGATTTGGACCGTAGTGTAGCTTCATTTTGTGGTATTTTGTGGATTTCTTACTGTCAGCTACATGTATATATTTGTTACTCACTGAGTACTTAGTACTCACCCCTACTCCCTGCACCTTTTGTGTGCAGACTCAGGTACACAGGAGCAGTAGACGGACATCTCCAGGCGTTTACATTGTCACATCGAGTTGCTGAGGTAGCTGCCTACGTTCGCAGAGCCTAGCTTCTCCTCTCATTCCAGTTGTTCGTTTATATTTTGTATTCGGACTTGAGTACTTCTATATCGTACTCTCTATTTCCTGTTGGTTTTGTTAGAGGCTCTAGACTTGTGACTCCGGATCTTTGGGAGTGTCAGTACTTTCGTTCAGTATTAATATTATTGGAGTTCTTAAACTCATATATTCTTTTTGGGCTGTCCATTTGGGGACTGGTATTGTGTTATAATTAAATCGTTTGTTTGGCTGGCCTAGCTTGATTGTTGGGCGCCATCACGACTGGATTTGGGTCGTGACAGTGCAAATGATTGGAATGCGAAGACTCAAAGATGTGAATTGATTGTCTCATCAAGGGAAGTTAATACTTGTTATACTCGTTTTCCCTTACAAGGTTTTGTCCCATTTGGTTTTCCTTGTAAGATTTTTAACGACAAAAGGTGTATTGTTATATATGTGTACTCTTTTTCCTTCTCTAGCATTTTTCCCCCTGAATTTTATTTTAGTTAAGGTTTTAACAAGGCACATTATTTGTTGAATAGATATTCAAGGGTGGTATTATGAATAGAATTTTATTTAAGGCGAATGTCTATATTTTAGAGAGTATTTAGGGATTATTACTTGATGACTAAGTCACTCTTTCCCTATAAATAAAGTGATTCTATTCTATTATAATTCATCTCAAATCAATAAGAATTCGGCCTCTCTATTTTTCTGTACAATACTCTTCTGCTTCTTTTATTATTTTATAACAAATCTTTTTTCCAAGCTTGAACTAAATTTATGTCTAACGCTCTTGGATATTTGGTTGTTTGGTTATGTCGTCCATTAAAGGATGATAATTGCTATTTTGTGGTCTATATAGATACAAAATACGCACAACTAATGTGGAAAATGACACAATTTCACTAATTAGGATAAAATCACTGAACAGATTATTTGATCAGACAAGAAAGATATTCGAATTTTTTTTTGCGTGCATATCTTTTTGGTTTTCGCTTCCTTTCACACTCTTGTAAGTAATAAGAGAATTTTAGCTAAAGTTGAGTAAAAGTATATATTCTATTAACTTTTTAATAACCTCAGTACTAGTAAATTACATATAAAAGTGTGCTCTTTTATTTGAGATGGACATATAATAAGTGAATTCTGAACTGGCTAAAGTCCCACTAGTCTTTTTTTCTTTTGAACAACAATAGATACTTATTGTGTTCTGAACAATAGTAATTAGTCGTGTAACAAATTGTATTTTATGTTCACAAATGTTCGTTACAGTTAGGTATGCAAACAAAGTCCCACATTAGTAGCCGAAAAGATAAGGAGTCTAAGGATTTATTAATGGTGTGACCTTTTGAGATAAATCCTACGGGCTTAGTCCAAAGCGTACAATATCATACCATGTTAAGAGTACCTTTGGGCTAGCTACTAATTCTATCATCATTCACCAACATTAGATTATCACATTGGAAATCACTATTTTATTAATTTTCTTGAATTGAATTTTTGATATATTTAACTACATATTTCTCTTTTTTGCATAAAGCTATTTTCTGCGTCTGTTTTCTTAGTTTTGTGCAGTATCAGCTGTAGATCAAATTTGGTTCTTGGTAATTTTTTTTATTTTTCTTCTCTAAAAGTTTTTTTGTACTTTAACTTTGTCTTCATTCTACTTGGTCAATTTTGTGTAGTCGTCTGCATTTTCCCTACATTTCCACGACTATTGTAGCGGTGATAGCCCTTTTGGTTTTTTTGGGTCGTGGTATTTTCTATGTTTTCAGGGGATTGTCGAACTTGTGGAAGACAGGTTGGCGCACAAACACTAGCAAAGGAGATCAGCAGCTGGGAAGAGCAACATCAAAGGGCGGTGGGAAGCGGTGCGTGAGTATACCACTACATTGAGTACATCAAGTCAACATAAGTTTGGTTCGCGGGAGTTGGTACCTCCCGTTATACGGTTTCCCTTTTGGTGTTAGCTAACTTGAAGTTAATTTAGATCACAATAGTTCAACCATTCTACTTGTGTACTTGTAGGCACTTATTTTAGTTTAATTCATTGTCCGTTATGCTCTAGCGAGTTTTCTTTATATCGGTTGTAGGTGTAGTGGATGCAGTCTGGGATGATAGATTAAGGGCATGTCCTTGTGTGGGGCTAAGTGTGGGGCCGGGGTCAGGGTGTGGGACGGAAGGACGGGAAGGTAGAGGGGGAAAGGGAGCCTATAGGTTGAGAATCGGGTCATGGAACATAGGTTCACTAACGAATAAGTCCATAGAGTTGGCGAAGATCCTTCAGAAGAGGAAGATTAATATAGCATGTGTTCAGGAGACGAGGTGGGTAGGATCGAGGGCGAGAAATGCGGATGAGTATAAGCTGTGGTACTTAGGAGGCTTGAGGGGTAAGAACGGAGTGGGTATTCTGGTATATAGCCACCTTAGAGACTTGGTGGTTGAGGTCAGGCGGGTGAATAATAGACTAATGACCATTAAATTGGTGGTGGGTGAGTGTACTTTAAATGTCGTTAGCGCGTACGCACCGCACGTAGGCTTGAATGAGGAGATTAAAAGGCGCTTTTGGGAGGGGTTGGATGATATCATTCGTAGTATTCCGCTTTTCGAAAGTTTATTTATAGGAGGAGATTTTAATGGTCATATTGGGTCGTCTGCAGGTTGTTATATTGCGGTTCATGACGGCTTTGGTTTCGGGCAGCAGAACAGAGGGGGCACGCCGTTGCTAGACTTCGCTAAGGCTTTCAATTTAGTAATTGTGAACTCTAGTTTTCCTAAGCGGGAGGAGCATTTGGTCACTTACCAAAGTTCGGTGGCGAAGACTCAGATTGACTATCTCCTTCTCAGGAGAGATAGGACATAAGGTTGTGCGTGAATTGTAAAGTTATCCCAGGTGAGACCCTTGCGACATAACATAGGCTTTTGGTGATGGACATTAAGATTATTATGAGGAGGAAAAAGAGGTCAGTACGAGGCCGCCCGAGGATAAGGTAGGGAACCCTGACTGAGGATAAAGCTCAGGAGCTGGTATGAAGGTTATCGGAAATGGGAGCTTAGAGAAGTAGCGGGGATGCAGACACTATGTGGTCAACGACGGCAGAATGTATAAGGAAAGCGGCGAGAGAGGTATTAGGGACATCTTCAGGACACACCGGGGGCTACAAAGGAGACTGGTGGTGGAATGCAGTTGTCCAAGGTAAAGTCGAAGTGAAGAATGCGGCTTACTTGCGGTTAGCAGGGAGCACTGGAGAGGAGGAGGAGAAGAGAGCTAACAATGAGAGATATAAGGTTGCTAGGAGGGAGGCGAAGATGGCAGTTTCGGAGGCTAAGTCAGCAACTTTTGCTCGTCTGTATAAGGAGCTAGGGAACAAAGGCGGGGAGAAAAAGCTATTCTGACTCGCTAAGGTGAGAGAGATGATGGCTCAATATCTGGACCAAGTGAGATACATAAAAGATGATGACGATAAAGTTTTGATGGGGGGTGAGCAGATTAAGAGGAGATGGCAGACCTATTTTCATAAACTTCTGAATGAAGAAGGGGATCAGGATATTGTACTAGGTGATTTACAAAATGCCGATAGACCACATGAGATAAGTAATTGTAGGGACTTCGAGGTTGAGGAGGTCATGGAGGCACTGCGTACGATGAGAGGGGCAGAGCAATCGGACCAGATGAAATTCTGGTTGAACTTTGGAGGTATGTGGGCAGAGCAGGCTTGGAATGGCTTACTGGGTTGTTTAATGTTATATTCAAGACTAATAGGATACATGAAGAGTTGAGGTGGAGTACAATAATTTCGTTGTATAAGAACAAAGGTGATATCCAGAGCTGTAACAACTATAGGGATATCAAATTACTAAGTCATACCATGAAAGTCTAGGAGAGAGTAGTAGAAATGAGAGTACGAAGGACGGTGTCTATTTCAGACAACTAGTTCGGGTTTATGCCAGGCCGATATTCCACAGAAGCTATCCACCTTGTTAGGGGATAGTGGAACAATTCAGGGATAAGAAGAAGGATCTACACATAGTGTTTATCGATCTAGAGAAAACGTATGACAAGGTTCCTAGGGACGTCTTATGGAGATGCTTAGAGGTTAAAGGGGTCCCAGTTGCCTATATTAGGGCGATTAAAGACATGTATGATGGAGCTAAGACTCGGGTTAGGACAGTAGGAGGTGACTCTGAGCATTTTTCGATTGTTACGGGGTTGCAACAAGGTTCTGCGTTCAGCCCTTTCCTATTTGCCCTGGTGATGGATGCCATAACGCATAATATTCAAGGAGAGGTGCCATGGTGTATGCTATTTGCTGATGATATAGTCGTAATTGACGAGACAAGACGCGGCGTCAATGAGAGACAAGAGGTTTGGAGATAAGACCTTGAGTCTAAAGGTTTCAGGTTGAGTAGGACGAAGACGGAATATCTCGAGTGCAAGTTTGGGCTCGAGCCGACAGACGCGAGAGTAGAAACGAGGCTTGACTCCCAAGTCATCCAGCAGAGGGGTAGTTTCAAGTACCTTGGGTCAAATTCAGGGGATCGGGGATATCAACAAGGATGTCGCACACCGTATAAGGGTGGGGTGGATGAAGTGGAGGTTAGAAACGGGAGTCCTGTGTGACAAGAAAGTGCCATCGTTACTCAAAGGTAAGTTTTATCGAGCAGTGGTTAGATCGACCATGTTGTATGAGACCGAGTGTTGGAAGGTTAAGAACTCTCACATCCAGAAGATGCAAGTAGCAGAGATAAGGATATTGAGGTGGATGTGTGGGCATACAAGGATGGATAAAATTAGGAATGAAGTTATTCGAGAGAGGGTGGGTGTGGCGCTCATGGAGGACAAGATGCGGGAAGCAAAACTCAGGCGGTTCGGGCACATTCAGAGGAGGAGCACTGATGCACCGGTGAGGAGTTGTGAGCGACTAGCGATGCTGAGCACGAGGAGAGGTAGAGGGAGACTTAAGAAGTATTGGAGAGAGGTGATCATGCAGGATATGACGCGACTTAGGATTACTGAGGACATAGCCCTTGACAGGGGATTGTGGAGGTCGAGCATTAAGGTTTTAGGTTAGGTTAAGTGGGAAGTTGGGAATATTTCTACAGCACGTTAGAGTGAGACTAGACAGTTAGTAATTAGTACTTATGCAGGGCTTTTTATTATAGATATTAGTATACTTTCCTCTTTCTCGTATTTCTTATATTCCTTATATTGTTGTTATTTTATTATTTATGTTGTGTATTTTATGTTATTTATTATGAGTTCAGTGCTAGTACTAATATATCGCCACTTATTTTTGTCACCTATTTTCTTCTTGAGTCGAGGGTCAAATGGAAATAGCCTCTCTGTCCCTCAGGGTAGGGGTAAGGTCCGTGTACATATTATCGTGTTCGGACTCCATTTGTAAAAATACACTAGGTTATTGTTGTTGTTGAAGGATGTTCGGGCATTGGGTTAAAACAATTGAGGGAACTCGTGTGGGCAAAACACAAACATGCATCATTATGAAGGAACTTATTTAGGTGGAATTCATTGTATCAAAATTTAAACCATTAGAGCAATAAAGCTACTAGTTAATTGAGTTATTATGCCTCCATTTTCTGTTACATGACAAAAACTTTGCAATGATGGTGTCAAAGGTTGAAAATGAACAAACATTTAATTTTGAGACATTTTTTGGAACGTGCCTGATATAAAATGGTAAAATTGATTCGTATTTGGTGTATAGGGACGAATATAGCATGCTTGCTACTGATTTAACCAGACTTAATGTTTTCTACCAAAAAAATGTTATTTATTTGTATTATTGTAAGTAAATAAAATAGTCATCTTTCTAAAAAATAAAATAGAAAGTTAGTAGAAACAATTCTGAAAAATAATGTTCGAACTTCAATAAAATAATTTTTGAAACGTTGAAGAAACAAATCGAGCCCACTGAATACACAGTGTGTCCTTAAGGAAATTATTCCCCTCAAGTACCCGAGGTTATGGAATATATCCTCCCACGATAAAACGATTTAACTCATCGAAGTGTTGATAACAAAAAAAAGCCGATGATCAGCGAATCACTCGATGACAGCAAAACACAGTGGAATTTTAATGCAGAAGAAGAAAAAGATAATCAGAAAATTTCGTAAGTAAATATTCTGGAATTTGAATGTCTATTTATAGCCACCTAGGTGATGTTTCTGAAGAGGTTTGCAACATTTCAGAATAGTCATGACTGTTGGAACTGGTGTGACCCTCTCAAGAGATATGCAACATTTCAAAACAGTCATGGCTGTTGGAACAAGGGTGACCCTCTCAAGATGTTTGCAACCTTTCAAAATAATCATGGCTGTTGGAACAGGTGTAACACTGTTTCAGAACAGTCATGGTCGTTGAAATTTTTTGTGGGAAATTTAAAACGAATTTAAATTAATCCAGAAAAGAAAAATGGGCTAGACCGGACCGGGCCGTGGGCCATCCCTCCATTTTTCTCCCATCATTTTTTATTCACACATCTTTTGTTATTATTTATTAAATAACAAACTCAACACTACCTTGCGAAGGTAGATATATTGTTTCCGGTAGACTCTTGCCTCAAACAATAATCTACCATCAAACTTCTCTGTAACAGTCCCGTTTGTTCCGAATTTTTTCTTCTGCTATAGTGAAGTGCTGTTATAACGGAATTATATTATAACATAATACAATATTTCGAGAGAAACTCAATTTTTATAATGGATGACTATTATATAGGAATATTATAGAAAAGTCTGATGGTATATCATTATAATTATAATGGCTAAAATCTACCATAACTATGAGAAAACTAACCAAATGTATTTTTTGTGTACCAACAATAACTATGTCAATTTAAATCAAGGAAACTGGAAGTCCTTCATGGCCTATCATGCACAACAACAGCATGGTACTTGTTCACTGCCTGCAACGGTAAAGTATGCATATAATTGAAGAAGACGTGAGAGAAAATGGGACCAAAGGCCAAAAAAGGAACACGAATAAGGGAAAATCACACTACGGGCGCAATAATAGTGCAGATATAATGCGTAGCCCCCACTACTCCTTAAATTTCTATTGTAAATGAATCCATCCACCCCACGCGCTCTTTGTTTTAACTTTTAGGGGTCGTTTGGTAAGTTACATGAAGGTATGGTGCTGTTATAAAAATTTAATATTATTTTAATATTTTATTTGGTTAGTAAATTGTATATTATAAGTCATTCTGAGATTAAAATTAATATCGGTATAACTTATACCTTATAGAGGGTGGGGTATTTAGTACCAGAATAATTTATACATTCTTCTTAGAAATTATGTAATTATTACTTTTAATATAACATACCAAATAGTAGATAAAAAATAATAATAACATAACTAATTCCGGTATAACTTATCCGGATGTATGCCCTATTCAAACCAAACGACCCCTTAAAACTCTTGTTTTTAGGGAGTGAATAGAATTTGGCATATCCAGGAAAAAATATAGAAGGCAGAATACATAACCAGCCCCCTAAACTTGGCCATTTTTTTCATCTGGATACCTAAACTAGCAGTAGTTCCTTTTGGGCACTTTAAGTGAAGGCAGAATACATAACCAGCCCCCTAAACTTGGCCATTTTTTTTATCTGGACACCTAAACTAGCAGTAGTTCCTTTTGGGCACTTTAAGTGAAACAAATTGTGCCAATTAGACACACATAGCTGATATGACAGTGTGTGTAATACACCCACTTGTGTTGAGCGCGTGAGAAGAATAAGATTCTTTTTTCTTCAATATTTTCAATATCCTTCTTCTTCTTCCTTTGTGCAGACTAAACTAATGAGATTTTTGCTAATTTCATATGAGACTCAAATTTTACTATGATCAGGCATTGGGTTTCTCAAAACCGCCATGACTGCAATCTCCTCCGGATGGCCCTTCCAAGATACGAGTTTAGGCCATCTCAATGCAAATTAATAACGCCATTTGCAAGAGTTATATCATCGTTGCCTCAAAATGTTCACTTTTACCTTTATCTTTAATATGATCCTCGTTGTCTTGGTGTAAACACAACCACATAGCAGCGAGAACAAAAGAACGGTAGAAGCAACAACAACAGATCAACAACAACATCATCTCTCGAAGCTAGATTTACAGAAAGAACTAAGCACCGTTAATTGCTTCCAGCAAGAAATCATGGGCTTACTAGCAAAAACTGAACGAATGCATAAATAAATAAATAAATCATATTTTTCACTGATGTCTCATTCTATGAATTAAGTGAAATACACACGCTTTAGTTTATTTGGAGCTGCAAAATATGTGTCTAATTGGCACAATTTGTTTCACTTAAAGTGCCCAATACGAATTACAACTAGTTTAAGTGTCCAGATGAAAAAAATGGCCAAGTTTAGGGGGCTGGTTATGTATTTTGCCTTCACTTAAAATGCCCAAAAGGAACTACTGCTAGTTTAGGTGTCCAGATGAAAAAAAATGGCCAAGTTTAGGGGGCTGGTTATGTATTCTGCCAATATAGAATTTCGCCTACCGTTCTAGTTTTTCATCATGCTATTTTTTTTATTTTTTATTTTTGGTATGGAACACAGGATAACTCATTATTACCACCTAGATTAAAAAAAAAAATAGATGCCCTATATTGTCTTCTTGAGCTAAACTTATTAGTCTCTTTTCTTTTATTTCACTTGATAAATCTCTCAAAAAGTTATTCTTACTACCCTATTCATTTCAATGTCAATAAAATAAGAAATCTATACAGGTTGCAGCATCCATTGTTAAAATGAGAGTTTTTCTTATATGATATTTGCATATGAATATGATAATTCTAATCTCATAAATATAATTTTGATTGATATAACACGTCTAAAAAACATATATATAGACAAATATTTTATAATCTTAAATAGACTACTATTTAAGAAGATATTTGTAAAGTAGGTATTAAAATTATTTAATTTTAAAAATCAAACTTTGAAATTGTTATCATACATTTATTTGGTAGCTCATTAAATAGGAAAATAGCAACAAAAAAATATTTATATAAGAGAACAATTATTTACTGTATGAATAATGTAATTTTACGAAAATAACAACTATGATATTTCAATCGAACATGTATTTAACCTTGTGCGTAGATAATAGTGCTATTAATTCAACATGATCAGATAATATTTAACAAGAATACAATAATAAACATAATAAACATAAATATTCCCCCCATAGAGAACTAGAATAGTCATGGACTTCAAAAGTCAGATATCATGCAACGACCCGGTCGTTTTGCTTTCAAGAATCTCGTTTTTCTAAATAAGACTCTGCGTATGTGCTTTTACTGTTTTATGACTGGCGGAAAATGGTTAGTTGGGGATTTGAAAGGGTTCGGGCTGAAATCGGAACACTTGATTCCTTAAGGTTAGCAAGAAGGACTAAGTTTGACTTTGATCAACGTTTTGAGTAAATGACATCGGAATCGGGATTTTACGGTTCCAATAGGTTCGTATAATAATTTTGGACTAATCTGGAATATTTCGACGCCTAAGTGAAAGTTGGCTCTTTGAAAGTTTTAAAGTTCTTTAAATTTGATTTGGATTAAGTTTTGGTGTTATCGAGGTCCCAGCTTGGGAGCAACAACTGAAGCTCCCAGCTTCTGGTGCAAGTGGTCCGCAGAAGCGGAGAAGTCTCCACAGAAGCAAGACCCCTTCCGCAGAAACGGAGCCAACCAGCATGGGCTAGGACCGCACTTGTGATGGCTTTTCTGTAGGTGCGGGAATCACCTGGGGTAGAACCCCATTTAATATGGGACTTAGGAATTTTGACTCGTTTCTTACACTTCTTGGGCGATTTTGGAGTTGGTTAGAGAGAGATTTTCACTAGTTAATTGAGGTAAGTAATTTCTATCGAATGTGGATTAAATACATGGTTCATGGATAGATTTTAACATGTAAATGAATGAAAATTATAGATTTATATGAGAACCTGGGGTTTTTGATAAAAATGAGATTTAACCACAAAAATGGTTGTAGAATTTAGTGAAAATCATATATTTGAGTTCATGAGGTTATGGGTAACAACTTTCTTCGAAAAATTTCGGAATCCAGGCACATGGGCTCGGGTTGAGTTTTAGGAATTCTTCAATTGGGGTTGGGTAATCACTTTAATAATTAGGATATGAACTTTTGAACATGTATTGATAATTTTATATAATCTTTGAGTAGTTTCGAATCGTTTGGCACCGAACTGAGGGTTTAAAGCATAATTATTGACCGAAAAGTAAGCTTTGAGATGAGGTAAGCCTCTTTTCTAAAATTGTAAGAGAGAATTAATCATATGTGAATTAATTTAATATGTACTCCTATTTGTGGGGCTACGTGTGCACGTGGTGATGAATGTCCATACGTAGCTACTAATTATGCTTATGTTCGGGTAGTTTAGGATCCAAATCATGTGATACTTGTGACTTTTGCATCCTACTTGCTAATTTAAATGCATAAGTCAGATCGAAATTTGATAAAGGAATTTTAAAAGGTCGAATTTCATTTACTTGAGTTTTAGATGGGTTACTTGACCGTTAATGAGAATTGATGTTTCCTTGAATATTAGCCTCTTAATAATCTTTGAATCAGTTATTTATAAAGTATTTTCTCTTCTTGTGGAGCGGCTCGAACATCTCGGTAATAGAATAGATGCATCTATGGTTCGTGTCGTTCGACTCTCGATAGTGCACAATTTATATTTATATGTTGGATCGGGCCATACGACCTCGGCATCGTTCGTGCATAATAATTTTGAAGCCTAACTATAATTGATATTGTTTCATTGGCTTGAGAGATTAATTCGTTAAATGATGTAAATTAATTAGGACTTATTGTTAGTGAAAGAATTATTCATTTATTCTTGTTATTGCATTTTCAGTTGTACTTATATAGTCTTAGTTATTATTTTATTGTTAGCCTATAGTAAGTGTTAGAGTCTATCCCTCGTCACTACTTCTTCGATGTTAGACTGGATACTTACTGGTTACATGTTGTTTATGTACTCACTCTACATTTCTGCAACGTGCAGGATCTGAAGTAGGTGCATCTGGATATCATACCAGTGCGCATCCTTGATTACTACGAGACTTAGCGGTAAGCTGCCTTCCGAGCCTGTTCTGCAGCAGCCAAAGTCTTTCTTTTGCTTTATTTTTTGTCTATTTCATTTCAAACAGTAGTGTAGTATTCTTTAGTATGTTCTACTAGTAGTTCATACACTTGTGACACCCGATTTTGGAGATTTATGCTAGTAGACACATGTTGATTTTTAGTAATTATTTCATCCCATTGCTTTTAAAATTGTTTGCTTTCTCATATTACTACCTTTTTCACTTCTTGAATTCAGAATAATTAAAAATCAACTATTTTAAATTTTAAAAGGAAAAGATCACAGAATGAGTTCATTGTTGGCTTGCCTAGCGATAGCATTGGGTGCCATCATAGCCTATAGGAGGAATTGGTTCGTGACATATCAGATCAATTTTCAGTTATTAGTTTTTTAAACATTAAATGCTTTATCTAATGAGGTACACTACTACTTCTTCCCGTATAGAAGATGCACTCAATGAAGGTCTGAATCTTAATCATTCAGATTTCAACATTAAGTGCATTTATTTTTAAAGTTTGAATCTAAATCATTAAGTGTGTTTGTTTTTTTATGTCACAACCACTTAGTGGGTCTGAATAGGTGTGTATGATTAAGATCTATAACAAACACTTAATTTCATTAAATGTTATCATCCACGTTCATTATTAACTCCCACCACCGCCTACCATTATCAATTACCGCCATGCCACCTACCACCACCACCATGCTCAACCACCACCACTACCACCATTTCTCAACCACAACCACGCATTTATCTGCCTCAACTACCACAATTAGCCACCCCATCACCATCAAGAACCAAAGCCGGCACTGCCTACTGTTATAAATTACCAGCACCCACCATCATCTTCTTCAATCACAACCACCACCCACCATTATTAACTATCACTATCCACCACCACCATCCTCAATCATAATTGCCATCACTGTCAATCACAACTAGCTATTAGCCAGAACCAACACCATAAACCAAAACCTAAATCACCACCAATCACCAGTTTTAATCGGCATTCATAAGCACCACCATTAGCCATCACCGCCACTAAATATTATTTTTTTAAAAAATATATTATTTACTAATAGAATATTATATTAATTAGTATTTTATTTAAAATTTATGTTTACTAATTTTCAAATAAAGATAAATTTTATACATTCAGATGTTAAAAATAAACAATCTTAATCGATCAATATTCAGAATTTAATTCATATAATAATATTCCGTTATGTATTCAGATTCAAACGTCTTAATCTTAATACACATCTTGATATTTAGACATATATTCAGATTTAGACGTTTTAATCTTAAAAAATAAATAAATGAGGCCTGAGTTTCTTTACAATCAAATTTAACAATAATGAATTCATTGACAAAAATAAAGATAACTTATATTTTTTTATATCATTTGTGTTTTCACTTTCTTATAGACAATTAGGTGGTAATCTAAAGAATATGTTATTCTTGAAAAAAGTTAGAGAAATAATTCAAGAATATATTGTATTCAATTAGTTATAGAAATAAAGTATTTATAAAAGTCACGTTTAGTTTTTATTAAGAACTAATTTTCTCATATATTTTGTTTTAAGGACATTTCGGGTGTGTTTGGTACGAAGGAAAATGTTTTCCATGGAAAATGTTTTCCTAGAAAATGTTTTCATGGAAAATGAGTGATTTTATCACTTATTTTCTCTTGTTTGGTTGGTAAGTGGAAAACATTTTCCGGAAAATATTTTCTATGTTTGGTTAGAGAGTAAAAAATAGTTTTTTTAGAATTTTTTTTTTTGCAACTCTCCTACCCCTCCCCCTCCCACCTCCCCCACCCCTCCCCTTCCCGAAGTCTCTAAAAATTGACACAATCTAAAGGAACTAATGTGATGCTTTACTTTTTAACGCAAAAATCGTGTATTTCCGAATTGGTAAATTTATAATTTCTAAACCCGTAAACTTTCGAACTCATAATTTTGGAACTTGTAAAATATTGAGTCTTTAAATGATAAATAATAAAATTAAAAACTGAAAAATATATTTTAAATTTTTTTTCGGGGGGGGGGCTGGGGGGTGGGGCTGGGGGGGAGGGGGGGGAGGGTGGCAGTAAATCGAAAAAAATAAAAATTTAAATTACAAAAAAAAAAAGTAATTTTTTTTGTGGGGGGGGGTGTGGGGGGAGGGTGGGGGTGAGGGGTAGGGAGTGGGGGTGGGTGGTGCAAAAAAATAAGAAAACAGAAATTTAAAATTATAGAAAAAAAAATTAAGGTAAAAGAAATTTTTTTGCGGGGTGGGGTGGAGGGGTAGTAGGGTGGATGGTAACGGAAAAAATGAAATTTTTCTAAAAAAAAAATTATTTTTTGGAGAGGGGGTGGGGTGGGTTGGTGAGGGTGATAAAAGTTGAGAAGGAGCTTTGGAAAATATTTTCCCTTCTTTTGATAAGGAAAACATTTTCCTCCAATTGGAGGAAAATGAATTGATAAGGAAAATGTTTTCCAAAACATTTAAGTCAACCAAACATGTGAAAATTGAAAAATATTTTCCAGAAAATATTTTCCTTCGTACCAAACACACTCTTCATTTGATTTGAGGAAAACTAAGTCTATTTTTTCATTTACATTTATTTGGTTTATAAAAGTTTTTCAAATCCAAGAACCAAGATTCCAAGACACAGGGGTAGCGACTAGCGCGTGAGATAAGTGCGACTGAAAACGCGTCTGTTCCACATAAAGAAAAAGAAATCCGACCCCCTAACCCCTATTTCCTTTTTTCCTTCACTGGAATTAATTTCGTAATCTGCAGCTATATTTTCTGCTTAAAAATAGAAAACAGAAATTTACTCAAAAACCGGTTTTAAAATTTGACTGTCCAAAATTTCTCCAAAAAAAAAAGCACAATCTTTATGTCCGAGAGCTGCTTCTTTCTCTACTCTTTTTCATAGCCCCAAGTTCTGCTCCTTCCTCACTTCTTCTCTTTGATTTTGGTTTCTATTTACTGCGTATACACAGACAGGTTGGTTTGTTTTCTTGTTTTTATTGCTTGTTTATGAATCCCAATTTGTCTACAATTATATGAAGTTCAAATTTTCTTTATAGCTTCTGCTAAGTGTAACTTGTTCTTGATTTGTTTTAATTGTTGTTTAGATCTATTTGATTTTGCAAGATTCCAACTTTAGGCATTAATCAGTGGTTTTGTCTGTTTTCTGGTGACTCGTTTGCATTTTGGAATAGGACTTTATGCATTTTGTCTTTTTTTTTATCTCCTTTAAATGGACTTCTCCCTCTGCTTGTAGTGATTAATGCATCAAGGTACAAGTGGACCTGGGTTCTTTAAAAGTTTTTCCTTTTGATATTTTTACTTTAATTTTGGTGTAATTTGTAATTGAACGGTGGACGAAGGAGTGGACTTAATTGTGGAACTTGACTAAGAAATGGTAAATGTGAAAATACACTGGGTTTTTTAAGTTTAATTTCCACATTTCTAGCTCCCTAATATTTTGATAGCTCCATTTGTGATGTGGTAGGTCAATTTACTTCTCATTTAGTTAGTTTGGACTCATGCCCTATCATATGTGGATCTACTGTTTCCCTAAGCAAATGTGGCAGTAGGGGTGATGAAGCACCAAATTCACGAGTTTATTGGCAAAGGTTGAGGACTTGTGTCTTAGATCATAGGTTTGAGCCCTGCGCCTAGCAAACTAACTCTAGTATTTAAGTGGAGAAGGGTAGAAAGGGCAGATCCATCATCCCGAGTTTCGAAAGCTGCGGTTGGCCCAAAGGGTCAGCTCCAGATAGATTTCTCGGTCATTAAAAAAATGTGTAAAAATATATTTTCTTTTGGTGCGAAGGCTCTAACTTGACGTGTTGTCGGTGACTAATGGAAGAGTGTCGAAGTTCTTATGTTATGCACATTTATTGACTTCTTACTGTTCCTGTGGTTTATGGTGCAAAATGCATTCCAGAACTTACAAATGCAATCCAACATATCTTTGCAGGTACCATTGCCTATAAAAGGTGGATCAAAAAGTGAATTCTGGCTCTTTCGGTCGAATGAGCATGGAGAAAGCTTCTGCTGACTGTCCGTATCCTGGATGCTTCTTCTGTGTTATGAAGGAAGCAAACCCAAGCAAGCGCCGAGCAAGTATATTGAAGTTCTTTCGAGAACTTCCCTCACAGGATGATGATGGTCAAGTTCTTCCCATTAGTGGCCTATGGAATACAGCCATGGCGCATCCTAATGATCCGGAGTTTATTGAATTGGGGATATTTGAATGCATGTCAGCCCTTATTTGGAAGGGTTTAAAGAACCGCCGCTGGCTTTCACATGACCAAAATATATATATTCCTTATTACGCGGCACATATAATTGGATCGTACACCATGAATATGGAAGAGTTTGCTGAAAGAGCTGTGCGTGCTGGAGTCATCCCTCCTTTAGTTGAACTTTTGAGAGGTAGGCTAACTTGGGTGGAACAGAGAGTTGCAGTGAGAGCGTTAGGACATTTAGCTACCTATGCCAGCACCTTTCCAACTGTTGCAAGTCACGGTGAGATTCTAGAGCTCTCCATCCAACTCGCGATGAGTTCACTTGAAATTGTTTATTCCCATTTTTACCAGTATGTTGATAGAAGACTTAGTTATCATTGTGACCTTCTTACGCGCGGCATGGGTGGAGTTGAAATGGAGTCCAGAAAAGCAGAAGAATGGGCCAGTCAGCTACAGTGTTGGTCCCTTCAGCTTATTAATTGCTTTGCTTTCAAATCTGAATTTCTTCCTACTATATGCAAGCCGGAATTTCTAGCAAAGCTTCCAGGAATGTGGGGTGGACTTGTTAATGAAAATTCCCCTGCTGGAATTGGTTTATTGAGGACAATTTGTCATCACAAGCTTGGTCGAGGGCCTGTTGCTGCATGTCCTGGTATTATAGAGGCATTGTGCAATATAGCTCGCTCATCAGATGACTGGCAGTATATGGCAATTGACTGTCTTTTGTGGTTGCTCCAGGATCCAAGTACCTGTCATAAGGTAATAATGTGCTTTAAAACTATTCTGCTGAAGCTAAAAGCTGGAATATTTTATTCGGTATTGGTATTAGGTTCAATAGAATCAGGTGGTGGAATAGGGTACTAATGTGCAGGAATACTTTGTTCAGTAGTTTGGTTTTAGGTTCAATTGAATCAGGTGGTGGAACAGGGAAGTTCTGTGTTAATTACAACAACAACATACCCAATGTAATCTCACAAGTGGGGTCCGGGGATGGTACTGTGTACGCAGATCTTACCCCTACTTTGTGAATATAGAGAGTCTGTTTCCGAAGACCCTCGGCTCAAGGAAAATGAAAAAAAGGGGCAGAAATCAACAAGCAGTAACATATCAACAACATAATAAGCCAACTGAAGAGAAGGAAACATCAGGTAACAATAGAACTCTAAGAATACGAGAGTATAAGACTAATACTACTACCTACTGGTACAACATAGAAAGACGCTCGACTACCACTAATCTCCTATCCTAATTTCCAACCTCCACACCCTGCTATCAAGGGTCATGTCCTCAGTAGGTTAAAACTGCGTCGTATCCTGCCTACCTCTCTTCGGACCCATTAATGCCAACCTCTCACACCTCACCGGGGCATCTGCACCCCTCCTTTTCACATGTCCGAACCATCGCAGCTTTGGCAAATGAATTTATTTTCTCTTTTACTTCTTGGAGCTTAACTTTGATCACATAAGTTCATCCATTAAATGTGGAAGTGCTCCATTCCTTTTCCTTTGTTGCATGTTCGCCTCCAGAACTTGTTAGTCAAAAATAGGTATACACTTCACTCATTGGGTGCCTCTTTTCTTAGTTCACAATATAAATATCTCATCGTAGATGTTTAACTGATCTTTAAAGTCAATTTTGTTCATACAACTCTAATTCAAAGAGGTTGGTCATTCAGAATGTGCAAGAATTCGTATTTGGGAGCATGTAGGTGTAAGTCCATAATTTGTAGAGAGAAGAAGGAAACAAAAGATGAGTGTTATAGTTATGGGAAATCTGTGTAAACTTTAAAGTATGCTATTGGTATGGCCATAAGCAATCACCCTCATAAGAAACCTTCTGTCTTAAAAGCAATGTTCCGTTGTACTTGCCCATAAAAGAAAAAATGAAATGCCCACAGAACAGGTTTGGAATACTTTCTAGTATTCTGCTACTTAGCTTGGGATATTCAGCTCCATTTGATGAAGTCTATGAATATTAGAATAAGTATTCAAAAAACGTCTATTAATACTAGAATAAGTATTGAAGATAAACATGTAACACCTGAAAGGTGTAATATCTAATGAGATGGTATTAGTAAAAATTGAAAAAGAAATAGAAATGAAGAAAAGAATCAATCAGTAAATAGAAGAGTGCACATGCTTTCAACAACACACTTAAGTTTCATGCTTTGCATATACTCTTGAGAATTTCTGCCTCTGAGAACCTGAGTTCTGAAGTGTGATGTATACCCTCTCAATCACATGAACAATTGGAAAGCTTTGTCAACTACCAACACCACAGCCCCCAGTTTCTTCTCCCCAACACCAGCTTGTGCATGTGCAATGGATTACAGTTTATGTTCATGTGCTAGGACGGACATAAAGCAAAACTGTCGTGTGAGGACGTTAGTCATGTTTACTTGCAAGAATTTCCTTTTCCTATCCTACTGAGCCTGATTTGCACTATTGTTACTAGCTTTGGTGCCAATCTGTCTTGAAGGTGTTTGGCTTTGCTTTGTCAAAAAGGTTAAAATGAGCATCTTGTTTGGTTGATCTACTTTCTGCATTTAGATGGAGATTTTTTAACAAGAAGTTATCTCTGTTGTCTCTTTTCGTCTTTTTCGTTTCTTGAATAGAGGGTCTATCAGAAACAACCTCTCTTCGCTTCGCTGTAGGGGTAAGGTCTGCATACGCACTACCCTCCCCGGACCCATCACCTGTGGGATTTTAATGGGTTGTTGTTGTTGTTGTTGTTCTCTTGTTAACAAAGACAACTCTTTCTTGTTGTTGTTGAGATGCGCCAAATCAGCAGAGCCATACAATTATGGCTGAAAGCATTCTTGTGAATCACTAAGAAGGTTTTGTTTTGCCCAACACCTATTTTCAAGTAGAATCGGGGAATCTGTTTTAGAGGTGAAATGACACAATGTGATGGAATTATATTAGTTTATCCTCTGGAGTAACCTGCTTAAGACCTTTTGCAACAGATAGCAAAAATTTACTTGCACAATGAGAATTAACTCCAACTGTTATGAGAAGAAAATTATTTTAATTTACTTGCACCATTACACATTAGGTATTGGACACACTCAAAGTCTTTCTCATTGTGCTTTATGAAAGTCTTTCCCATCTTCTAGTTTTAAGAGAGAAATGAATATTGTAGCTACTTTGACTTGAGAAGAGAATACAACTACTAAGCCTCAGTCTCTAACAAGTTAGAGTCGGCTATATGGATCCTCATTGACCATGTTTCTCCATTTAGATTCATCTAAGGTACAAAATAAAATAAGAAGTACTTCAAGTTCTTTATATTTCTGTTGGCATAAGAATTTCTAATAGGACCTAAAGACTCTTAGAAAGCATAAGATCTTAAGTAAATGTACTAACATGTGTAAAACATATTTCTAACTAACTAGTATCGTCTATATAGATATTCTAATTCTATTGTGCCCTATCCTAATCTAAAGCTGCATGGATTCAAGGAAAGCATATGTCTTTATAGACAACTTCCTTTCATGTGATTTTAGGTCTACCTTGTCCGTTTTAACATGTTAACTCACCATAGTTTCGCACTTATAGGCCGGTGCATCGGGAGGTCGATGCAAGACATGACCAAATCATCTTAATAGAGTTCTCATTTTATCCTCCATGTATGCTACTTGCACCTTCTGGAAAATGTTACTTCGTAATCTTTTTTAGTCTTGTATGACCGTACATTTATGTTAGCATCCACATCTTTACAACACTCATTTTATGGATGTGTTTAACTTTAGCAGCACAAAATTTATTCCCATGTAAACCCTCAGGGGTTGGCCTGGTGGCAATAGACTTGAGCCTTGGGGTTTGCTCCCTTTCAAGGTCTCAAGTTCGAAACCCACTGGGTGCAAACAATTTCTGAGGGCCATCGGACTGGGTAAAACCTGAATTAACCGTGATGCACTTGTGGGAAACTCCTTGCCGAGGGCCTGTGCACCCCCGGGATTAGTCGGGCTCTTAGAGACTCGGACACCTGGTGCAAATCAAAAAAAAAAAAAAATATTCCCATGTAACATTGTTGGTCTTATAACTATCCTATATAACTTATTTTTCACTATGGTAGGCATCTCCACATCACATACACCAATATCACTTTTATGTTTCAGCCATTCGATTTTGTTTCTATGTATAATATTCTTATCTATCATTTCAATCTCCTGGAACAATTAGCCTAAATATTTGAATTATTTGTATTTAGGCACCACAATAACGTCTAATTTCACCTCAGTTGCACTCTTCTCATGCTCATTAACTTGCAGTGCATATATTCAGTTTTATTTCTATTTATCCTAAACTCTTTATGTTGGTTAGCTCATCAATAACTAGGATAAACAAGTATAAGCTCAATGCAGATCCATTGAGTAAACCTACGGTAATGGGAAACACCATTGTGTCTCTGTCTAGTATTCTCACGCTAATGATGGCACCTTCATACATGTCCTTTATCAAATTTATATTCTGACCGAGAAGAAAAGGCTTAACATATTTGACAGATTCAAGACAATTCTCGAATTTAGGACTAATTACTTTGAGTAGACTATACAGTTAATAGTTGCTAGCAAAGTCCTCACACTATAAGTACTTTTGGGAACCCTTGTCTTATCAATGATATGAATTTGACTTACCAAATATATTTTAGAGAGGCCGTGTCAGTGTTATGACTTACAATGTGATTAGAGTGCAACTCGAGGAAGATGAAAACGTCAAATAAAGAACAGACATGTCCATGCATACTATTGACCTGTACTTTGTTTCAACAATGTACACTTTTGATCACACAAAGTTCAAGAATTTCTGGTGTCTCTTGATAGTTCTGCTATTCATATCGCCCCTAATATTAGTATCATTATAAACTACTGCAACCATTTTCAACTCTAGCCTTCAGGTCCGGGATTGTACTGCTATGATCCATTAACATGTAAAGTTCTCCTTTTGTTAGAATTTTAGTTTTTGTTTACATATATTAGACGTCGAGGAACTCGAGGGCCGAGGTGGGGATAAGAGGTTGTTCAGGTAAGCCAAGGCGCGTGACTTGGACCAAGTGAAGTGCATCAAGGACGAATAGGGTATAGTTTTGTTGGATGAGGGGCGTATCCGTCGGAGATGGCAGACCTACTTCCATAGTCTCTTGAACGAGGAGGGGGACAAGAGCATTTTACTCGATGATTTGGAATTCTCCGGGAGTCATTGTGACTTTGGGTATTGTAGGTGGATTAGAGTTGATGAAGTTGAGAGGGCTATACGTAAGATGAGCAGGGGCAAAACGACTGGGCCGGATGAAATCTCGGTGGAGTTTTCGAAGAGTGCGGGCAAGGCAGGCTTGGAGTGGCTCACTAGATTATTTAATGTCATTTTTAGAACGAAGAAGATGTCTGAAGAGTGGAGGTGGAGCACGATGGTTCATGTATACAAGAACATGGGTGATATCCAAAGTTACAAATTACTATCGGGATATCAAGCTACTTAGCCATAGTATGAAAGTTTGGGAGAGAGTTGTAGAGCTAAGGGTGAGGAGGAGTGTCTCTTTTTTCGAGAACTAGTTCGGGTTTATGCTAGGGCATTCGACTACAAAAGCCATTTACCTTGTTATAGAGTAGTATAGGGAGAGAAAAGACTTGCATATGGTGTTCCGACTTAGAAAAGGCGCAAGATAAAGTTCCAAAGGAGGTTTGTGGAGATGTTTGGAGGCTAGAGGTGTACATGTTGCCTACGTTAGGTTGATTATGGACATGTATGATGGAGCAAAGACCCGAGTGAGGACGGTGGGTGGAGACTCAGACCATTTTCCGGTTATGATGGAGTTGCATCGGGGTTGACACTTAGCCTTTTTTTGTTTACTCTGGTGATGGACGTACTGATGCGCCACATCCAAGGTGAGGTGTCGTGGTACATTCTATTTGCAGATGATATTGTGTTGATTGACGAGATGCGAGACGGGGTGAACGCGCAATTAGAGGTATGGAGGTAGACCCTGGAGTTTAAAGGTTTCAAGTTGAGCAGGATCAAGATAGAATACTTGGAGTGTAAGTTCAGTGGCGAGTCTTAAGGAGAGGAAGGGGAGGTGGGGCTGGACTCACAAGTCATTCCTAGGAGTGAAAGTTTTAAGTATCTTGGGTCTATTATTCAGGGGATAGGGAGATTGATGAAGATGTCACACATCATATTGGAGCGGGATGGATGAAATGGAGACTCACTTTCGGTGTTTTGTGCGACAAGAAGGTGCCACCGAAACTTAAAAGCTAAGTTCTATAGAGTGGTGGTCAGGCTAAAATGTTGTATGGGGCTGAGAGTTGGCCAGTCAAGATCGCTCATGTCCAGAAGATGAAGGTAGCAGAGATGGAGATGTTGAGATGGATGTGCGAGCACACCAGGTTAGATAGGATTAGAAATTAGGTTATCCGCGACAATGTGGGTGTGGCCCCTATTAAGGACAAGATGCGGGATGCGCAGCTTAGGTGGTTTGGTCATGTGAGGAGGAGCACAGACACCCCGGTTAGGTGTGAAAGGTTGATATTAGAGGGCCTACAGAGAGGTAGAGGGTAGGCCAAATAAGAGGTGAGGAGAGGTGATTAGGCAAGACATAGCGCAGCTTCAACTGATCGAGGACATGACCCTTGATAGGAAGGTATGGACATCGAGGATTAGGGTAGTAAAGTAGCAGTCTAGAGTGTTCATAACAGTAGTATTGACACGCAGGCTCGCATTCTGTTGGTAATAAATTTTTATGACTAACCGTTGTTTTCTTTCATTGTTGATCACCTTACGATCTTGTTGTTTTTATTTTGTTTTTTGGTACTGTCCTTTCTTGTCTATATGTTTCACTAATGTGGTGCTCAAACTCTCCTGAGCAGAGTGTCTATTGGAAACAACCTCTCTATCCTCACATGGTAAGGGTAAGGTCTATGTACACACTACCCTTTCCAAACCCCGCGGTGTGGGATAATACTGAGTATGTTGTTATTGTTGTTGTTGTTTACATATATTAGAATTTTAGTTTTTGTTCCCTGAGCCGAGGGTCTACCGGCAACCGCCTCTCTACCTTCTTAAAGGTACGCACAGCCCTCCCAGATCCCATTTTTGGGATTACACTGGAATTTTTTTTTTTTTTGTTGTTGTCATATATTAAAGAAAGCGTAAATACAAAAGTAAAAGTAACAAGGAGTTGTAATTTGGCATCTTCCTAATGCCCTTTCAGTGATATCATCTTACTTCATTAAAAAAAAAAAGTAAAAGTAATAAGGAAGACTAGAGTTTTTCAAGGAATTTAACTCCAGTCTGCAGACTGGCCTTTCCTTAGTAACTGGATCTATGAGTTAATTCAAATCGGATGTAGTATCAGTTGAATAGAAATGGAAGCCTTTAGACATGATCTCTCTATGGTTTCATAGTCAAGAGGTGCCCATAGGATGAGATGGTCCCCAGCCTTCTCCTATTTTCTCTTTGATAGCAATTTACAATATTATATTATAGCCATAAGCTGAATCTAAGAAGTCATTCCATGCAGTATCTTAACCATAGATCTGGACACCTTTAAAAATGTTGAAGTTCTTATCTACTATTTTTTCTGTAGGTGATTGAAAAGACTGTACCTTCACTTGTGGATCTTGCAGAGATATCATCCCTTGGTGATCATAAGAAGCTTGGAGACTCTATAGTCAATGTTCTTCAGGAATGTATTGAATCACAAGGGACAGGTCGTACTCAAATCAATAGCCATGTAAAAGAAGAAGTTGAAGAACTACTGAATTCCAAACAGAGACTAAAATGGGAGAAAAATATGCCTAAAGAGGACCTTCATATCAAACAGGCAGCAGCACTGGTGGTAAAATTAGAAGGAAATTCCCTGTTTTCATCCGGAAATATTTCTGGGGCTGCAGCTAAGTACTCAGAAGCATTGGCATTATGCCCAATTAGGTCAAAGAAAGAGAGAGTGGTACTATACAGCAATCGCGCTCAGTGTCATCTTTTGTTGCAACAACCCTTGGCTGCTATAGGTGATGCTACTCGTGCATTGTGTCTCCATAATCCTGTGAATCGTCATGCCAAAAGCCTTTGGAGAAGAGCACAGGCGTACGACATGCTTGGTTTAGCCAAGGAGAGCTTACTAGATGCTATTCTTTTTATAAATGAGTGTTCTCAATCAAATGATCCTGATCTGTCTTTGAGACAAAACAAGGTTCCTGATTATGCTGAGCGTTTAGTAAAAAAGCAGATGCGTGCAGCTTGGTTGTTTAGAGAGGCAGCTATTAAACATGGTGGAGTTCACTGTGAGGGTGATGCTGGAGACATGTGTGGCCAGGAAACTGATGATTCTGAATGGGAGACAGCAAGTGAAAGTGAAATAGGAAATGAGGAGAGGGATGAAATTGGTGATGACATTTGTGGATGGGAAAATGAGGTTGAAAGGAAGGATAAGTACAAAAAGGCTTCAATCAAAGGTAGATTCCTAATTTCTAATGTTTAACTGCACGTATCACTCTAAGCTTATAGCATTGGTGATTTATCCATCTTGAGAATATAAGCTATACCGTGTATGTGTTAACTTGACTGAAGTTATGATTTCTATCGTCCTTGCTTAATTAATCTTGTATTCAGCATAGATTTCATAACAATTAAAAAAATTGTATTCAGTGTGGAGTGGGTGGATCTTTCACACCCTTCGTTTCGCCTCAAATGATTCCATCTTCAACTCTTTCAGAGTACATAGTCCATTTTGGTGAGAGGTTTTGGTGAACGCAATAATTGTCTATGATGTTAAACAGTTGAGAGCAACTGTAAATGTATGTATCCCGATTTTTCTGGAAATCATATTTAATATGTTCAGTACCAGATTTTTCAGATAACAGTCCCTCGTTCACCCAAAAAAAAAAAACCGATGACTGTCCTTTTAAATATTTTTCAATATATCATTTATTTGTATTTGTCAGATTTTTCAGATTACTGCATTCTAGACTTTGCTAAGGCAGTAGAGTGCTGTTCTTTTATCCATCTTTATTTTCATCATTCGTGATAGTGATTTGTGAGAATGCATATGTTCAAATAGGTTAATTTTAATCCATCATACGCATTTCTATAGCTTCAAATAAATGATCATACCACCACTATTTTCGGGGAATGATTGAAATCTTGAACAATGATACATAAAGTGAGAAATGAATAAGCAACTTTCTTAACTTGGTTAAATGCTGGACTACCAGTGGTGTTATCCATTGTGGTTACTTCCTGAAGAGGGGAGCAAGCTGGACATGAAGTAATCGTTTAATTAAACAGCCAGTGAAGCAAGTACATGATTTCCTTAAAATAGTAAAGATTAGAATGACGAAACATATATCTAATAAGGACTTCTCTTGGACACTTACTATGAAATTCACAAATAATAAATCTTTATTTTCTAGCAGATTCACAAATAATAAGTCTTTATTTTCTAGCAGTGTCAAATGTTGTTTTAACATTTTCTTCCATGATTCTTCATGTTATTTTCTACAGCTTTAAACTTAGCTATTATCTTAATGCCATGAGTTACCCAGCTGATCCTTGTCTAGACATTTTTATTGTTTAAACAGTAATGCTTAAAGATTGGCATCGTTGGGGTCACTGTTAGTTGAGGGATCCCGACATTTTGCCTATGAGTTCTTGGTGGTTGGGCGTGTTGAGCAAGTGCAGAATTAGCTGTACGACCATGGTTCATATGTCCAACCATAACATAAAGGGGAATGTTAACTATGTCTGCCCTTCTTTCTTATGTTTTTTTTCCTCTTTGTTTCGTTTGTGTTTCTCTTATCTTTACATTTGGCGATTAAAAAAATGAATATAATGAATTTGATGATCCTTAACTTTACATAGTCACAATATTTACAGAGTTCAGTATATCCTTT
Source organism: Nicotiana noctiflora (assembly GCA_032618575.1). Lineage (NCBI taxonomy): Eukaryota > Viridiplantae > Streptophyta > Magnoliopsida > Solanales > Solanaceae > Nicotiana > Nicotiana noctiflora. The sequence continues at coordinate 620,056 of JASVEL010004149.1, read as the reverse complement.
GAACTTTGCTTCTGTATGTTAACTTTCTGCATTAATTGTTTCTCACCCATCCCAATAAAATTTTATTACTTTCCTTTTTTTCCTGTCTCTCCAAATTATGGTCCACTCTTAAGCTTAATATGCATAGAATACCAAATGTATCTTTCCAGTGGGGTCCGCAATGATTCATATCAAAGCCTATAAGAGCAAGGGAAAATGACAATGTAAAAATCAAAGAGTTCCTGATTATATAAAATGGTCCCAATCTTCCTGAGACTGACAAGAAAAAGAAAGAGCAGCTAAAAAATTGGCATAGACGGGGTACAAAGTGTTTAACTTACTTTTATTGGACATACCTAATCAAACTAAGACCTAATTGGATGAGAGTTCTAGCCTTGTCGTCAAAGCAAGTTTTTGGAATGCACATTGTTGTACATGAAAGTTTAAAATATTTCTTTAAACATTTACTGTTTCTGTCGAAATTGGTATACATTTACTGTCCCCGTCTAGCTGTGTTTCTGAATTTAAATTGTGATGCTTCTTATTCTTGAATTTGACCCACTTTTACACTGATGCAGAGATAAAACATGGATACAATGTGCAGCTTACTGAAGACGACGTGTAAATTTTCACCAATTAACCCTGTTATGGGATATTTAGCATCCATTAGCTTGAGAATCTAAGTGTCTCTCTTGCTGTGTCTACTCTGCACAAAGGCCAGAGGTGTTCATTGTTGTTTTTGTATGTCGCGTTGCTGAATAAGCTCCCCCCCCCCCCCCTCACTCTTTTACATATAGTTCAAATAGAGCTAAGAGGAAAAGAAAAAGGATTGTTAGTGTGTTTATTTGTCAAGTTTTCCTTTTTGCTTTGATTTGTTTCCAAGTCATTCTTTGAGAAATCAGCAAAAGTGAAAAATGATTTCTGTACATAAACTCTTTGGTATCTCTTTGGCCAATTCTGGCAAAATGCAGTTGTGAGTCATCTTCATTGCTGTGATTGCGTCCAAAATGATTATTTGGGTATTTATTGTATGGACCATAATTTATTAAAGCAGTTAGCAGAAGGCTAGAAGGGCTTAAAGTGTGTTAGCCTAGAGGTTGTGTTTGAAATTGACTACTAAGTTTATTGCTTTTTCTTCTCAACTTACTTGCAAATAATCAATTTTGGGCTGGCAAAATTAAGCTCTCAAGATTTTAGTGTTGCTGTATGGAAGTCATTAGCCGAGGGTCTATCGGAAATAGCCTCTCTGCCCTTGTAGGGTAGGGGTAAGGTTGTGTACATCTTACTCTCCCTCGACCTATGGAAAATTATGGGTTTGTTGTTGTCTGAAGTCATCTCTAGGGTTTGAGCTGGCCATTGCTTTCTACACTATTAGTGTAGTAATTTAACGTGTTATAGCATATTGTTTATCATTTATAAGATGTTATTTTCTTACCAATCAGCACTTCTTATATAGGGTTACTATTGCTATTCCAGAGACCTGATTATGTAAATATTTCTTACATAACTAATATGTTTAGTTGGAATAACTGAAAAGAAAAACTATGATCATAACAGTAAACAAATCAACAATCTCTTTTGCCTTTTTATTTCTCCTCCCAATCCTTTGAGGTTTCGCTTGAACTGCATTCAGAGCTAGCCTAATCAACATAAACCAAACTTCTGGTGAGTGATTGAGTGATTTCAATGCGACTGAGATTTAATATACTTAGTAAATACTTAGTAATTTTCTTCCAACCCGTTTGACCCAAAATTTAGATCTAAATTTAATTTTCTAATAGAATAGAGTTAATTTTACCCAATATTAATATCTAAAAGATCATTTAATTGATTTCATGATAAATTGTCACAAGTTCCATCAGATATCAATAAATGTGTAATAACAACGGTATTTAATGACCCAAGAACTAAGAAGATAGCAATTAATAGTAATAAATAAAACATAATGGCATTTAAATAAATAAATGCAAGTGAAAATAAAATAATTAATGAACCTTTGAATATTCGTACTCTTCTTGGATCGTGGAGAAAAGTTAAAAATCAAATTTGAGAAAAGGTATATTTTATGTAAAGCAAGAATCTTCAAAGAAAGCCAAAGCATGTTCTTTTTTTAATGATCAATGTTCAATTTTCTTCTATAACTACGTATTTATCTATTTATAGAGGAACATGAGTCACAAAACCCTAATAGTACATATTCCAGGAATATTCACTAGAATATTTCTTTAGAATTTTATCCCTAAAACTAGTTGTTACTGCTACGTAAAGAAAGTACTGGTCCTCGACCTTGATCTCTGGTTACTCCTCGATCTCGTCTTTGTCCTTTATCAAATCACTTCTGATTCGTCTACGTCTTTTGTTGAAATCATATCGTTGATGCGAGGGTCGATTGGAAACAGCCTCTCTGTCCTCTCGGGTAGAGGTAAGGCCTGTCTACATATTACCCTTCCCAGACCCCACTTTGTAGAAATATATTGGGTTGTTGTTGTTGTTGATGCGTGGCAGCCTTCGAGGGTTCTCTTAGTGTTGACGTGGCCCACACCCCATACCCTACCATCTTTAAATTCGTGAGAGAAGATGTCGATCAGCTTTCACAAAGATATTCATTACGTAGTTGTCAACGTATCATTTCCATTTGTATACAAGTGCATTTACAGTCGTCTTATTTATTAATAATAATGTGAATGCTACTGCCTACCTTGCGACTGTTGTGTCTAACATCTACACTTAACTATCAATCAACCATTTATGATCCCTTCTACCAAACCGATTCCAAAAGTGAAAGTCAAAATCAAGAGTTAAAGTACTCAGTCGTGTCTAACATTATAAGTTTTTTTGCTAATACTCCACACATATTTTTCTTTTATCGTATTTGTATGCTTATAATTTGTTCTATGTTTTAAACACAAAGAGAAAATATTGTGTTTAGTGTCAATGTTTTTCTTAAACATATGACGTACGAGACGAATTTTGTTTCGGCTATTGTGGTTTGCCTACTAAAATATGTGACATCAAGTATGCTGCTCTAATTTTAAAACTTGTGTAGTCTTTTTGTGCTGCATTTAGGTAAAAATTGTACGGGGCGTCCTATTTGGTCACCCCCATTTAACTTATTCCTACTTTTTTTAAAGTTTTAACTTGTACTCACTTTTTAAATAACTTCAGTCCCCTTTCTCCTTCTCCTTCTCCTCCTTCGTTTTCTTTTTTTTCTTCTGCTGCTATTGGTGCTGCTATGAAACTTCAGTTCATGAGATGATTGCCATAAGTATGTTTATCAAATTATTTAAAAATAAGTTATAAATAATTACGTATCTTAGTAGACAAGAATTTGTGAATATGTCCACGTACTGGAAGTTTAAGGTCACACTTTAGTGATTCTTTTCATGATAATTCTGTTCTTTTCACGTCTATTATTTCCAAAATTTATGATTTAGATACTGTTGACAATATGATTATGTTAGAAAACTTTTTCAAAAACTGCAACTTATATAGTGCTAAGTTCAGCATCTTCTGCTGAACTTTTTAAAAAAGTTTATCTACGACAAATAAACTTCAACTTATTTAGTGCTGAAATTTTATAAATGAACTAAATAACTTCAGCATCTTTTGCTGAAGTTTTTCAAAAAGCTTAATGACAAAACTAATGAATCCAAGACAAAAAGAACTTCAGCTTATTTAGTGCAATTACAAACAAAAACTTCAGCAAATAGAGAACAAAACTTCAGCTACTATGCTTAAGTTCAGCAATATTACAAACAAAAATTTCAGCAAATAGAGAATAAAACGTCAGCTACCATGCTTAAGTCAACAATTACAAACAAAAACTTCAGCAAATAGAGAACAAAACTTCAGCAAATAGAGAACAAATTCAGCAATTACAAACAAAAACTTCAGCAAATAGAGAACAAAATTTCAGCTACTATGCTTAAGTTAAGCAATTACAAACAAAAACTCCAGCACACTTGGTTCATCACACTTGCTACTTCAGGCCTGTCTACTAAATGCTGAAGTTTTGCGTGAATGCCTACTTCAACCCGTAAGCTTAAGTTACGCGAAAAAACGGGTACACTTGTAATTTTTTTTGTAAAGTAGGCACAAATTAAAACGTGACCTAAAAAGCGAATATAAATTAACGTTCTATGTCACTTTCATTATTTTATTTTAAACCCCATTTCCTTTTTTGAGTGAGCATAAAGTCTGCAATTGTATTCAAAGGTAAACTTGAATTTTTCTTCTTCCTTTCTAATTTTTTTTTTGGAAAGGGAATAAGGGAAAGAAAAGGAAGAAAAGAAAAACCTTTGACGAAATTTGAACTTTACATCTTAAATATGAATCCCGTAAATTTGAAAATAAAAACTCTACTTTTTTCATGCATTAACGTGTTGTAATATTGATAAAAGAGGTACAATAACACCATCAAACTCGAGCTAAAGTCGTACGTCATTTTCAAGTAAACATATAAACTGTATATCGTTTAGCTTAAAAAAAATAAAAAAATCCTAAAAGTGGAGTAGCGGCGCAGGCGGCAAAGAGGGGCATAGGTCCCTAATCATGGAACCTTCCGTGGTTTTCTATTAAATTTCATTAAATGTTAAATTCAGTTTGATTTTAAGATAGGTTTTGACCACCGTTTCAATTAACAGATGTTCTCATTATTAACCTACTCAAGCTGACAATAACTCTGTCACGATTAGGAGTTGATATTATATTGTTTTTACAAATTTTAACTTGTTAACTACGGTAACTTATATAGTTTTTATGTAGTTTATAAATATATGGAGTAAATTTTATTTTTAAAAACTTTTAGATTCGGCCGGTCATTTTAAATAACCGATCAACTTTGATGGGTTATTTTCGTGCGAAAATACAATTAAAGAGTATAAATGAAATAAAAGATAGTCTTAAAATAAAATATCCCAATGATCTAGTGGTATAATAGTATGCTTCAACAGTACATACCCTAGTTTAATCCCCAGATGGTGCATTTTTTAATTACATAATTAAAATATCAACCAACCTTTGGTCGATTTTTCCGGTAATATTTTTTTTCAATATAATTAACCAACCAAAGTTTGTCGGTAATTTTCGACCAACTTTGATTGGTATGCCCTTCCGACCTTCAAAATATCGTCCACACATAAATGGTCGCATTTTAGATGGTTATTGGCCATTATTGACCAACTTTGGTCGATTCTTTTGGACAATTTTGCATGGATTTCTAGTAGTGGTAACTGAGAGAAATCGTTGGACTACCTATTAATCTTCGACCTTCATGTTCTTTTATCTAGGGTCATATCCTTGGTGAATTAAAAATGTGTCATGTTCCGTCTAATTATCTCTCACCAATCTTTGTCGATCCACCTCTACCTCTCTTGACCTAACACTATCAATCTCTCACACTTCTTTGCTGGCACATCTATGTTCCTCGCCTCGTCATGTGTGCAGATCAGCTCAACCTTGCTTCCCATATTTTATCCATCACGGATTCACTTCCATCTAGTCTTATATATTTTCGTTCCTAATCTCGTCTTTCCTACTATGTCATCCATCTAAGCATCCCTGAAAACAAAAATTTGAATCCAACTCCACGTATTATATTATACGTGTTTCTTCTCTCGACAAAGATTCAAAAAGACAAAATATTACAGCAATAAAAAATAGGACTGACAAACAAGCTCCAGGATTCTCCAATTGTTCACACTCTTTCTTTGCTTTTTTTAAAGCCAAACCCCGACTGTTCACACTTTAACAATTCTCCAAATAATTTCTCAAGGACTTATTGAGTTTGTTAGAATCTTTTTACCTTTAAATTATGAATTTTAGGCTCTATAGCAGTAGGAAACCTTTTAGTAAGATTTTGAGTTTTTACTCTATTTTTCTCCACTAAAATAATAAGATTTTTTATGTGGCAATGTTTGAACTGATGCGCCTGAACCAAACATCATTTATTGTGCTTTTAGCACTAGACCAAAACTCAAGGGCCTAATATTTTTATATTAAATATAATATTTTATACCCCTAGGTGATTGGCCTACAATTTAAGTTATATTATATCTTAACTATAATTATTATTTGAGTTCATTTAAACTATAATTACAGTAATTCTTTTACGAACTTTTGTAAACTTTTTTGTTAAATATTATGATTACTATTTTAATATTACACGCATAAATTATATACTTAGGTTTTACGATCTCTTTTATTTTTTATTGCGTACACAATTTTGAGTTGATTGCCATTTATGAATTGTTATATATATATATATATATATATATATATATATATATATATATATATATATATATATATATATATATATATATATATATATATATTCTCAATGCGCGAGTATATTTTCAGTTTTGATCGGTATTATTCTAAATTTTAATATGCAAATTATTTGTAAAACTTTTCATGTAGCTCATCTTCTATTAATCACGCTTATTTTTACTTAATAAAAAACTAAATTTGCTAAATATAATTCTTTAACATAGATTAAAAAGCATTATGAGGCAAAAGTCAAGGATCAAATGGCTTAACTCGGGAGATGCAAACACATCATATTTTCATGCCTGCACAAAATGCAGGCAGGCCACTAACCATATTAGTTGTTTGTATAATAATGCAGGTCAAATACTTAACATAGGAGATGAAGTGGAAGATGAGATCCTAAACTTCTACAAAAATCTACTGGGAACAACAGCAACACAATTACCAGCGGTGAACACAGAAGTAATGAAGCATGGGAACACATTGAATAGACAAAAAAAATTGAACCTGATAAGGCCAGTAACTGAAGAGGAGGTCTAGATGGCATTTCAAAACATAGATGACAACAAAGCTCCAGGCTATGATGGATACAATTCTTATTTTTACAAGAAAGCATGACACATAATTGGCAAGGAGGTGACTCAAGTTGTGGTGAAGTTTTTTGACAATCCACAAATGTGTAAGCAAGTAAACTGCACTACCATAACTTTGATTCCAAAAGTGGAGAATCCTAGTAGCATCAAAGAGTATAGACCTATATCATGTTGCACTGTACTATACAAGATCATCTCTAAAATCTTAACAAGTAGATTTCAGGAAGTATTATTAGAGGTGATAGATAATTGTCAAGCAGCTTTTGTGCAAGGAAGAGTGATAACCGATAATATCATCATGAGCCATGAATTAATAAAAGGATATAGAAGGAAGAATATATCCCCTAGGTGTATGCTCAAGATAGATATACAGAAGGCCAATGATTCAGTAGAATGGGTATATATGGAACAAGTAATAAGGCAGCTGGGGATTCCATGAAGATATATAACCTAGGTGATGACATGCATAACCACAATATCGTACTCAGTCATTATAAATGGGAAACCACTCAAACCATTTGAAGCAAAGAGAGTGTTGAGACAAGGGGACCCATTATCACTACTACTCTTTGTCATATCAATGGAGTACCTATGCAGATTACTTAAGCAGCTAAGGAATAATAAGAACTTCAAGTTTCATCCAAGATGTGCTAAAATGAATCTCATACAGCTAGGATTTGCTGATGATTTGCTACTATTTTGTAAGGGAGAGGAGAAGTCTGTGGTGGAAATCCATAAGCAGTTTCAAATTTTCTCCAAAGCTTCAGGTATAATAGCTAACACAAGCAAGGGTAGTGTGTATTTTGGTGATGTAGATAGCAGAGTACAACAAAGAATCTTGGAGACACTAGGATATACTAAAGGTGATCTACCTTTTAGATATCTTGGTGTCCCATTGAGTACAAAGAGGCTGTCAATAGCATAGTGTGAACCATTAATGGATAGAATGTTGAGTAGAGTGCAATGCTGGACAGCCAAGCTCCTATCTTATGCAGGGAGAGTAACACTGATCAAAAGTGTCCTGGGAATACTTCGGAACTTTTGGGCACAAGTCTTCAACTGCCTAAGAAGATCATATAATTCATTGAGACAATATGTCGGAGATTTATGTGGACTGGGCATGCTGAACCAACAAGGAAGGCTCTGATTGCTTGGGACACGTTATGTATGCCAAAATCAGCAGGGGGCTAAATTTCACTAACATTGTGTCACGACCCCAAAACCCGGTCGTGATGGCGCCCAACACATTGCTAGGCCAGCCTGACCAATCAACTATAACTCAGATCTATCAGCTCACACTTTACCCTTTTTAAAACGTAAATAATGAGAATATAATGAAAATAATATCCAACGCATCGGGATTAGACATCCCAAAACCAGTATAAACCTCCCACCGAATCAGGAGTCATAAGTCATGAGCCTCTACAAGAATATAAAGTTGTGATAGTGTATACAATTGTGCGCAAGTTTAGATTAGACTAAGAAAATATAGAAAAAAACTGGAGAGTCAGGTCATGCGGATGCTGGCAGCTACCTCGACTGTCCAAGTAAAGCTCTCCGAGCAGATGTGGTCTCAGCTCTGTTATGATGTACCTGGATCTGCACACAAGGTGTAGGGAGTCGGGTGTGAGTACTTCCAACTTAGCGGTAATAAAAATAAATAATGATGAGGAAAAGAAAACCATACAAAGCACTATCTCATGCTATATAATACAGAACTGTCTTTAAACTAAAATACACTATCATTTTATTCCTTTTCAACATATGTGAGTAAATTACTTAGAATTCTCTTTTTAACGTCTTTTTCTTTCATTATGACAGATTAATACCTAGTACAACCTCAAACAGTGCAAGTCTGCACTCAAATCAGCCCCTTATGCTCAGCACTCCTTAACAATTTCCACCAGGGGATCTGGTCAATAAGGCAGATAATGCATATATGCCAGTAATGTGTGAGTGCTAAATGTTATGCCACGTAGTATAAGTAAACCAGTGTATGCCATGCAATGCATATGTCGTTGTGGCGTACAGCCCGATCCATGCAAAGGCGCCCGCGCTCACTGTGGGGGTTCAGACTTTGGAGGGGCTCCTACAGCCCAAGCCCAATATCAATATCACACCTGCTGTGGCGCGTAGCCCGATCCATATACTACTGCGGCATGTAGTCCGATCCATGCATGTATATGCATATGCTCAAATAAATCGTCATGCCCTCACTTCCTCCTCACATAAACCATCATGCCCTCACATATGGCCCTCGGCCCCCATCAGTCTAATGAATAATCAAAAAAGCCCTCGGGCAACAGTATCATATTAGCTCACAGCTAAAAATGTCATCAAGACCTTGTTCAAGTTTGTCATAACCTCATAAAAATGATGAGTAGAAAAATACCATTTAAAACCTTAAATTGAGATAAAAATATGCACAGTGTTATCAAGACAGTGATACCAATCCTTGAAGGATTCAGATAATGGGCACGAAGCCCAAAGCATGATAATCAGTACAATTCATGATAATTAATATCTTTATTAGAGCGTCAATTCAATTTCAAGCAATTAGGTGTTATTACATATTAAGCAGGACGGACCAAGTCACAATCCCCAATGGTTCTCTACCCCATTCTCGTTATCCGGCGTGCAAGTGACCTCAATACAGCACTAGGATGTGCAAGTCCGGGGTTTACTAACCCTAGGACATCATTTACAAGTATTACCCACCTTGATCCGGCAAAAACTCAAGCTTTGCGATGCCTTAGCTCCTATAACTAACATCCACGCACGTCAAAACTAGCCAAATTCAGTACAAATATATCAAAATAGGCTAATGGAACAACACCCAATCGAACACAATCAATTTACATGAAAAACCTCAAGGTTGCCAAAACCGACTTTTGGTATGCTTCTCGAAAAATTACAAAAGTTATATTTTAAGAATCCTCGTCTCTCCACGAGTCCGTACATACCAAGAACTCCCAAATCGGACCACAAATGACCCTTCAAATCCTAAATTTTCGTTTTTTGAAAAGTTTACAAATTTTCTCTGATTTCTTCCATTTGATTCACTAATACTTGATGAAAATAACCATGGAATCATTGAATATAATCACTTTTGAATATAGAACACTTACCCCCATCCATATGGTAAAAATCGCTTCAATCCGAGCTCCATAACTCCAAAAATGAAGAAAAATCTCGGACTGCCCCAAATTAAATTCCCAACGATTTTCGCATATGCGGTTACTGTTCACCACAGGTGCGATTTCACTGTTCACCGCTTCTGCGGTACTGTTCATCACAGAAGCAAAAAATCATTGTTCACCCGCTTCTGCAGGTATTGTTCATCGCAGAAGCAAAAATACCAAATTTGCCCCGGAAAATTGCAGCAGCTTTTTATTTCACTAAAAATGCTATAACTCAATCATACGAATTCAGAATTCGACGATTCTTTTTCCTATGGCTCAGTAATTTTGATATGGATCCATTTGTTCAAACAAAACTGAATTTGGATCTCGTTTTCTCAGTGCAACATCAATTTCGCTCGTTAAACAATTAACTCATGTTTCGCATCAAAAACCCAATCGCGACTTGATGAAATTAAACCAAAATTTCCGGATCAGTCCTATAATTCATTATTTAAATTCTCAAAGTCTCGAAATCAAATTTGGATCTATAGAACTAAAAATAGACCTTTGGATCATTACATTTATGCTCAAAACGGCAAAAATCTTCCAAAAATGACCCGTTGGGCATTCGAATTTACTCCGAAACCTCCGGGACCTCAACCAAAAGTACCAACACTTCTTATAACATCATTCAAACTTGTTCCAGTTGTCAAAATGCATTCAACAACACTAAAATCATTAAATTATCACGGATTCAAGTCTAAATTTATCAAATTCTTCCAAAACTCATATTCGATCCGAAACCAAACCAAACGATGTCTGAATGACCTGAAATTTTGCGGACAAGTCCAAAATCACCTAATGAAGCTATTGCAACTTTCATAATTCCATTCCGACTCCCGGATCAAAATATCACCTATCAACCGGAAATTGCCAAAATACTAATCTTAGCCAATTCAAGCCTAAAACTACACCGAACCTCCAAATTCAATTCTGATCGCTCTCTTAAGCCACAAATGACCTCCCAAAGCTGACCGAATCATCGGAATTTGATTCCAACCTCTCTAACTCATAAGTCAACATCTGGTTGACTTTTCCCAACTATTCCTTCTTCTAAGAGACTATTTGTCTCAATTCCAACCAAACTCAATCCGAATTGACTCAAACTCATCAAACATACATATTGAAACACGAACAAGAATATAATGGGAAAAACGGAGTGATAACTCACATGATGACGGGTCGGGTCATCACACATATAGATATGGAACAAAGCTGTTATGTGTAAGTTATTATGGAACTTATGCAAAGAAAAGGAGAAAGTATGGGTACAATGGGTTTATACTTACTACATAAAAGGTAATAGCATCTAGGAAATAGAACCTAGGAATGCATCCTGGCTAATACAGAAGATCTTCAAGGCAAAGGAGCAATTTCAAAAGGCAAGCTACTCAGAAGATGAAGTGAAGCAGAGAGGGAAATTTTCCACCGGGCAGATGTATAAGAAGCTACAAGGGAACTTCCAAAAGGTTCCATGAAGAGGACTTGTGTGCAATAACAAGGGAATGCCTAAATAGACCTTCATCCTAAGGTTGGCAATCCTAGACAGACTAGCCACCAAGGAAAGACTTGCTAGATGGAGCAAAATGAATGATACAGTGTGTTCTTTGTGCAATCGAAGCAATGAAATAGTGCAACATCTTTTCTTTGAATATGATACCACATGGGTACTTTAGCAGAAAATATTACAATGGCAAGGGATAGTGAGAAGAAAGATGCAGTGGCACGAAGAAATACAATGAGCAGCAGAGAAGGCAGCAGGGAAGAGTGCATGTGCTGAATTATACAGAGTTGCAATGGCTGCAGTTGTCTATTATGTGTGGCAAGCTAGGAACATATGTATATTTCAAAAAGAAATTTTAAATGTGATAAAAACAGTTAAAATGGTAGTGCATGAGATTTATATATGAGCTCAATGTTACAAAAAACAGGACAAGTACCTAAGCAATCAAAATTGGTACCTAGTATAGTATAGAAGGATCCAGTAGTGTAGGGGATGGAGTAGTATCCTTTAGTTGGGGCAGCATGTCTAACAAAGGAATATAGACGGGGAGTCGAGGATGTATACTGTAAATATTTACTTGGTAATAAAATCAGTTTAATTACCAAAAAAAAAAGATAATCTATATGATTAAAAGCACGAAACCTCTTAGCGAAATATCATTCGCCTTTTTCCAGCTGAAATATTTGGAATAGTTCTACTACTTCTACTAGGAGTAGCCTTTTTAGCTTTGCCCGTTAGAAATAGAATTCACACTAGACAAAGTAGTTATTTAAGGAATTAAAATTAACTAAAAGTTTTGGCTATTAATTTTTTTCTTATTTTAGTTATGTATGATTCCCAATTTACACGTACAATGTACCTTTAATTCATGAAAAATTTATTACTTCTTTAGTTATGTGACGACCCAAAGGGTCATAACCTATTTTCTTATTCGTTCCGTACTTCTGAGACCTTGAAAACCTTATTTTTACTTGCTTCGATTTACATGTGCAGTCCGAGCAGGTCCATAGAAAAATATGGGACTCGGTCATGTGCCTAGAATTGAAATTCGAGGTCTAGAACCCGATTAAAAGAATTTTTCTGTTAAATTGTTTTTTTGAAATTGTTAAGGAAAATGAAAATAAAAAATTGATTAAAAGAATATGGTATCAGACTCGTACTTTGGTTCTGATATCCGGTACAAGTCTTATATATTGTTTAAGCGCTTTTTGTAAAGTTTTGCCAAAATCGGACGTCGTTTGACGTGTTTCGGACCTAAATATCTAAAGCTAGAAGTTTATGAAGTTTGAAATGAAAATGATGATTTTAAGGTTTGATCCAATGGTTTTGATGTTATTTTGGCGGTTTGATCGCTTGAGTAAGTTCGTAGGGTGTTGTTGAATTAGGGTGTGTGATTGGCTAGGAGCCTCGAGGGCTCGGGAGTGTTTTTGGAGGTGTTCGGGGTAGTTTTGCACTTAGAAAAACTGCATAAAATCTACAACTGGTGCCTAGTGATTTTACTCATCGCGTTCGCGCTAGGACTCACGCGTTCGAGAAGCTTCAGCTTCGTCCTTAATCGCGTTCACATCTTATTCTCGCGTTCGCGTAGAGTAGTTGACTCAGAAGACTTAGCCTTCATTTTACTCATCGCGCTTGCATCCACGCGTTCGCGTAGTTCAACCTCCCCCTTCACCGCGTTCAATATCCCCTTATCGTGTTCGCGTATAACAGTCCCTGGGCCCCCAGCATTTTCTTCTACGCGTTCGTGTTCCCTTTCACGCGTTCGTGATGTATCACCCAGTTTACCCTTCGCGAACGCGTCCCCCTCCCGCGAACACGAAGGGTAATTTTGCCCGGTGAATTTTTAAGTTAAAAACAGAACAGTAGGTCGGGATTTTTATAAAAATACACGAAACCCTTTCTTCCCCTAGCACTTGGCGTCCATTGAAGCTCTATTTCATCCAAAATTTTTGGGTAAGCATTGTTCAACTTGTTTTCTTCAATCTCCTTCATTAATTATTGAAATCCTAGCCCTAAATCATGAAATCAAAGTAGAAGTTATGGGTTTTAGGTAGAGTTAGGGTTTTGAGAATTTTGGGTGATTCAACCTCAATTTGGGGTTGAATCTTAAAACAAATAATATATTTGGACTCGTGGGGTTATGAGTGGTTAGATTTTGGTTCGAGCCTCAAGTTGGACCATGTGGGCCCGGTGTCTAATTTTGGTATTTTTGAGATAATGCTAGAAAATTCATATCTAGGCTGTGAGATATTGCCATTGAGCCTTTATTGATATTATTAAATTGATTATGCCTAGAAATCATTGTATTGGAGTTGGAACCGCGAGGTAAAGCAATAGTTGAGGATTAAGTGGATTTCAAGGCTTTGAGGTAAGTGTTTCGTTTAACCCTAGCTTGATGGAATAGGAGTTGAGTCTTGTTGCTAGTTGCTACGTGATTGAGTACGATGTATAGGCATGGTGACGAGTATCTATACATTTGTGTCTAGCATGACCGTGAGTCCTTATAATGTGATTATCATGAACATATTGTGAATTTCATGCTTATTGGAGTATTTCTATATATTGTGAATAACATGTGAATGGTGGTGTGATAATTTGATTCCTAGGAGCATTGGCTCGAATTGTGATGCAAATATTGAAAGGGCATGAATGACTTGACTCATTGAGGAGCGTCGGCTCCAGTTGTAGAATGAATTGCAAGAGTATAAGTGATAATTGAACCTCTGGAGTATTTGCTCGAGTTGTGAAAAGAATTGTGAAGTAAATATGAGAAATAGGATAGATCATTATGTTTCCCTCTTAGCGGGATATTGTTGGGTTGTGATTCCCCTACATTGTGTTCTTAACAGATACTAGGGTCGCTTAGGTTAATGTTTTCTTGTGTCGTGTGATTACTAGAGTTGTAGTTGAGGTAATTAAGTATTGTAACATGTTAGTTATAGATGGGGTGGTTGGGTGTGGTAGTCGGTTAGATATAGCTGAGGCAGCGAAAACGTGGTAATAGGTTGGCTATAGCTGTGGTGGTTAGATGTTGGAATTGATGTGGTAGTTAGATGTTGGAATTAATGTGGTTATGGTAATCCCCTTGCAGGGATATTTGAGATGATGTTTTGTTCCCTTACTGGAATGTCATTATATTGTTGTTTGTGACGGAATATGAGATAAGAATTTCTTGGAGCTTGGGCTCCAGTGATATCGTGGATTAAGAAAAGAAAGAAAGAGAAAGAGTTACTCATTATTCCCTTGCCGGGACGTTATGTTGATTCTGTTGTTGGGTTTTATCTCTTTTGCCGGGATACTGAGGTTATTAAGTTGTTTGTCATGTGTGTTCCCTTGCCGGGACTTTTATTATTGTTTATTTACTCTCTTGTCCCATATTTGTGACTGTGGTTTGGTTGAGGAAAAATGATATTGAGGATCGGGTTGCGCACCGCAACAATGATATTGAGGACCGAGTTGCACGCCGCAATAGTAATATGTGAGGATCGGGTTGCGCACCGCAACAATGATACATGACTAATGATATGGGTCGGGTTGTACACTGCAACATTGGTATTGTGGAACGGGTTGCACGCTGCAACAATGGTTATTATGGAGCGGGTTATACGCCGCAACAGTTATTGATGCCATGTGTTTATATCTGAGTATTGATTCTTTGTTCATTGTGGATCTAAGCTGTTTTAGTTTGTTACTCTAGATTACTGTTAATATTGTATTTCCATATAGCATGTTTTCCCTCCCATGTTGTTAGTTACTTGGTATTCGATTTTCACTGTATATTTATTACTGCACAGGTTTATGTGGTGTCCAGTCTAGCCTCGTCACTACTTCGCCGAGATTAGGATAGACACTTACCAGCACATGGGGTCGATTGTGATGTTGCTACACTTCTATGCATTTTTTGCACAGGTCCAAGTTTTGAGCAACAACAGTAGTTCGGGAGCAGGCTTTCATATTCCACGAGACTGAGGTAGCCTTGCAGGTGTCCGCAGGCCCGACGTCTCTTCTTTATGTTTTCTTATTTGACTGTTGCCTCATTGTTTCGAGACAAACAACTGTTATATTTCTTTTAGACCTTTGTATTTAGTTTATTCATAGAATTTCGTGAGTAATGTGACACCAAATCTTGGGTAGAGGCTACATTTGACTGTTCCGCATTTTGATTTGTAGTTATCAGACAGACTTCTGTTATTGTTCTTATTAGAATTAATGTTTTATATTGATGCTATAAACTGTTAAGGTAATTGTATAATGATGAAAAGGCAAATAAGTTGGCTTGCCTAGTTACCACGAGTAGGCGTCATCACCAGTGGCGGATCTACATAGACCACTATGGGTGCTCTCTTTGACCAGATCTAGTAAATTTTTCATAGGCAATTAACAAAAATTTAGATAAGCATTAGGCAAGCACCCATAACTAAATGTGTTTTCCCTCTTCTTATCTCCGAGCACCCACAACTTTGAAATCTTGAATCCGCCACTGGCCATCACAATCCCGATAGTGAGAAATCCGGATCATGACAAGTTATAATAAGGTCTCTTGTTCTTGCTCATTATCTGATGAAGTATATAAACAAGTTATATAAAAGAGATTTGTTATTGAGGGAGTCACTGTTTTAATAATATTTGATCGACGAGATATTTAGTTTATAATAACATATTCTCTTTGGTACATCTCAACAAGTGACTATTTGCAAGAAATTTATTTGTATTACAATTCACGTGGTATTCATTATCTGAAAATTGGGTATTACTGATCCATTGCTTTTATTCTTTTCGCTTAGTTTTTGGTCTAATTTAATCTTTGTTAATTTTCATTAAGCAAGTACTCCACTATTGAAATATCTCATAAAACATGTAGGGGGTCTGGAGTTATTAATGAGAAATCTTCTCTTGAAGGTCTTACACCTCATTTATTTTCTATTTAAGATCAAGACGTCTGAATTTGAATATCAAGATGTGTATTAAAATCTGAATAGAAATAATTAAGATTGTTTGATTTTTAACATCTAAATGTATTAAATTTATCTTTATTTGAAAATTAATAAACATAAAATTCAAATGAAATACTAACTAATCTAATATTCTATTAATAAAATATGTAACTTTTTAAAATATGATAGTTGTTGGTGGTGATGTCTAACGGGTGATGCTGACTAGAGGTGGTGGTTGGTGGTAGTTTTGGTTGATGATGGTGGTTCATGCTAGTAACTGGTAGTGATTGGTAGTGGTGGTGATTATGATTGAGGATGGTGGTGGTGGGTGGTGATAGTTAATAATGATGGGTGGTGGTAGTAGTTGTGACTGAGATATGTGGTGAGTGAGTGGTGGTATGTTATAATGATGGGCAATACCGACTGAGGTTGTTGATGGTGATGGGGTGGTGAGTTATGGTAATTGTGGTGGATGTGTGTTAATTGTTGGTGAGAATGGTATATAGTGGCCGGAGTGGTGGGGATAATGAGTGGTGATGGTCGATAATGATGCAGCTATGATTGAGGATGATGATGCCGTAGTGGTGGTAGTAGAGGTGGTGGAGGTGGTTGAGTAGGGTGGTAGTGGTGGCATGGTGGTAGTTGGTAATGGTAGGCGGTGACGTCAGTTAATAATGAATATATGATACTATCTTAATGAAATTAAGTCTCTATGGTAGATCTTAATCATACAGACCTATTCAGACCCATTAAGTGGTTGTGAAGTTAAAAAAACAAACACACTTAATAATTAAGATCTGAATAATTAAGATTCAGACTTTAAAAATAAATGCACTTAATGTTTGAGATCTGAATGATTAAGATTCAGACCTCCATTAAGTGCAAACAAATGAGACCTTAATGACACGCCTAAGGAGCTTAAGAGATAATGTAGTCTATTATTTTTCTACTTTCTATTTCTGTGTATTAGTTTTCTTGTAAACTTTTTTTAAAAATATTTTTGTTGATTTTCTGTGGGGATGCATGTCTGCTTCAACAATAATTAACGGTTTAATGTTATTACTAATATATACAAGTTCTTCATTAATGTCCTGTGTCCGTTACGAGCATCTTTTCATTTAATTAACTTTCTTGTTCGTGATTGTACGTAGAATTAATTGAGAGTCACATTTCAGGGATGTCTAATTGTTAGGAAAGCTATTGCATATGGGAATGGATTCCTAAAGGTATGTGAATTGTAATTCACATTATCTTCTTCTTCCAAGTCCTTCTATATCATGTACCTTTTAATAATTGTTCTGAATTTCCTTTAGAGCATATTATATGAAGATTAGTTATTAATTTATTGTTATGATCATAATATATATATTTATATTATTATAAAAACACGAATAATTTAGGTTAAATATTAAACGACTAAAATTTTCTTAAAATATTGATTGACTTTTATAACCTTTTAATAATTGTTCTGAATTTCCTTTAAAGCAAATTACTTGGAGACTGATTTTTCTTTCCATTTAAATTACGCATATATCAATGCTACATAATTGACTTTGGATCTAATTCTAGACGCCTACTTTTTGGCCAATTTGGTTTACGCCTACTTTTTGGCCAATTTGGTTTACGCCCTTTTCCATTTTTTTACAATAATATTTTTCTTTATTTATCTTCACCCATAGAATTCAGCCTGCTCACCGTTAACGTTTTTTCTGTAACCTTTTTTTCTTTTTAGACAATAATATTTTTTCCTATTTAATCTTCTCCCATAGAATTCAGCTTAATTGTATAGATTCATATAGGAAAAGAATAAGCCAATTATTCCTATAAAAGATAATATTGTTCCACATTGTTCATTGTTCTCTAAAAGTTTTGGTGTAGAACGAAGTGATTTTCTTTAAAAGTATTATTAATTTTCTTTATTGTTCCAATTTTTCGTAATTAAGTAAGTTTCCGTTTTTCGTAATTGAGTAATGCTATGGATATGTAAATGACCGCTGCAAATTTATGTTACAACTTTGTACTCTTCATGCTAATTTCAGTCAGGTACATGTCATGCATTTAAATTATCTATGACGGAATTTTGTTTTTAGAGGTAGACAAAATTACGACATATCATTCGACAATGTATTTTCATGTTCCCTTGGATGTACTTATTTTGCTTTATTATTTCAATTAATAGCAAATATATATTACTTATGTGTTACCCTTTGGTTACAATTATCACAAATTTTGCAGGTATAATACTTGGATTATAAATGATACTTTTCTATTTTTGTTTTGTTTGAATCAACTGATTATTGAACTTAGTATATATTCATTAACAATTAGTTATAGGGTATTTGCACAATTGATAGTTTATCACCTTTGGAGTGCGTTTTATAATATTTGATACAAAATAATTCGTGCATCGCACTAACATAGAAACCGGTCTATGTTAAAAGCACAAAAGTCTTTAGCGAAATATCGTTTTTCTTTTGTTACCCCTTAAAAATAAATTTTACATTGGACAACATCGTCGTTTAATATGTAGGATTTTAAAATCAAATGAAATTTAGTTTATTAACTTTCCTTATTTGTATTATTAAAAAATTCTTCTTACTCTGGCAAAAAAAGAAATAGAGAACGTGACATTTAAAAAATTACCTATGTTAGTTATGTGTTTAAAACAGTGAAACTCTAAGGATTCTAATTTGTTGTTTTCTAACGTAATAATGACATAGAGAGTTTCTTTAATTAAATATAAATTTTAATAATTTTGAAATTTAAAGGGACAGATCTATTATTTAATTTTAATAAGGTTAAACCAGTTCTCTAATATAGGTAAAATAACATCTTTTCGTCACAAATATCTATTTATATATCTATATCTACATTTATATCTATATTAATATCAATATCAATTTAATACTATATTAAAAGCACAAAGGTCATTAGCCAGAGGCAGATCCTATAGGATTTAAACTCTATGAGTTCAATTTTTAAAATTTTTAACAATGAATTATATTTTTAAAATCATTGGTTGATATCCATTTTTTCCTATTGCAATTTTAATAAATTTTACATATAAATTTCTACTCCGCATCGAAAGTTATGGGTTCAATTGAACTCATATCTATCATGTTGCATTCACCCTTGCCATTAGCGAAATGTAATTCGCCTTTTTTATCATTTAAAAATAGATTTCATATTAGACAAAATCGTAATCTGGTTATTTTCCTTATCTTTAAGACTTTAAAATTAATTAGAATTTGATTATTGAATCTTTCTTTATTTAAATTATATAAAAAGTATATTTAAGACTTTAAAACATATATTATTTGGGAAAAGTAAGAGTATTACATTCTCTTTTCCTTATACTTACGGGGATTCCCATATGAAATATGTTTGACGTTCATTGTTCTTATAGGGCTGGTATAATGCCAAGGGAAAGCTTCTATATATATATTAAAAGAAAAGAGAGAAATCGTTAATTGTTGAACTTCTATATATACAATTAAGAAAAATATTTAAAAATTACATTCACATACCTCTCTCTTTTCTTTTAAAGTTCAAAAATATTTTTCTTAATTGTTGAATGTAATTTTTAAATATTAT